>CM039679.1:33569757-34163276 GCA_022537955.1 Schmidtea mediterranea
AAAAAAAAATATAAAATATCAAGCTTATCAATTTTTTTGTATAAATGACGTCACGCGCCTAAGGGAGGGGTGTTTAAGAACTATGATGTCACATCTTAAATTTTGTATTTTTTCTACATAACTTTATACTAATTTCAGCTTTCCACACGATATTAGAGTGCAGCATTACACTAGATATATACTAAAATGTCAATAATGTGATTTGAAACATTTTTGACGTCATATTTGAGTGGGTCTAACGTTTTGTAACGGGGTGGGAGGGGTTAAAAATTTGTTCAGAATCGTGTGACGTCATTTATGGACAACCCCAACTGTATTTTCAACATTATTTTACCACTTGGTATTCATTTCCACTTTTTCCTTTAATTTCTATTAATTAATTTGGTCATTTATTCAATTTTTTGTTTATAGATCCTATTTTAGAAAGCTCCCAGCTTGCGGCCCAACCAACGCGTTCACAAACATTTTTTGAATTAATCACATATGCACACAAAGACAACGAAATCACTTCTAACTCCTACGATAAAGAAGCAATGTTAAATGAGTTTGCAACACCAAAAAACTACGATCAAGATAAAATTACAACAAATAAATGGCTCTATGACACACCTGGGCTCGTGAATCCAGATCAGGTTTAAATAAAAATTTGAATTTTTTTAGGGCTTTATTGATTTTATAATCAATAGTTTTAAAAATACCTTTTGATCGATTGACAGATAAATTGATTCCGTAACGCTTTAAAAAATCTTTTGAAAACTTATTTTGATTTTAATAGAAAAAATGCAATTTTTATTTCAATATTATCGGAAAATCGACTTTTCATAATCGATTGTGCATAATTTGTCCAATTTCTCAAAATATTTATTTTTCAAATGATATACAACCTTAATTATTTAATTTATTGATTTGAATTATTGTCTAATAATATTTGAATTTGTGATCAATAAAATAAATTATTTTCAATATGATTAGAAAATCAAAATTAAAACTTTTTAATAATTAGACTTTTTGACGAATGTTTATTTGTAAATAAATTTGGGTATCATATATTCAAATGGATATGATTAAAAAGTCCGAAAATTATTGCTATTGATCAGATTCCTATATTTAATAATAATAATTCTATAATCGGTATTTATACTAACAGTTGATTTCGAAACCAGATCTAATTTCACTTTGTAACCAAAGATTTTTTTGCTGCATTTTTAATTAAACGGCATTTTGAAGGGTAGACAAAGATGACTGAATGTCACAGTTCTCGATATTGTATGAATAAAAAGTATTTAATAAAATTTAAATAAAAGTACGCTTACACTTTTAAACTTTCATTTTTTCTATTTTCATTAATGTTATTATTTAGACAGCATTTACTATATCAATTTATTATATCAATATCAATTTAAATTATTATAGATTTATAAATTTAAATTTTTTCATAATATAGGTATTGCATTTTTATTGTTCTAAACTGAAATAACACCGTGTTATGTTGGGTACTTGTTTTAGAGCTATTTGATGTGCACAATCGATACTGAAAAAATATTCCCAATAACTACATAAATAACTATCATTCCTATTTTTTATTTGACTTGTTTAGTTTTGTCATAATTGGATTTAACATTACCAATAACTTTTAATTAATACACTATATTTTGCTTCATCATTAATTAAATGGATTGGTTTATTTAAAATGAGAAAAAATAAAATGAAAGAATAAACGTCGAAATTCCAATAATATACCATGAACCTGAACCGACCAATAAAAATAATACAACCCATTAATTGATTCCACACACACCACATTACATCACAAATTGGTCTTGTTGACGAGGCTTTCGTTAATCTCTTATATCAGACTCGTTGAAAAGGTTTTTAACAATTGCTTAGTAACAAGGATTTGTGAACAAAATAATCTACTCAATTTGTATAATGGTCTAGCAAAATGAAGATTCCACTGGAAATGACCCACCGGTAAATTCAATGAAATGATCTAGTATCCATATTTATGGAAAGTCTAAATTGGAATTTGAAAATCATTTGAGTGTTTTAACAATCTTCATTTTTCAAACCTGGCAAGTCTTAAATTTCTTAAATTAATTTAATTTACTAACACTGAGCAACCTAGAAAGTAATACATATAATGGAAATAATGTTCGCTTTTGCCCGGTAAATAATATTGGTCAAAATAATCTGCTGCTTCTATTATAGGTTGCCTCTTAGCAAAATCTAACAATAAGAAGCTCCTTCAGCAATATTGCACTTATATTCGATACTTCTAACTTTTGCTCATTTCCATACTTGTTTATTCACCAAACTTTCTTCAAAGATTTATTGACTCTGACTTTAAATACTCTTTAGATTTCATTATTTAAACTAAAATAAAAGTGCGAAAAGGAGTAGAATCATAGGAGAATAAGTGCTCTAAACTTCAATTTTGTAATCAATGCTTTATTTTACAAGTTTGATATTATAGATTGCGTCATATCTCCCAAAAGAAGATGTTGATCAATTATATCAAGAAAATAATCTCAGTGAACCGAAAATATATATTTTAAAAGAAGGTCTTAGCCTTATATTTCAAAATCTTGCTCGAATCGATGTTCTCGAAGTAAAAGATGAAAGTTTCAAGAGAATATCTAATTTTTTTCGATACTTAGGTGGATAAACATATTTATTTGACCATTCATGCTCGACTTACTGCTGAAATTGTCGCCACTGATGACATAGATAGATATTTTGCGGAAAATGATCATTTTACCTTGTATTCATTTAAGAAGACTCTTTCACCGCCACTATTAGATAGGATTAAGTCCACTGTTCCTGATTACGACGCTGAAAATTCTACGATTCCAGATTTAGTGCCGTCAGATATGGAGATTGAAACTAAAGGATTTTATGTATCATCTGCTGATGTGGTTTTTTCGTCAATTGGTTGAATTGAAATTGATTGACTCAAGTGCTTATTAATTGATCTAGGTTGGATAGGAATCAGTGGGATGGAAAATTCTACTTGTAAAATCAGAGCTTGGACCCCAGCAGCAATTGGATGTGGTAAAAGAGTCCCATCGCTAATACCATATGCAGTTAAAAGGCGCGGTACTAGGAAGGCTTATTCCAGGCAATTCCATGTACACTAGAATAATACATTTTTGATCTTTGTTTTGAGGATTTCATTAATAAATTTTTTTTAAAATTATATCAATTTTACTCACTATTATTATTAATTATTATTATTATTAATTATTATTATTATTATTATTATTTATTATTATTATTATTTTTATTATTATTAATTATTATTATTATTATTTATTATTATTATTATTATTATTAATTATTATTATTAATTATTATTATTATTTATTATTATTAATTATTATTATTATTATTATTATTATTATTATTATTATTATTATTATTTATTATTATTATTATTATTATTATTATTATTATTATTATTATTTATTATTATTATTAATTATTATTATTATTTTATTAATTATTAATTATTATTATTAATTATTATTATTAATTATTATTTTTATTATTATTATAATTGTTATTATTATTACCATTATTATTATTATCATAATTATTAATAATTATTATTATTATTATTACGCTTCAAGAGTGATTCGACCGATATCGGAGTTCCAGAGATGTTAGATACCTCAGTTAGACTAGCATTTCCAGTAGTATTCAAATTTGCCTGTTATAAGGCTTTTTCTTCTCTCCTTTTTTTTCTCCGCCTCCGATTTTTATTTGGCTTGTGCTTCATATTCGGTTTGGTAGTTTGTGAGATTTCCCCATTTACGACAAGATGGATCTCATCGCGTCCGATGCGACTAGACGAAGGACCCGGTAGATGGTGAGCCGAATGATGTCGATTTGCTGGTAATCGCGATTGTAGTTCTTTCTCGGTGAAGATTTTTCGCAGCGTGGCACTCTGCTCGGATATAATTAGCCGTTGAGCACGATTCTCTATGCTTAGATCATCCCGTGCTCGCGAGATCCTATAGATTTTCTTATAGAGTTTCTTGGTAGTCCCAGGGGAGCACCATGTTCTTCTTCATTTTTTCTTAGAAGTTACCGATATTTCACTTCCATGTTAGCCAGATGTTGAGAAGCAGCCAGACGCGTAGGGGCCGGTGAGATTTTTGGAATCTTTGGCAGTTTCATTTCAATTAAAATTCGTTTTGTCTTCTGAATAATGGCAATTAGATAGCAGTTGTGAATTATTGATTTAAATAATTTAGTCACAGAAAAGAATGATAATAATAGGCGTCTATGGCTATCTGTGGGGGCTGGTTGTAACTAATATTGTTATTAAATCTGAATTGTAGACTTGGTTCAAATTCCAATTTAATTTATTTCCGATGTACCCGGTTTCGCTATACTTGAGACATGACTAAGATTCTTTTTATTATAAATGTTTATGCGTGCGTCGGAAATCTACAACATATGTTTTACATTTACGTGAGGTCTTCATCACCCAATCGTTGTAATTAGATTTTCTCATCATGTCCAAAAACTATCGAAATTCAGTCATACTAAATTGGAGATAATTAAAAGAAATTTTTTAATAGTCGTATTTAATTTCTCATGGACATAAATATTCCTGTTAGTGCATGGTTATTAAATAGATTACCTCATTATTCGATTCATAAGATCACTAATTTACGAAAAGGTTTTCCTACTGTACTTAATCAGTGTGGCAAAATGGTTGTGTCGGATACTTCCACAGTGGTCAGATTTTATTTATTTTTCTTTGATGCATAGTACAATTACCTTGTAGGCCTCATTTATTACAAAAGTTTCTTTGACTAATCATTAGATTTCGTTTGTGGTCGTAATAGCTATCCTATCTCTAGTTTTCCAGTGCTGATCAACGCCTTGACTAGAAATTTTAAAAAAATTCACATTAAATGATCATCAGAGAACCATTTTTCTAGTTCCCTTATGTCAAGTCGCTATACGCGATGATGTATTCTCTTCAAATTCGGATCGAATTTTCCATCAGCCGCCATGGGTTGTACAACAGCGTCCTGCGGGTAAAGTCCTGCGTATTTCGACCGGAACTCGTCGCAGACAGCTGAGGTAATAGACGTAGCACGACCAGTTGCCATATCTAACGAAAGTGAATTAGTTAGCCGGACCGCCAGTCTGCCCTCCTAAAATGCTATTTCAATAAGTGAGTATATAAAGGTTAAGGGGGAACTCGCCAATAGTATCAAAAATCTCACATCTTTGACAACGCGGGGTCGTTCACATCGAATGAGACATCATAGTTTGGAGCGAAGCTATCCGTACTTGGTATCACTCTACTCGTGATATCTGCGTTTATCTGAGCTAGTTGTCGCCTAGCAATATTTGCCCGCTATATGAACCTTCTCTCGAGGTTTCCAGACGATATAAGGTGAATTCAGCTTTTTGTCGAATCTCTCGTGCCGGACTCCTGCCTGGCTCCAGCTTGATAGATACGCTGGTTAGCTCTATCTCGTCGTCTCACTTTATTGATCGGTATTGCCAGTCGTCGTTTCCGCAATTTGCTACCGAATATCCGTTGTCCCAAAGTCCTTAGCGGTATCTTGCCGCAGACTGAACTGCGACTCGTAGAGTGATCCATGAATCGTCGGTTCATCCTTCCTCTACATTTTTGTACTCTAAATGATGACCAAATGAATGCTATATCACTATTTAAATTAAAACAACAAAATATAATGCCTAAATGGTTGTGTAGTTAAATGCGTGCTTTTCACGTGTTTATTAATAACGATTTGAAAGAGAAAAAAAATCTGTTTACCTTGACTCCGTCTGGTCACATCGAAATCCGGATCCACCTCGGCAGTAGGCCTATAGCGTTTGGATCCATCCTAAACCGGATCTAATTTCCGACAGTTATTGTTGGTGGGCGATTGATTTAGAGTAGTTATTGAATCCATAACGGATTTTTTTCCATTTAGGTCTACGTATATATAGGAGTAGTGTACCGACAAATCGAGTTTTGACCTGCTTATACCCCCTCGGTAATTTCGGTCGAAGTCGTTTAATTTTCACATTACCTGAAATTTTCAGTGGGTGTTCTGTGATATTTTAATTGTGTTAATTTTCTGTATTTTAATGGGTGGTTCATTATTAATAGGCCAATCCAATAACTGTCACGTGGGTGTTAGACACCACCTGTTGTTATCTCATAAACCACTGTTGATTTAATTCTAGTTCAACAGTTTAATCGCAGTGTGATTTTTTACTACCGGTGAGAAAAGTGTCGTTATTTGGAATTATTCTTGTAAGAACTACTTGGATCTTTCCTTCTCCATGCACTTAGAAGTCGTGGCCTACATTCGTTTTTCAACTCGATGTTCATGGTTACCTCCCTCTCTGAATTTCATCAATCTAGTAGTCGTTTTGATTAATTACTTCACATAACCTGAATTTCCGAGCCTGGAGTATTTAGTTGAGCCGGTTCGTGGATCTCTGGTCACGGTCCCGATATCCACATCGTGGAAACTCCTATTCGACTGAATAAATTTGGTTCGGAAGCTATAGAATAAGCTCGCTTTCTCTGGTATGGTCACTTTATTATTATCTACGAAATTATCCCTTCCGTTTACGATGCTGTCTTGTCGTATGATGGCTGATGCAGAGGTTGTCAGACATAGTTTAGAGGATTGCTATAGACTGTGTTTAACTATATCAATTGATGTTAATGTCTTTCTTATTTTTTCTAATCATGATGTATTACATTGTTTTTGTTATCGAAATATTTATTTTTATAATTAATTACGATTAATGAAGGGTTAAGGATATTTTTATCATTGTCGCTGCATTTACTATAATTCTTTTTATTATCATTATTAATATTATTGGAAGTCATCTTATTATTATCGTTAGAGTTTAAATCTAATCGCTATGGTTGTACGAATTATGATATTATTAAAGTTAAAATTCAGCAACTATCTTTATATAATTTATGAAATTGTTAAAACTAAAAACTTTCAATCTAACCTTTGACGTGATGTATGATATTATCAAGGATACGAATTCAGTCGTCACTTTATATAATTTAAGATGCTCTTAGAGCTTCACGGTCAATACTGCTAGAGTCATTATTATTACTGTTCTTAGTGCGATTTTGTATATAATTTTATTTACTTTTATGTTTTTGATTTTGCATTTAATTACATTTTCTCTTATGATTTAAGGTGCTTAATTCATGTTAATGGGTTAAATTTTAAATCGGTATTGCTGTGTTTGCATGTTATTTCCAATTCATTCAAACAAAATTCATTCTTTGCCCAACATACCTATAAAATAACAATCCAAAGTTCATTATCTATAATAATCTCTTGTTTATATTAACGGTAAGGAACAGGGGTAATTTACCCAAAATAGAATAAAAATGAATTATCGGGGTAATACGGATATTTTTATAAATTTCCATTTTATAAACAATTATAGTATTTTTAGTTTAATCATTATACTAAATATAAAATTTAAAATTGCTTATTTTTGGAGTACGTCGTTAATGGATGATCCCTTATCTCCAAAGAAAATGAATCAGTATTAAAAACTACATAGTTTATTCGACACCTATGCTGGTGTACTGGGTGTAATTAATTTGTTTAAGTCTGTACAAAGCTTATTCAAACTTATCCTCCTCAATCAAAATACCTTCTTTTCCTTGAGTCTATGCTGTCTCACCCAAACGCCCCACAATTTTAATCCTACCACTATATTACCATGAGCAAGCTCATGTTGGTACTGTATATAGCAGCTGAAAATTCATGAGCAGGTGAGCTCAATTTCTAGAACTACTCTACTCATGATATTTTCACTTTCGGGTTCCTGACTGCCGATGGAAGGTCTTACATCTCTTTCTATCTATCGCTTGTCCATACTCATCTATTTCTACAATTCCTATATCAATTTTTCATCATTACCGTTTATTTATTAAAATATTTTTCAAAAATTTGGGCAGCGTTCCGCCTTATTTTATGGAAAATTCCTTTATTCATACAAACGTTAGCCTATGGTAAATTGAAATGAATGCATTATTCTAATTTCATTATTTTAGTCCAACAACTCATCTTTGCTTTCCTATGGTCGCCACAGTTACCACCATTCGTAAATCTTTATATTATCATCTCACAGATCGATGCCAAAATGTATCATTTTATTTTAATTTTCCACCACGATGATTATCAAACAATGTACGTGATTTAACCCTACTTTATACTTTCATTGACCTAAATTTCTATCACTAGTCGTACCCTTGATAATATAATAATCGGCAGGAGTTAAATTAAAAATTCGATTTTCTTACTTAAACATTTACACCAATGTTATCCCCTATATTATGGCGATCTTCCCGCAGTTTATCCTCATACCGCTCCGACCAACTCGCAATGGCCGCCACGGTGAATTACGACGGAGTCCTACCCCGCGATCAGTGTAACGAGACCTGACCGGACTAGGCAGACACCGAATGGTGGTTAGCGACAAGGCAGCACATCAACATTCCACAAAACTATTTGTGGAAATTGAATAATGCCCTACCACTTTCCACAAACTAATTTATAAAAAATGAATATAAATAAGTTAGGGGGAACCTGCTGAGCAATGCCAAAAGACATAAGTTAAATTAAATAAAACATTAACTTGGAAAAATATATTTCTACAAAAAACAATACTTACAATCGACAAGTTTGTCAGTCAAGCATCCAAATTTGAAAAATTGTCATACATCGGCATAAACATTGACTAAACAATTGTCTAAAACAAATTGTCTCAACAACTGTCTAAAAATTGTCTACCACTGTCTAAAAATTATGAAAATGACTGCTGTAAAAATAGCGTTTTCATGCCTGGGTGCGACCAATCAGAGAATTTTGTTTTATTTTTCTCCTTATTTTTCTCTATTTTTTGATATTATTTTCTAAATTTTTGGAAAATCTTTATTTTTTATTATTTAACCATTCTCTTTGATTGTTTCTCTTTTTACCCTCTGATATTTAAATTTTTGGTCGCCGCCTCCGCCTATGTATTTTCTAAACCTTCTTTTGTAAGGTTTTGGCGGTTTTATATTTTAGTTTTGTGTTTCTTTCTGCATCTGTAGGCTTTTTCAGGGATTTTAATTAATTATTTGTTTTATTTATTTTTGTTATGTTTTTATTTTGTTTTATTTATTATGTTTTATTTTATTTTTGATTTCTCCTTACGGTACGTGCTTATGTTACAGCAGCCATATTGATAATTTCCTAACCTCATTAATTATTTTGTTTTAATTTACACAATTTTCTCATTCTTGTTTAAATTATGGGTTATAGCCCAACACCTATATTGATCCCAATATTTCTATAAGTCAACATATTAAAGTTCATAAATTTTGTTAATTTTTAAAGCTATTTAAAGGTCTCAATATTACAGTCTCAGATTCATTCGACTTTCGAAATTCTTGAATGTTTTGACATACAGACTAATGTTTAATTATTAAACGATAACGCCAATAAAAAACCTTTCTTACGATATATTTCGATAGCACAGCTATCATCTTCAGGTACTCAAAACCAACTAAAAATATTATGAATTAACATTTAATTTAAACAAATTATTTTTTAAAAAAATAATTTGTTTAAATTAAATGTTAATTCATAATATTTTTAGTTGGTTTTGAGTACCTGAAGATGATAGCTGTGCTATCGAAATATATCGTAAGAAAGGTTTTTTATTGGCGTTATCGTTTAATTAAATCGTTGCCAAATTTATTTAATTATTTGTTTAATTATTAGTTATAATTTTTGTCTTTTTTGTGAACTTCTCACCCTTAGCTCACTATTGTTTTCAAGTATAATTTAAATAAGCGTCAATAAATAACGCTTATGTTATAAATTTTCAACCTTTGATCAAACATGTTTCATTTTTTCAGTAACAACACGGAAATCTTTAAACTTATCATGCAGCATTGAATCAATTTTTAAAATTTATCCATGTAAGGTGCATCCATAATAAAGATTCAATTTTAAACAATCATAGAAAATTCTACACAAAGCAACGATTGACTTATGACCCATCACTAAAGATTATTAATATCAAATATGAAGTAACTCAGAACTATAAATCTTGTAAACTAAAGCCTATATGACCAATTGAATCACACGACCACTTACTATATATTTAGGTTGACTGAAATCCCTATGGCCCAAAGAGCACATTGTTTTATTAGCGGTATGTGATTTAATTCAAAATGTGGTGCATTTCCACACATTTCTTTGAACGCTTATTAGGTTTAATAAATCCGTCATTTCCTATAACAGTCTCATCTCTATTATTTTTTATCATCAACTCCATCATTGATTTTCTGGATAAATATTTTCATCATTAATGTCAGCGATTTTTTTCCACTGAAACGCGTTATCATATATTCACGCGTGGATAACAATAAAACTATACCAAGAACGATTCCATAACACAATTGTCTCTAGGGCCACAATTTAAATTATTAAAAATTTTAAAAGTGTCACGTATTTAAATTACAGCAAGTATTTTTATCAAAGTCAAAACTTGTGCATAAATCAATAATCGTACAATGACAAAAATAATCCACACTATTTTAAAACCAAATATAATATATTTAAAATAATTTATGATTTTTAATGCAAAAATATAAAAAATTTATCATTAAAAAAAACAATCAATAGAATGAAAAATTTTCTCTTCTAAATGGAAATTGAAAATTTATTCAAGAAATTGAGGATTGCTGCTTGATTGAATCACAATAACTTTTGAAAGAGGCACTCACCAACCATGTTTTGATCCATTTCATATTGATAAGCATGTATTTCAATGCTTTTGTCCAATTCTCATCCGAATTACCTGATAATCTACAAATAAACTTTTAATTAAACTTTCAGAGTTTCTTAAATGTAGAGCATCAATGCAAATAAATAGACGGTCTTATCGAAATAGACATAAATTTTATTACGATAATATATCATGTTGTGAGGGCTTCAATAAACTGGTGTCACAAAAAACATTATCTAAGTTTCTGTGAATGTGGTGTTAATTTTCAGGAGAAGTTGTGTGGGTTTTAAGTAATTTAGATTAAATTTGTCAGGTGTATATAATCAATAACTTTTGTAAATGGCGTGGCAAAAATTCTACATAATAATCAGAGGATTCATTAATTGTCTCCGAAATGTTGATGGTCATAACTTCGGAAGATAAACCATTACGAGATGAAATTTGGTCTGGTGACTCAATTTTTTTAGCCATTTCAATAAGATTTTTAGAATTTAATATTATACAATTATTGCAATATACATTTTGTTTTGAGTCCACTTAAAAGATTACATTAATTTATGAAAACAATTAATTAACGGACTTGGACATATATATTCCAACAGTGAATAACTTTGGTTCGTATATGTCCAAACAATATTAAAAATACTGCATTAGCATTTGGGATAAAATCACGTGTTTAAATATCTTAGGGGTATTTATTATTACAAAAACATTATAACCCTGGCGTAGCTAACATAGCATTCAGTAATAAAAAAACTCTGCACTACGTATGCACTTATGGAATTATATTGCTACAATAAACCTATTTCTTTGTTAAATCTAATTTGTCATGACATTTTGAAAGAAATCTTGAAAAAGTTCGAAAATAATCCTAAGTCCTTTGAAGTAGTGTAACATAAAGAATAGCACTAATCCCTTGTCTGTATTACACGATCATCAACGACTGGTGGTACCATAATCATACACACTATTATATAACCCAGGCATACCCAACCCAGAGCCTATGGGCCGCATGTGCCCCATTTAAAGACTTTTTGCGGCTCTATTGAAGTTTTCAACTATTATTTTAGACTGTCTAATTACCACAGTTTAAGAAACCTGTCTAGAAAAACTGAATCTTTTTACTCAAATTAGTCTGTCACGTTAAACTGTAAAACGATGAAACGTCATAAATCAATCATACTGTTCAACTTGCTATTTTTATTAGAGGTGTCGACAGTCAAATGAATATTAGTAAAGAACTACTCAAATTTGTCAGTTTGAAAAACACTACCAATGGACGATATATTAAGGATGTTGTCATAAATTGCACGCAAAATCATCAGATAAATTTGAAAAATCGTGTAGGTATCGCAACAGATAGGGCTCATTCAATGGTTGGAAAAAATGTTGATAATGTGCATTATATCAGCATTTTGAACTACTTTATTTTCCAAATAAACCCTGGTAAAAACAAAGTGCTACAAAAGGTTGCTCGATGAAAACATGACCAATCAACTACGATGCGCGTCAACTAAATTATCCGTTTATATTTAAAAAAACCTCAAGTAAAATGCAAAACAAGTGACACATTAATTGTAAGATAAAAGATATTTTGTTGTTTTATTTTGATGTTAGGTAAATTTTTTTTGGCCCATCAACCAATTTGTGTTGAACACCCCTGTATCAAGCCTGACTTCTTTGTGTCCTTATTTAATCAAATCGAATAAGCCAACAGTAACGTTTATTCTGATTTATCACAATTGATTAACAAATTCTCCACACAATATCTACACAATCACAACTTTCAATATAAATCTGCACAGTTTTTCAAAAATGATTTGATCGAGAGCTAATTCTGAAATAAAACTCTCTTTACTCTTACCAAATATATTAAATTTCGATAGGCTAATTGTCCTAAAAAAGTTGTATATAAGCAATACTTAAGCCATATTTTTGGTAAGGCACTCGTTTGTTTTATCACTGTTTAATATTCAAGTCGATTTTTGGAGAAACCTGAATAAAAGGCTGCTCATGAAATCCTTTCAAATAACATGCGACAATATATTTCAACCAATAGTGCATTTGTTTTTGAGTTAAAGTGTGTTAGGGGTATCATTCAGAAATTCTCGATCGTTGAATTAAATGTGAAAAAGAAATAGAAATGTTACAATGTTCAAGAAGAGTAATGGAGTTTAGTTCAGTGTTGCGGAATAAGGATCGAGATGTTGTGGGATACATGTGTCTCCATTACGGTAATGTCTGAGGTGATTTGGAAGAAGTGTGGTAGTCCAGTGTTAAACCAGTTAAATATTTCACTAAGAGGTGCGTTCAGAGGTAACCCGATATCATGTTTAGGGGAGTTTACAGCTGTGAAATGTGTCAAAATGTAACAATACTTGTAGTTAAAGATTTGAATCCAAGTTTTGTGAGAGGTATGAATTTAATTTTAGCTTTTAGAATAAAACTTGTAACATGTCTCATTTGCGTTAATAGATTCAAATATTGTTGGTACTCGTTTCAGTGATACCGAACGATGTCAAAAAGCACTTGAAGTCCAGATCCAAAACTAGTAGAGTTGGTAACCAAATTATAGCCCTATATTCATGGTCGCAGATTTTGATTTGGGTTGTACTAATTTAGTGACTCATGAGATAAAAACAACAGGAAATCCTATAACTCAGAATTATAGGCGTATGGCGATGCAGATGGCATCAAAAGTGGACGAGATGATTCTGAAATTGTTGAAATTAGGCATTATCAGGAGATGTCAAAGCCCATGGAACTCTCCTACAGTTGTTGTAGATAAGATCAGGATGTGTCAGAATTTTAGAAAAGTCAATGATGTTACTGAAAAATTCAGTTTTTCAATGGCTGATCCTCAAACAATATTTTATTCTTTATCGGGATCTTCAGTCTTTTCTTCTTTAGATTTGGGGCAAGCATATTATCAGTTATATCTTTATGAGGCGTCTCAGTTAAAAACCGCATTTTCTACAAAGAAAGGACAGTTTTGCTATAACCGAATGCCCTTTGGGTTGCCTACAGCTCCAGCGACCTTCCAGAGGCTTATGCATATATTGTTTGATGAAATTTTGTATAACGGTGTTGCCGCATATTTAGATGATGTGCTAATACACGGAAAAACTACGGAAGAACATAATAAAAATTTGGAAGTTTTCAAACGAATTAAACAAGCAGGGTTACGGATCATTCCTAAGAAGTGAAATTTTTACAAGACTGAATTAATAATCTTGGGTCATAAAATTTCAGCAGACGGAATATCTAAAAATAACAGTATGATAAAGAGAATTATGGAAGCTGAAATACCGAAATGCACCAAACAACTACGTTCATTTTTGGGGCTAGCTAATTATTACCGCAACTTTGTTCCAAAATTTGCTGATATGGCTAGACCGTTGTACGAAGCCACAAAAGAACACGAAAAGGATATTAACTGGAACGACAAGTGTGAGGAAAATTTCCGAAAACCGAAACAAGCATAATCAAGTGCACCAGTTTTGGTGTTTCCAAATAAAGTTGATTAGTTTATTTTGGATACGGACGCTTGTCTTAATGGTATCGGTGTGTTGAGTAAAGTTCAAAATGGTTGTGAAAAGGCCATAGTTTCCGATATAGGTAAGGTCTTCAAAGGAAGTCAGATCAGAAGCTGATTGGATACTTATAATATTGAATGGATATTTACTTCTCCATACGATCACAAGTCTAACGGTTTGGCGGAACAGGTAATATGATCGTGAACAGTTCGCGATATGATCGTGACATTTTTGAATGACGGGACAACTGGAGGTTGTTGGGACGATATTATGCCAAAGATTGAATATTAATTAAATTCAATAATGCATAATTCTAAAGAATTTTCGCCAATGGAAATACTATTCGGAAGACAGGTTAACATACATTGGAAGAATGCATTCATAGATCTGAATCAAGAACAAGTATTGAAGGCACGGAGTAACCTTATGATAGCTGCAGATAAAATGAGATCAAGAGATTCTGACAAGAAGGTATGTCGGCATTTCGAGGTAGGTCAGGAAGTTCTAGTAGAAGTGGACCACAAAAGAGATCAAAGAATGAAAATTTGTTCGAAGGCTCTATCAAGATCATTGGTTTTCCGACAGAACACTAAGTTGAACGAGAATACCCACATGGAAAGAAATACAGATAAATTGAATGGCTGAAGAAGAATGGGAGAGTAACGTTATTTGTATTATTATCAATATATACAATATTGATATTTGTTAAAATATTCAATATTAGTTGTTTAAGATAATTTTGAAGTTTGAATTTAATTAAGGTGACCAACTATCTTTTGTTCAAAAAGAGTACACTTTAAAAAAAGAGTACACTCTTTGGTTAAATGAACAATCTGCAATAGGGAATTTTCAATTGCACTACGTCCATGAATTACAATATAAAATTTCCTTTTGCAGCTTGTGAATTTAACCAAGGAGTCATCATTTCGACTTTTAACTACAATGAACGGAAACTTTTTTTTTAAATTTTCGTTTAAACGATTTTTCCTTCTTTTGTTATCGCTCATATTTGAATTAATAATCTAAAAATTATATTAGTAATATATTTTTTATTTTAAATAGATATTATAATCTGATATTAAGAAATATATGCGCACGTGAAATTCAAATCACTGTCAAAATAATTTTAAATATTTATTTAATAAAATTGAAATAAAATAATCTAAAAAAATGTTTTAGAAATACAAATGAGTATAAAATTATACAAATGAGGTTATTAGAGTACAGGATTTGAAAAGAGTACAAACTGAGTAAATGAGAATAGTTGATTACCATAATAAAATGTATCTTAATGAAAATGTTACTAAGTTAAATAAACTTTTAAGTTTTCATCTCTGGCAATCATTATAAACAGTGATGTTAAATAGAAATCCAAATAATCAATTATATTACTGACAAATTGTAAGTAAAATAATAAGTTAAATTAATTTCGTGTTTCAACATTGGTAAAAAATTATTATAAACAGAAATTCAAATATTCATTTATATTACTGACAAATTGTAAGTGAAATTTTAAGTTAAATAAATTGTCAAGTTTCATCTCAAGTAATTAATATAAAACGTTATATAAAATAGACATTAACCCTTAAATGCATCGTGTTGCCATTTGGCAACATACCAATATTGAAGCTCATACATTGCACAGAAATAAAATATTGATGCAATACATGTTACAGTGGACAGGCTACATAGTTCTGCGCATGCGCATGATGTGACCAGCGTGAATATAGTTGTAGTTGTAGTTACTTTATTACAAAGCGTCAAATTAAAAAAAACGAAAAAAATTAAGTCATGCATTTAAGGATTAAATATTCAATTATATTACTGACAAATTGTAAGTATAAATTTCTATGTTTCATCAAAGGAAAATAATATATTAATAAAAAATAAGAAAAGATCAAAATTTTATAAAAATATGTTCACTGAATTATATAACCTACTTAATCGAGCATCCTTGCCCTTTTGGTTCATCTATTTTATGCTTGTCAAAAATTCGATATGGGAATATGAAATTTGGATCATGCCTTTCAATACGAGTTATAACTTGATTCACACAATCCAGATATGCAATCATAGCTTGATCGAATCTTCAAAACAAAATAACGAAACAATAAGTATTCACATGTTTACTTGGTATCTGCAAGCAGTTTATAACCACCAGTTTTAAAAAGCAAATGCTTTTTCTTGTCTTTTAATGATTCAATGTATGAAGAATTACCACATGGAACTAATTTATAACTATAAAGATAATAAATTAACATAATTTTTCAGTTTTTATTTAATAAATTCATCAGTGAAGTGATAGAATATAAAATATACTTTTCGAGGCTCATTTCCATTTTTCTAATAATATTTTGCAGCAACAGAACACATTGTCCAAAACCGGCATTTATTTCCGGCCATTCTACATTAATTTCAGTTAATTTTCCCATTCTAAATCCATTAATCGTTGCAAAGTGATCCTCAAACCAAATAGGAAAAAGGACATTTAATAAATTTGTACGTTTCAGTCTATCGGCGAGGAAATTCAGATATTTCTTTCGCTGATTTAGAGATCTGATATCATCTTCAATATCCCACAGTATTTGTTTTTTGGTATTATAATTCATTACTATTCTGAAAGTTGGAAAAAATTTATATCACATAAATCAAACATTGGAAATCATAAGTGCGTTTCAAGTTGTGAAAAGTACAGTAAAAATTATTTACTTTGAACACCAACAATTATTTTTTATTATACGTCCTTCAACATCACGGAAACTCAATAAACACACAAAACTTTTAATAGATACAATGGAAACCGGTTATCGTGGCTTCGTTTGTCTCAATACATTTTTCTGGTGTTAACCGGCGGGCCCTGTTAAACGAAGTAACCCCAAAAGTTTCCCTCAAATTTAAATTCTAAGTTTTACTCAATCTGCTAACAAATTTCTATAATTATAATAAGTTGTAATTTTAATTCAAATTGTATTAAGGTAAAATTGATCAAGATATTTTATTTACTAAGTGAAGTATGAAATCTTTTTGGATAAAGTTCTTGTCTCGTTTCTTGGTGCATCATGGACAGTCGGGTGTGTGCGACAATTTATTACTTGTCCATGGTGCACCAAGGAACGTTCTGTTTCATGAAGCAATCTAATTATGTCGTCTTGTGAATGTAAATTTCATCTTATTCCGATCCTGTTGATTGCCCTTAGTTTATTGAATCTGACTAAAGCCGTCTGACTGATTTGGTCATGTTAAATGTCCACCAAGTCTAAGCAACGTTCCAGTTAACCAGACTCCATTGTATTTTAAAAATCGGTTATCTTTGACTTTATTCTTTTACTTTCATAATTTTATTTCATCCTTGAGCCTTTGAATGTCATCGAATTTATCGAGGAATATAATTCAGGAAAAAATGTTTCTTTGCATTCAGTAAATTCGATTCATCGATAACAACATTTGTACGAGAAGTGACCAAATTGTCTTTCCCAATAATACATTCTTCGTCCTTTGTCAAAAAATCGCCAAAAATGTCAATAAATAGTCATCAACATGAATTAATTTAATATAAATACAATTTTAATAAATGATTAACAAAAAAAGTTTATTCATTGTTTAAAATATGATATTGAAAGTATCATGCAATTAATGATGTCTTCTTGAACTTTTGTTGCTTGGATAATTGCGATTTCTTTCAACTGGTGATCTTGATCTGCGCGTATATGATCCAAATTGATTGGATCTGCTACTGTGATAATCTTTTCTGTAAATATCCCTATCTTCACGATGACTTCGCTCAACAGATCGTCCGCTATATCCGAGATAATAATCATCATGCCTTCTATCATCACGGCAACGGGATCTCTGCTCCAGTCGAATCATATTTCTTTCTTGATTTCTGTCAGGGTTTTCTTTATGAGAAATATTAGGTCTCTTATTTCTGTATTGCTTTTCTTGATCGTTTTTATTAAATTTATTTGATCTATTATTTTTGGTTGACTTTTTGATAACATTTTTATGGTTTTGTTTGAGTTTGCTCAAATATTTTCCTGGTGTCTTTGCGTGTCCATTTTCTGTGATACTGTATTCAACTCTGATATTTTGGTTATTGATCTCCATTCCATTGGCACTCTCAATTGCTCTTTTTGCACATTCAGCATTTTCATATTTAATGAATGCATATCCGAAGGAATTCTTTGACTTATGATTTCTAATTAATTTTACGGAAACAATTTCACCGAATAGTTTGAAAAGTTCATGTAAATTTTCTTCAGTGACACTTTTTGGTAGCGAGAATATCCCAATGCAATTGCGAGGATTAGAATTTTCATTGGTAACAGCATCGGTATTAACTGGTGAACGCTCCGGTTGGTATGGCATCGATTCTATTGGCTGAGATTCCGCAATTTGTTCAGTCGATATCTCAGTGCTTTCAATCAGTTGATCGATCTCATCAGTGTTCAAATTGGTATTGTGCTGATCGGGTAAAGGATTAAAATCATAGAGTTCAAAGAGGTCATCAAATTGATCGTTTTCTTTTTTTAAAATTGTATTAATTTGTTCAGTCATTTTGTGTTAAATGTTTAGTAATTAAACAAATTTAAACAAAACACTGGAATTAAAATATCTTCCGCAATTATTTTTTAAATTATAAATAATTTTGATTAATACAAAAAATAATAATAAACAAACAACAGTAGCAGCTAACATTTATTTTACGATCAATGTCAATAGCAATATTTGACAGTTGAAATCCAAAAGGGCTGAACTGTTTGGATGTCTGTTTGTAAATTTGACCTCTTGGCTTAAAGAAAGTATTGAAAAGACTAAGAATTTTCTTAGTAAAATATAATTTCCTAATTCTGACAAAAACGATTTACAGAAGGTTTTATATTTTGTCAGATAGTTTCTCTTTTACATTATTTTACAAGAAAACTACCACTGGGGTTGAATCTATCCAAATTGTTGAGAACTTTAAAACATTATTTCTCCACTAATTCGTAATGTTGTTTGAATAATGTATGCTTTTAAACTCGCCCTTCAAGTTACGCGCTCTAATTTTTACAATGACAGTAATGTTAATTTATCTTTCTAATTTTCGTTATACCAAGCAATTCCTGTTATTTAAAGATAGGAAAAAACTGATCTAAAGTTTGTAAAAAATGCCTATAAACGAATTTAAAAATGAAAACAGATCATTTGTGTGATGAAGGTAAAAGGATTTATTAGGGAAGTTATTGGTAATTATTGGCAAAATCAAAATGTCGAAACGTTTAAACAAAAATTTATTATTTCAATTTCTAAATAATAATTTAAATAAGGTGTTCTCAAACTTTCGTCTACCGGGATTCAATTTTAAAACTAAAAACGTTTCACGGCCCACTTGACTAATAAAGAGAGGAGGGAAGAGTAATTAAATACACAATCTTGTAGAGATAAACATTCTCTTTCGAATAACACAAACCATTATTCCAATACATTTTACTTTTACTGCTTAATTTTAAACACAACATAAACGGCCAATACTTATGTTTCAACCCAATATTTTATGTTAAATGTGTTTTATTTATTTTTACTAAATTATTAGAACAAACTCAAAGTAACCGATTAAAAACAATAGTCTACATGTAAATATCCAAACTACTCAATGCTCATTTGTTGTTGTATATAATTTTACCATCTTTCGTCACCCACACCTTCAGAATCTCTGATCTAAATGACACTGGTGAAAATTAAAGAAGTTCTTACATATATATATATATATATATATATATATATATATATATATATATATATATATATATATATATATATATATATATATATATATATATATATATATATATATATATATATATATTGGATATTGACATTTTTGGCGATTTTTTGACAAAAGACGAAGACAATTTGGTCATTTCTCGTACAAATGTTGTTATCGATGAATTGAATTTGCTGATTTTTTAAATACAATGGAATCCGGTTAACTGGACCGTTTCCTAGACTTGTCCAAATAACAAATATATATATATATATATATATATAAATTTAACTTTATAAAATAAATTTACTTAACAGCCATCTCAAAAATGACTGAAATCCATTTGATTTAAAAAAATATTTATTAATTAATGAAATTTTCATCTCACTTATATTATAATTATATTTTAATTAAATTAAAAATTAATTGAAATCATACTTATCATATTCAACTGATGTGAGATCAAGGATCTTTTTCTCTTCTTCAATCTCTTCATCCAAACAATCATTTTCGTTTTGTAATTTATTGAGTTCCATCAATAAATCATTTTCCTCTTTTAGTAAATCGGAATATTCTTGTTCTGAAAGTGAAACTGGGATCGGAATATTTCTCTATGTAAAAATTTTTACCGTTTGACTCCTCAACTTGTTTCATCGGTTTTATTTGAAGTGAGGTTAAATAATTTCTAAAAAATTGTTTGTTTTTAAATAATTAGTAAAAATTTTCGTTCAAAAAGAAAATACTATGATAGAAACTGTGATATTAAAAGAATCAAGAAAGATGGATGAGTTCTAACCTGCTCTTTTGAAGAATTTAATTTATTAGGACCACAAATCATTTCAATTAAAGATGTCGACTGAGATTAATTTCAATGTTGTATTTTTGGATCATTTGAGAACTTTAGATAAAAAGCTAATTAATGTTAACAATAATTCAGTATTGTCTCGAAAGGTCATGGATACACATTATTTGCAATACAAATTTGTGAATTTAATTGGTTATAAGCTTGATTTTCCATCTATAAAAGTGAGGTGAACTGAAATAATAATCGTTATTTTTTAAATGTAATTCAAGAATGTTTTTGATGAGAAATCAATTGGTAGGTTGATGTCAAGCAAGTAAAAATGTATCATAACCATTAAATGCGATAAAATACAAAAGTATATTTAATTAAGTACTGACTATTGTAAGTAATATGAGAATGAAAATAAAAACTGCAAACGTAAATTAATTAAAATATATAAATGATCAATTTAGATTTATAATGGCGGTATAATTTATTTTTATTATTATATTTTAAACTTCAAAAAAATAACTTGACTAATGAATTTCGAGCTTTGCATAATTCAGAGACACTGCTCGGAGTTTTACAAATTCTACAAAAATTATTGAAAATGTATTTAATTAGGTGCATAATTTAATGTTTTTCTTCTATTTATAGTTCTGGTGAAGCGTAGCTAAAAATGATTTAAGTATCAATGATGAGGTCGAACTACATTTGAGGAGCACCTAAAATTAAAGTTATATTTAGATGATGGCTAGATTTAAATATGACACGTAACAGGCATCTTTGTAAAGCGAAGAAGTTGATAATTAAAAGGGTTAAAGCTAGTATATATATATATATATATATATCACTCCTACAAATTGGTATTCTACTACTCGAGTTCACTGTTACAAGATAAATAAAATTCCCGAAAACCTCTTATAACATGGTACTTCTAGAAAATGATTTTTATTTTTTTGAACATATTGACATAAAATACAATTCGGGGAATACCCAGATTTTATTATTTAAAGAATACAAGTCTTATTTATGTTTGATGTGTATATTTTGTCATTTTGTTAAGACCATAGCAAGTCTGCCAACCATTTTTTTGTGAAATAGAAAAAAATATATGTAGACTTGTGAAATAGTAAACAAAAATATTTAAATACGTTTTATTCACTTTTTATTTATTTTTCAGATAAGATTATAAAGTAAAAATATTTTTTTAAAAATAATTTTCAGGCCTAAAAAACAATGTCTGGTAAGAATAAAAAAACTACTTGGGGGAGTAAGTTTATTTCTTTAGAAATTAAAATGCAAATTATAGATCGGTTGTTAAAAGGAGAAAAAGGATCACACATTGCAATAATCATAAATTTAGATGAGGCGATAGTCCGTACAATTAAGAAAAAGAAAAGGAAATTAGGTGTGTGGTTGCTGCAGGATCTTCGCAATCCTCAAAGTATTCATCTCGTCACCGTGTGCCAATAATTGAAAAAATGGACAAAACACTTAGCATTTGGATTGATTATAGCTATCAGAAAATGATTCTATTAGTATAGTAATATAATTAGGCAAAAAACTCTTAAAATCTATAGCTATATTAAACAAAATTGAGAATCTTCTGTGAACCAAGATTTTCTAGCCAGTAAAGAGAAATTCAAAAAGCGGTTTTCACTTAGTAATAAAAAATTCAAGGTGAAATTGCATCGGCAGATCATAAAGCTGCCATATCATATCCAGAAATATTTTAAAAAATAATTGGAGAGTAAGGATACAAGTTTTCAATGCTGATGAAACTGGGCTTTGGTGGGGAAAAATGCCCAATAGGACATATATATCAAGAAATGAAAAACTGCACCCAGATTTAAGATATGCAGTAATGCATCAGGGTATTATATAACAAAACCCATGCTAATTTATAGATCTTTGAATCTCCATGCACTTAAAGGCATAAATAAAAACGCTTTACCATTATATTGGAAAGCAAATTCAAAAAGTTGGGTAACTGCAGATTTGTTTAAAAATTGTTTTGTTCCATAGGTAGAAACTTATTTAGAGCACAATAATTTAGACTTCAAGACGCTATTCACTCAAGCCAGAATACCCACAAGATGAGTCATCCTAACATCCAAATAGTGTTTCTACCTCTACTTCATTGCACCAGCCAATGGATCAAGGTATTATTTATACCTTTAAGACTCATATAAGAAGATCATTAAAATAGATTTTCGAAATAACTGATTCAAAATCCATTGATGTAAATGAAGCTTGGAAACAATTTTCAATTATGCACTGCATAAAAATCATATCCTTATCGTTGAAAGAACTGAAAATTGTAACATTAAATGCCCGTTGGAAAAAGATATGACCAGTAGCAGTTGAGATAGAAGACGTACATGAGTCAGGAGAAAATGAAATTGGTAGAATATTAGAACTTGCTAGGTCATCGGAGGAGAAAGTTTTGTGGATATGGCTATTGAGGATGTTCAAGACTTATTAGTACAAAAAAAGTTAACTGAATGAAATCGATTCCAGATCTGATCAATATAGTGAAGTTAATAATTTTACATTAAAAAAAATTACAGGAAGAATTAAGCTTGGCTGAAAAATTGGAATTATTTTTCTTAAATACAAACCCTTGTGCCGAAAAAAGCAGAAAATTCAAAAGGGAATTGCAAAATTGCTTATCACAATATCAAGAAATTTACAACAACCTTGTAGGACCAGGAAACAAAGCAAGATTACGGATTTTTTAAAGACATCAGAAGATCAGCAAAATATTAATGCAGAAAAAAGTTCAGAAAGTTAGATGATATTATTCAATCGAACAGCGATGGCGAAGAAAATTCCTAAATAGTATTTATAATCTATTCATATATATATATTTATGCCGATTTTGTTTGTGTTCTTTATGTATTTAAGTGAATTTTTATTTGTTTTGTTATTCTTAACAAAAATAAAGTTTTTTCTATGGCATTAACAACTTTTTGTGGAACGATATACCCCTTCATTTTGTATCAGCTTCTAGTCTCTTATAACACGGTTCCACATAACACGTCATATTAAAGGAACCTATCTACCGTGTTATAATAGGGATATTTAAAGCTTCAGTGCTTATATAAAAGATGCTGCAGTAAATAAAGCGTTAATGAGAATAAGCATTTATGAAGAAATTCTGGTTTGTTATTATTTGAAATCAGAGATATAGCTATATAGATTTCAAAGATATAATATCGTTAAACTTCTCTACAATTTTAATAAATGTATTTTTAATAAATTTTAGGTTTTTTAATATTTTATATAACGGATTACTGTATAAATCTGAAGGTATTTTTAATGAATTTTCCACTAGAAATATCATTAAAAACAAGAGTCATATTATATTTAGACATTTCGATTGTCGAAAATTTTGTGCATCATTAAACATAAAGAATTACACATTAATGTGTGTAAAAATAATTTTTCGATAAAAAATGATATTCGTCTTATAGTCAGTGTTATGATGTTATCTTATATGTTATGATGGTTCTATGACGAAACGACACATGAAAAAACAACATAAACATTTCAACACATGACAAAACGACGCAGTTAAAAAACAACACAGAACATTTTATATATTGATCATATTTTAATTATCTTATTATTTTATATGTATTATTATTTTTATTTCTTAAATGCGTTCGTCGAATTGCGTAAGGTATAAGTTCGGCGAAATAGGGAATTAGGGAAAAAGCGAATCGTAAATAAAATTATAAGATGAATCATATAAACCGAGGTGTTTTTAAAGATATAAACCAGAAATAGTCAAAACGACACATGGACAAAATCAAACATACTTTAAATTCATCATATTTTATTGTCTTAAATATTATTTTTATTACTTATACATCTTTTCTCACTGAAAATTTGCCATTCGTCTTAAGAATTTCAACTCGTTTTCATCAAATTCATAACTGTGGACTACAGTTGCTCCTTGCTCATGGAGAACCTCATACTTTCTTTTTTTACTTCTTGTTGCCCTAGTTGTGCTTTTGTCAGTGTGAGCTTGTGGAATGCCAATTCCCTCTCAATTCCATCAAATAGAAACCAGATGCTTGGATAATTGCAGTGAAAAATAGAATTCAATGCATTGTGGAACCCTTCACAGCAAATCGTTGTTTTCGGTAATTGTTAAGAGCATGCTTCATATTGGTTCCACACTCTTTTAGGAAACTGTGGATCTCTTCCTGCTGCTCCTTCAATGTATGTGGAGAAGTAGGTGAGAACTTCATTGTAATTTTCTCGTCTGGAAATGAAGCTGCAAGTAGATCAAAAACTAATTCCAAGCGATTTTAACTTCAATCTGATATCAATGTCTGATTCATATTCACTTTTCAATCCAATACTGCTTGTTTTTTGGATTAGGCTCTAACAAAGATGAAAGTAGCAGCTCTTTACATCGGCGTGAAGGATGTTAATTAAAACTGTAGATATGACAAAGCTGAAAGAAGTTCCATTAGGATTTGCAGCATTTTTTTGTAAGTTTCCAAGTTTTTTCTCTGCTAAAGGAAGTATATGCATAGAGTAGGAATTGCCTATTTTGGCATGCCACGTGTACAGCTGAAAAAAACATTGTAGGCGCTTTGTCAAATGTATCATCACCGTAGATGGTGTCCTTGTCCAATTCAATTAGTAGCCCTCTTTCCCCGATTTGCAAAATTCTGTCAGGGTCATACACTTCAGAATCATGAAGCACCAAGTGAGCATACTTAGGAGGAATGGCAAAGTTAGGAGTGGCTGGATTGGGCAGGTACTCGCCCTTGCTTCTCATAAGACTTCTTGTCAATGATGACTGTTTCGGTAGATGAACCATTTTATCGGTATTTAGTCTAGTCAAAGCTTAGCCAATAACATTTCTTGCGGTAGCTCCAACATTTCTCATATCATTTTCATCTTGGCTTTAGTGATATTCGCCCTCACTTTTTGTCCGCAAGAATCATGGAAGTGCGTTGGTATGTCGCCCTTGATTGTATTTGCAAAAGCCTTCAAAAGCGCTTTGCAATGATTTTTGTAATGTTCTCTGCATCTCCATGTAGTTACTCCTGCTTTGTTTTCCCAATGCTTGATATACTCAAAGCCATTCATGGTAAAAACAGTTTTGCCTTTCTGAGTTTCAGAAAATTTCATCATGGGCTGAAGAAGTAAAAGTATTTATTTCAAATACATAATTAACATTTAAAATTCTGGATTATAGCTATGTTATTAATATTTAAAATGTGATAACATTAATATGTTGTCTTACCAGTAATTAACGTATTTTACGTAACTTCAATTGTTATATTGTATATTACACACAATTCAACTTTTCTCAAAAAATCTGCTGTAGCTGAAAATATATAAATATTATTAATTAATATATAAAGTGTGTCGTTTTTACTAAGTGTTGTTTTTTCATGTGTCGAAATGTCTGTGTCGATCTGTCTGGTTACTGTTATGATATGTGTCTAGAACTTATATATTTTATTATGTTATGATATTATATAATTTGCTATGTTATTTATTTACTGAGTTATTGATTATATGATTTATATATACTAGAAATCTGAAGAACCCAGCCGAGTCTCAAGTAAAAAAGAGTTTCGGGACGGTTTGGGGTGTATTCTGTGTTGTGGAAAATTATTAACAATTACTTAACAATAAAGTTTATTAACGACAATTTATAAGAGAAAAAATAATAATAATACTCAAGATTTGATTGTTAAAAGATTGTCAAATAGTCCAAAAAGAAAAAAAACATTAAATTTCCATTAGCTTTTCCAAGCTTCGGCAGTTGATCTTTTTAAACTTCTGTTTTTCTTTAAATTTGATTTCATAATTTTTTTAACTCAATATATTTTTCAACGAATTTTATATTTAATCCAATTAGTATGGAATCCACACATATATATCTACTTTTACCGAAATTCATATTAAAGAAAGATTGATGAAATACAGTTCAAATTAGTTTCTTTTCTTTAATTAATAATTTCAGTAATTCTTTCAAAATATATTGACAGGATTATTAAATATATTGGCAAGATCATTAAATATATTGATGAATATTAATTCTATGTAATAGCAAAAAACACACCTTTAAAATTACAATTACAATCAAATATTTAAAGAATATTTTAGATTGTATAATAAATACTAAAACGTTAATTAAAAAAAGTATAATAATTATAAATTCTGAAGATCTTCAAAATAATAATAAAACACTAACTCTAAAGAGTCAATTTCTGACTTTGTCTGACTTAAGAGTTTCTCCTGCTTTTGAATGACAATGTTTGCACAATCTTGACACATTGGATGATCGGAAATCGATTTTCCACTGATGTATTTAAATATTTCATTTGCAATCTAAGCATCTATTGACTGTTAATATTAAAATATTATTAACTCGATACCCTGATTTTTGTCGACAAATCAGAAGCAGTACCCATTATTGTGCTATTATCAATGGATTCAAAATTGCGGTTGAAACTTCTAAAATGAATCAATAAAACAATGATGATCTAAATAATAGTAAAAATGTATGTAAGAATAATTAGATTTAATTTGTGTTAGTATTGTCGTACTCGGAAGGTTTTACAAATTATAACAGGAAGTTAAGTAAACAACTAGAAAATATATATTTATTATAGGATTGTTTCTAATTCATGTAAGGTACGCAATATGTTTATTAATAAATCAAAAACTCAGGTTGGATTGTGTTCTGTTCTCGTTTATCAATTTACATGTAATGGTTGTAATGCCACATACATTGGAGAGCTTTCCCGAGTTATAGACTATTGAAGGGTTTGACCAATATTAGTGAGCTCAATAGAGGCTGTAAAAGTAAAATAGGAATGTTTGATTTTAGAATTTTTTTCAAAAGTTTTAATAATTATTAGGAACGTGTTATATGTGAGGCATTGTTTATAAGGTCATTGGATCCAAAGAATAATGTGCAAAGTGCTATCACTAAGAATGTTTTGAATATTTATAAAAAGTTTGAGTATGTTAAATTGTGATAAATTGATGTTTCTTTATTGTTTAAAATTTTTATATATTATTAAAATGATTTAATTTATAAAATATTTAATTATTATTTTAAACTTTTATTATAATGGTGAAAAATTTTAAAAATTAGTATAAATTATATAAATTAATCATTACTATTACAGTTGGTTTTTGTGCCTGGAAATGACAGTTAAACTGTGTTTGAATAGCGTTTTCTTTTAATAAACACATAAATATATTTTATCGGATGTTAAATTCAAACGAAAAAAAGTCCTTCCAAATAAAAATGTCATTCAAAGTATTTAAAAACACTTAAAATAATGCGATGAGGAAATATTTATAGAGTCCATGATGATAATCCACTCAATTACCATCTAATTAAAACTGTATCTAATTTTAACTTCATATCAGAACTAAGCAGGATTGAGGAGTAATAATAAAGAATAACAAAATATATTCGATATTTCTTATTCTATTTATAATATTTCACATCAATAACAATAATGCACAATGTGCAATGACCATGCACTCTCAGTGATGTTTTGCCATTGTCACTTTTCTGTGTTTGTTTTAATTCTTCATATTTCATTCTCTTATCCTTTGCTAAAGCTTTATATGCTTATATGTTATATGATTAGATATTATTATATTTAATTGATTTGAGAAGCGTTTAATTTAACATAAAAATTTCGAATTATGGAATAAGATTAAGAGTTAATTAACTTACGATGATGGCGATACTTCAAGAATTTCATGGGGTTCGTGTGACTGTGTAGTTGGGATAATAATAATATCGGAATTTTCTTCAAAGTGTACATCATCTGTTGGTGGATCTATATGGATACACATATTCAATCGAATCTACTAAACATATAATTTGATCTTAACTCATTAAATTCAGATCCAAATCAAATATCAATGGAGATGAACATTTTTTACAGTGTATTAGAATATCTCTGGGAATCCCATCCATACTATCTAAAATGATGAATAATCAATAAATTTATATAATAAGAACAAATTTCAAAATAGTTTCAATCTGAAAATACAATGCTGTTTGATAGAGCAAACTAAAATATTCTTTTTTTTATCACTGACATTTACTATTTTCAAAAATATCAATTATGTAGTGAAAATGCATAAATAACGATTTACAAAAAAATAAGTTCAAATCATGAATATGAATGAGAACTGGTGAATTGAATTTTTATGCACTCTAAAAATAGCATTGTAGACATGTATACAAACAAATTGAATAAATCAATAAAAACAATGAAATAAATCAAAACGATCAAAGAAAAGTTGAACATTTATTTGAAAATATTTTCAATGTCAGATTAAAAGAACGCTGTGAATTTACAATAAAAACACATCACATAAACTTTTCTACATTAAATACTTGTGTATCAATAGTAGTCACGGCGGGGATTGTTCTGGAAATAAATTTTAAAAATTAGTAAATATTTTCAATAGATATGCAATAAAGTTAAGTTATTGCAAATAGTTATTCATTGCCATTAAATATCATTGGAGGTCTTTCTGAATTTGCATTATATGTAATTGTAATATTCATTCATATACTGGCGATGCAATTCAGATATAATTCTATTTATAATGAATACACACCAATCAATTTAACAATATTTAAATGCATATATTTAAATCAATATTAAATTATTAATAATTACGATAATTTTTCGACAGACTCACTCTCATCTTCAAGTAGATTCGAACTTGAAACTATATTGATTTAAAATGTTTTTTTCAAACAAATTTTTTCATTTAAATTTCAAAAATTAATTAAATTAAAATTTTCAAAATTTTTATTTAATAAATTTTATAAAATTGAAATTTAACAAAATTTTAATAAATTCTTAATAAAATATTTTTAAACTTTTAAACAAAAACATTTTACATTTATGCCACATATATTGGAATGACTGCCCGTCCGCTCCGCTCTCAAGTTCTTGATCACAGTCGAGACTTATGGAATTGATTGATATTATTAGTAAACGTATTTTGTGCTGCAAGATGAAAATAAATGTATATTCACATTCAACTATATAGAGTGTTTCAAAAGGTGATAGTCGATAAAGAATATAAATATTTTAGTTTGTTTTATTGCATCGATATCACTAATTTTATTTTATCAGAAATGGATCAATTTTCAGTTGACAATAGTGTTTTTACTAAAAATCTAATATAGACTAAGATATCCAATTTTGGTACAGAACGAATGGATGAAAATTTAACACCTCCAGATATTTTCCATTGGATCATTCTTAAGTTTATTGTCTATGGTGAGCATTATGACAATTTGGAAGACCTAAAAATAATAATTCATTTGCTCAAATTCCATTACTGTCACACAGTATACCATTATGAAATTTTAATAATCTGACAAATTTAATTAACAATAAATATTGGGAGAGAAAATCAGAAGAATTGCAATTTTAAATTTTAAAATCAAAAAAATGATATTTATATTTAGATTAAGATCTACTTGCATAAAATTCCTTTGGATCATTCTTAAGTTTATTGTCTATGGTGAGCAATATGACAATTTGGAAGACCTAAAAATAATAATTCATTTGCTCAAATTCCATTACTATTATGAAATTTTAATTTAATAAACAATAAATATCGGGAGAGAAAATCAGAAGAATTGCGGTTTAAAATTTTAAAATCAAAAAAATATTATTTATATTTAGATTAAGATCTACTTGCATAAAATTTTAATTGTATTGATTTTAATATTTGATTTATAAATTCTAAATTAATTCATGAATTGTAATATTTTAATTGTAATTTGGAAATTCGTAATCGAAATTAAAGTCTCGAAAACTGGTTTGAAAATATCATAAGATGAAATGCAATTACATTGCATTTTGCAAATAGAATATAATCAAAAAAAAATTAATGTAATTTTACAATTTAATTTTTTAATTTTAAAATAAATTCTTTATTCTTTTTTCATTGAAATTTTTTATTTTCACATTGATTTTTAATCATCGAATATTTTTTTAATTAAAAAATATCCATTTAAAATTGCTCACTTAATTTAATGGCAATGAAATGCTACAATTTTAAATAGGAAATTATTCTTACTAAAGGATTAGGTCTGAATCTATATGCTAGCATCATTCGTTTTCTATATGCATCATATTCATCGTCGAATTCTGTCAATTTTGACATTTTTGTGACTCCAATACCAATATTATCGTTTTTAACAGGACCACTAAATAAGCAATCAATTAATACAGATCCATATCAATTAATTTCCAAATTTTATCTTTATTACTTGCACAGAGGAACCTTAATGCCCTGACCCTCACATCCTAAACCATCTCCTTCTTTCCAACCCATTTTTTTCAGCATTTTAAATCCGACATTTTCACATGTTATTTTGAAAGTAGTATAATCTGAATAATTCGGCTCACGTCCTTCTTTCAACGCCTGAATATTATTCGTTAATTAATTAGATGAAAATTGTAGATTCACAATTTACTATTAACTTATTGTTAATAAATTAAATTCTATATATTACTTGTTGACAATAACTTAATTTTTTTTGCTATGAAATTTTTTCATTAATTTATTTCTCGAAAATAAAGCATAGTACAAATAAAACACCAACTGGACGTTGTGTTCAAATACAACACTTAAGTGTTAAAAACGAGAATGTTGAATGTTAAATTGGGCTTATTTTTATTTTTTATGTAAAATATATTTATTTTGTATGTTGTTTATTCGAAGTAGTGTTGTTTGGTTTTTTGGCGAAATCGTGAATTTCAAAATGACTTTGAATGGTTGTCAGTGTTTGTAGTTGGAATTATTTTAATAAATAAAATTACTAACAATAAAACGAATTTTTCTTATAAAGAAAACATATTTTAATAATGTTTCATATAATCGATAATGATTTATCTAGTAGTGATTAGGAATCAGAAGATTTTTCAGCGGAAATTATGAAAATTGAGATGTATAGAGAAAATGTTTTAAAAAATCCTCTTGATTATGATTCTCATTGGAAGTCAATTAATGCACTAAAACATTCAGAAATGATTATTGAAGCAAGAGAATTAAGAGAAACTATACATATTTATTATCCATTGTCCCCTGAAATGTGGATTAATTGGATCCATCATGAAAAGTCTATTAATTCAGACAAAGATTTCACACGTGCTCTATTCATTCGTGCAATTGAAGATTATAGAAGTGTCGATTTATGGTTTGAATATAGTGCCAATTTATGTTGGGAAATTTAACTGATAAAGAAATTAGACAATTTGTTGAAGTTTCTATTGCTCAAGTTGAAACTCATATAACTAAAGGATACTTAATATGGGGGACTTATTTATGAAAAATTAATACAAATTTTAATACAAATTAATACAAATTCTAACGAATTGAAACCTTAAACTCTAATGCAAAATTGCATAACATCATTTGGGAGAAATTTGTATCCCGTACCGTTTTTTTCATTGGGGAAATAATCATTTTTAAACAGTCTCCTTTTTATGCTGGTTACGGTTAGTAGTTAAAAATGTTTTTAAAAGTAGTCGTTTTAAGGTTAAAATTAGGTCATATATTTTAAAATCGATATAGTTTAAGTAGGTCATATATTTAAAAATCAAATAATTTATACATTTTTCAAGCTGTTTAGGTTTTTTAATTCAAAACCTATTTAGTAGATTTAATTTGATATAAGATATAATATATCAAATATCCGAGTGATCTTTTCGTTAGTCTAATTTAAACTGCTTTAAAAATTTCTGAATTATTTTTGCAATTTCGATTTATCAATTAGTATCTGCTATAAATTTGGCTTTATCCACATTTAATTCTTCAAATTAATCCGCATTAAACAAAAACCTTACCAACAACATTTACAGCAATTTGAAAATATTTACTTTTTTGATTCATGAATTCAGCATGATCTATCAGAAATTTTAGTAATCACTTAAAGTGCCAAGCAATTATATAGTACATATAGAGCGTATCTCATTGGAATAAAAAAGCATGGAATTCATACATAAATATAAATAGTAGCGCGTTGAACTTTGTATTTACGACAAGTATTTACGGATTCATTTTCTTTGTAACTTACTTCTGCCCAGGAATATACCAGTGAAAAGAAACTATTTTCAATGAAACTGGCATCCTTTTCGTAGAGGAAATATTGTACTAGTTTCCTCTAAGGACACAATTATCTGCCCTCCAAAATATTTCTTCAAGTGATTAAACAAGAAAAATCACTGGGAGCCTAATCATAACAGTACGATAAGTAAAGATGTTTTGTTTAATAAAGTAAAAAAGAAGATCATGTTTTTTGATATATTGTATTTGATGAAAATAACGATTTATTTTGCGTTGAAAATTTAACCGGTTTTAGGCGACGGGCAACAAACTATTAATGTAAAAAAAAAATTTTCAAGTTGTTGTCAAATCTTTGTTAAAAATTTAATTGATATTTAGTCATATAATAATAACTCAAAAATTATATAAAAAATAACATCATAATAATGTATTTCAACACAAATAAATAATAAGATAACCGATTGTTGCAATGTATTTATTAAATGAAAAAATTTTCGAATATAAAATAATCCTTATCAATTGATAATGATTATTCTGTAATCGATTTTTTTAATTTAATATATCTTTTGCAGCAAGCGCTTATCTTATTATTTATTGTAATTTATGCTGCTACCAAGAAATACCCGTTTTATATATTAATGTATTAAATTTAAATAAATTATCAAATATTTATTATTTATATATATATAGTATCTTACCCAAAACGTTTCCATAAATCTGTCTAACTCTTCAGGCGGTAGAAAATCTCCGATATGATGTTTCCCTTGTCCCATTTCGTTGAGTTTATCTGCCCATTCTTTACGAGGAGGATGAGGAGTGCTAATGATTACCGTGTTAGGAACATACCTCGAGTAGCTTCCATTTCTTCTTTCCGCAGTCTGTGTTCCCAAGTTCCATCCTGGATGTCTTCGTCTGAATCATATTCGAATTTGAACTGTCCCAGCTTGGTTTTAGCTTGTCCGTATTTTACTCCCGCGATACTGTTCATAAGTTCTTGTTCTTTAGCTTTCTGTTGCGCCGTAATGAATTCATGCATAGCTTGTAATTCTTTTTGATATTCTACTTGCTGTTTTTGAGAATCTGTTAGGATTTGTGAGTCTTAGTTTTCCCATAATTAAGACCATGTCAGAATGAAATATTAGAAATACTTTGAGAAATAACTGGAATTAAAATCATTTTCGGTATTTCTGTATTCCACCTGGATTTCCTCTTTTTACTGGAACTAGTGTTAGATGTTGAATTTGAGTTATTTGCTACAGAATTTTTTTTTGCTTTCAAAAAAAAGAAATTAAGGATGAAATATATTTGTATTAATAAATCGTAGAAATAAATTAGGAATCAAATTATAGATAAAGATTCGTTGTTATATTAATACAATCCACCTTTATAATAAATATCCTATTATTCAAAAGACAGAAAATAACTTGAAAATTAAAAATTACGTAATGTATCTAATAAGGGCTGAGATTGAATAAACATTAAATAATTAACAAAACTAATTTGTTATATAGGTATACAAATAAATTTTTATTAGCGTCATAAATTTTAGAAAGTCTTGAAAATGTAGAAATTTGTTTTTTTAATATTTTTGTGCAAAGTAAAGCAATTATTTTATAAATAAATTAGCGTTAAATAAAAACCGTGGGAAATAGTCGAGAAAATTGCGAAACTTAATGAAATTTTGAGTAAAGATTAACGAAATAGTTTTCTTTTGAAAGAACAGTAAAATATATGTTAAATAAGATTGGTTTCAAGATTTATAACGTCTTAGATGATGCAGAGGCGAAAATTGACTTATCAAAACAATCTGTGCCCATTGGTTGATTCTGACAACATCTTTTATATAATATTCTTACTGATTTTGAATCCAAAAATTTTTGGTTTTTCAAACATCCCATGAAAGATTAGCAAAGTAAGATCTATGGAAGATAGAAACCAACTAAATAACCTTTACAAATGAATATCCGTCGATTTATTATAGAATAAATGAAATAGGAATATTTTATAAAGTATGAAAAAATAAAATTATTTTTATCAGAAATTATTGATATTTTTAGCTCCCTTATATTTATTTTTACTTTTTTGTCAATATTATTATTTAGATATATTTGATGAAAAACAGTGCTAAAACAAATTTACGCATTTGAACATAAAGTAATTTTTTGATCAGAAATATAATAATTAATATTAAAAAATAATAACTTATAAAAAAGCAGAATCGAATCTTTATTGAAGTTTTCACCTAAGATCCTAATTGAGTGATCAAAAAGACGAGCAATACTAGTGTGATTTGCTTTATCCAACTGTGCAGTATTTAATAAAAAAAATTTGTCTGGAAACTACTTCATCGGGATCAAAAATTCCAATGATAACATTTACCACATATCTGTTAGCCACATCAGTTGTCTCATTGATTGACAACTACAAAAAACAATTACTGATGCAACTTTTAATCTTCTCTCGGTTTTCTTTGTAGATGGAGTTTACTTGATTCTTGCGAAGAGTGCTTTCCGATGGAACTTTGTGCTCCGTATACTTTTCCAGAAAAGATAGAATTTTTTTATTACACATTTTATACAATAGTATATCTGCAGCAATAAAAGCACCGCGCCAATCTTTTGAGACTCTGCTATATACACTTAAAAACTGTTGTGTCGATTTCTTAACTACATTTATTTCTGTAAACTCAATATGTTTAGCTCTAGCGTGGTGCTGTTTTATCGTAAATATTTTTTTCTGCTGACACCGGCTTATTGCACACTTTACAAAAAAGAATCCTTCCATCCGTTTTTAAATTTGGAAATTCGCATACATAATTCTTCAATCTGTTTGATACGGATTGCTTTACCATCGGTTTATCTTATAAAAATTAAATTTATTTAAATAGCAACTTATAATTTAATGTTGTATATTAAGTAAATATTGCAATAACTAAGTTTTATTTTTAAAAATTTTTTATTAATAACCAGGGATCCCCTTCAAACTAAAGTCAGTACCTTTTTTATAAAACCCAGCTAAAATGTAATCATTTTTCTTAACCCCAGCAAAAATGTACGCTGTAAAAACACATTATTTAATATACTGTATAAAAAAATGGCAATAATAAGTGTCAATTATTTCAAAAAAATACTATTAAAAAAGAATTTTTTTACTAAAATATGCTTTAAAAAATGATTTTATGCAAAAAAGAAATATGCAAAAATATGCAATTTTGGTAAAATATGCAAAAAAAGGGTTAAAGGGTTAAAGGTTAAATGTTAAAAATGAATTGACATTGTGCTAGTTTTCTAAACATGATTCAGACAGAAACATGCTGATGCATATTTTTGGTTGCCCTAGTAATAAGTTATTAGCAAAATTTAATCTATATAATTATTTTACATTAAATCCCATAATATTTCGTTTATTTCATTCTTTCAAAATATAAATCATGTTGATTTTAGTCAGAAGGAATGAAGACAAACGAAATCATAATTAATACGAATTCCATAGTTAAAACGATTTTGGTAAATGTGATAATGTAAAGTCGACTTCGTTCAATTTAAGTATTTTTATTAATTTTTTATTTCTATTCACATTTAATGATGTATTTTTTTTAACATTTCCGTTTTCTATATTGTACTAGTGATCAAAAATTTTAATTTCCTATCTAACACAAATTTCCAGCGCTGCCTTAATCAAGCTAATAAAAACTCAACTTTCAAGGAATAATATGGCAATATTTCTAATCGCGACGCAGTGATGATATGTGAAATATATTGATTTCAAATAATTCACATTTCATGTTTTTTCGTTTGTTTAATTTATGTTATTTATTGATTTTTAAGATAGTAAACGGTAGAAAAATAAATACAAATTAGTATGTTAAAAATTTTTACATTGTTCAATTTTCTTTAAATAATCTTGTTTTGCTTGTTCTAATCTCCAATGAAAGTAGCTATATTCGACACTATCTGCTAATGTCAAAAACCTGAAAATTTACAAAACCATTATCACATGAAATTGAAAAATAAGGATTCATAGATTAATAAATTGCATTCTGTTCATTTAAAACTTAACTCATTGACAGTTTGTTATTATTAATATTTGTTATTTGATAATTTTTATATTGATTTTTGAAATAATAACATTTATAATCTGGCAGTTTCAGCATCAAAGATAGTTGAAGATTCGATGAAAACATACGACAGTGTAAAATACAATTTTAAAGTGATATCGGCAATAAAGTGATGATGACTTATGGGCAACATGTAAATATAGTTGAGTTTCGAAGTGATTAAGAAGGAATAAAGAAATCGATAAGTTTTTATTTTTTGGCATGTTCCATAACTTAAATCCGTTTATTTAAGAAAAATTTAACTTCTAGCACTTTATAACATAATAAGCGAATAAAAAACAAAAAATAGATTAATCTAAATAAAATACTTGAACTTTTATAGATGATTAATAAAATGAATTTGTTATCAATAGTCGATATGAACATAAAAAATTGCTAATTACACTATCTTTTAATTATTTGTTCAATTGAAATAATTTTTATTTGTTTGTTTAATTGAAATAATTTGTAGTTATTTGATTGATTAAAACATTTCTTATTGATTTGTTTTAAATGAATTATTTTTATTTGTTTAAATGTAGTAAGCTTTAATTATTTCATTAAAAGAAGAAATTTTTTGTTTAATTGAAATTTTTTGTATTTTTTGCCTAAATAAAACAATTTTTAATAATTTGTTTAAATGAGGTAAAATGCACTTGTTATCAATAGTCGATATAAAACTAAAAAATTGATAATTACTGCATCTTTCATAAATTACCATCTGTTACCCCATAAATTAATGTATACTATAAGAAATAATGAATTGATAGATATTATGACAAATGGCAGGAATCGGCATAAATAAGCCGAACTTACCATAGAAGAGCTGAAAAATGTTTTTGGTGACAAACATTATGGACAACAATCATTTATTGTTCAGATTAGCAAACTAAGATCTATGGAAGCTAGAAAACCGATTTGAGGTTATTTCCAGCGTTTTATCACATTCCACTTTTCCATGAGTAACAAGAAACACAAATAAGCAATGTAAAACATAATTTATTTAATAAAATTAAAGCCGTTTAAGAAACTTAGAAAATAATGATAGATTACAAGAAATTATGGCAAATATAGAAGAAAATCATTGATTAACGTAATTTATAAGTGAAATAATAATTTTGAAGTTAAATATTTTTAGGTATTCTGAAATTGATAAAAGACTGGTCAAAGTCACGAAATGAGGAGATAATTACTGCAATCGCAACAAAATTTCCAGAAATTATTAGTGAATGAAAACATTTAAAAAAATTTTTAAAACTATATATTTAAATAAAAATTCAATAAATCGCATATTTTTAAAAAATAAGAATAAATGACCAGAAATTCATAATAAATAAGAAGCCTTAATTTAAATATTAACATAAAAAAATTAAAAATAATAAAAAATAACCATTAAAAATATAAATTTTAAATACACCAGTTTTCATAAATTGCCAAATATTACGGGCAAATGATAAGTTTATACAGAAACCAGACAACTACTCAAAAGACTTCAGCACACAATTACAATTGTATAGTAAAATATTACACAAGTAATATTTTTATATAGAAGAGACCCAAAAATTATTGACTAAATATATTTAAAAACCTTAAATTTTTATTTACACCTGGTATTTATATACATTTATATATTTATAAATCAAATAACTAAAAATTCTTTATTTAAAAGAACATAAAATTTATTTCATTTTTAAAATCAATAAAAAATACTTCAAATAAACAATTTACTTTATTTAAACAAATAAATTGGTTTATTTGAAAAAATTTAAACAAATTACGTCATTTAAAACAAATAATTTAAAATTACTTAATTTAAAAAAATAAAAAATTATTTCATTTAAAACAAATATTTAAATATTACTTCATTTAAACAAATAAATACAAATTACGTCTTTTAAAACCAATAATTTAAAATTACTTAATTTAAACAAATAAATAAAAATTATTTCATTTAACAAAAATTAATTAAAATGATTTCATTTAAACAAATATTTAAATATTACTTCATTAAAACAAATAAAATGATTTCATTAAAAACAAATCAAAAAAGTATTTCATTTAAAGAAATAAATCAAACTTGCTTCATTTAAACAAAATTGACATACAAAATAATTTTGGACGTCACCCAGAATTAGGCCTGCGGTATACTGCTTACTTCTTACAATTACTTAGTTGGGAAAAAATAAATTTATAAAACCTTTTTTTGAAAGTCAACTGTCCAGTAGTAGATCTGAGAAGACAAGCTCGATTAAAGCAAATTAATATTGGGGATTTGCGAAGTTTTGATTTTAAGGGAACAAAAATAATAACAGTTAACCAAATGTGAACATGTGAGAGCTCTCACTTTATTAATTTATTATAATTTTAAGTATTTTAAAATATGTTCACAAAAATGAAATAGTACTCATTTTTAGACAAAAAATTTTAGAATCGCTGATTTTAAATTTTGAATTTTCTACTTAATCTCATTTTAATCAATATTAGGTTTGAGGAAATTCCAGAAGATTTAAGTGCAAATTAAAACATTACCAATATTCTTCTTGATCTTCAAATTGTTTTATATAAGTCACCTGTAAATCGTGAGGCAACAGAGAAGCTTGATTAACCAAATTTTCTATGGCTATTAAAATTTTTGGATCTTCTGGAGTTATTACTAGAAAAGGAGTGGAAATTATTGAGGGGCGTTAAGTAATAATTATTAAATTTTAAAATATTAAGAATTTGACAGATCATTTCTGTAAAATAACAATAAAAAATGAAATTCTTATCAATTCATTTAATTGTTTATACTTAAAGTATACTGTGATGCAATATCATTTGTAATAATATGATAGCAAGTGCATAACATATAAAAACTGTCATTAAAAGGAAAAACTTTAACGTGGTTGTTTTTTAAGCGATTTTTTTCTTATGTCATTTTCTTTTTTATTCACTTTTACGCGATATTATTTTCATCGAAAATTCATAAATTTCAGTTCAGTTATTTATAAATCTGAAATCGCGGAAAAAAGGATAGTGAGTAATATGATGTATTGTAACTGTACAATATATTAACTTACATACTACATCATCATTGCATCATCCCAATGACAAAATAAATATTCTTTGGTACAGTAGACACTGTGTGCAAATTTGCAAAAAAGCTTACAACCCTTAAATAATGAATAATTTGACTGCTATCATTGAATTGCTTAGTCAATACTTATCTGTGTCTGCCAAGTCTTTAATTGCAGCACTAGTGCGCTAGATTGGTCGCACTGGATTGTAGTGGATTCAAGTGGATTGCTTGCATTCAAGGTAAATGTAATTTTTTCTATTAATCCAATTTGTCTATTATTTGAATGGGTTTAATTACTTCTGTTAATTCATTATTCTATCATTCGTTACTCATTACTCAATACTCAATAGTCATTATTTGAAGTGATTAGTAAAGACCTAGTCCATAATTATATGTTGTCACTTGTCAGTTTTTGATATAATGTTTATTTTTATAGATTAAAAATGGAGACCAGAGGAAAATCAAATGTCTACTTTCTCGGTTCAGCGGAGTCTGACATTCTGGGAGCAAAGTTGCCATCGCATCGCCAAACTTTAGGTTATTTCATGCATCTTCACAAAGTTGAGAATCTGACCGTTCCTGACTCTAATCGACAAACCATCGAAAAGGTGTTTGGATTTTGGCATAAGGCTGGTATTCCAGTTCGAGCAGCCAAACATTGTATCGACAAGTTGGAAGCATTTTTTGCTGAATGGAAAGGTCTCCAAAAGCATAAGAATCGGATTACCGATGGACACAAGATGAAGGAGGATGAATTCACTTCACGCCTAGACAATCTCTTTGACATCGCACATTCGGATGCACTGACTTTGATTACTATTCCTGAAGATAGAGCGTTCCTCCTCTCTCAAAGGCAGGAAGGCCGGCCAGGTTCAATTGAAGCTGTTGACAAGGTGGAAGAACTGAATACACGCCGTCGTCAGGATCGGAAGGAGGCAGAACTGAAACGCAAGAAGCGATCACAAGAGGAAATTGAAGCATATTCGAGCCAGGCTGCTCTTAAAACTGCTTTATCTTCAGATGATGATGCAGTTGATGAGTATGATGATGATGAGTACTTCGATAAAAGTAAATCTTGCAGTCGATCGGATGAAGTCTGTGTTGTACCCAAAAGAGCAAAAATCAATGTGTTGTCTCCTGGTTTAACTTCAGCTTTGGACAGAACTAAGATTTCATCACGGAATGCTACCTTCGTTCTCAGTGAAGTAGCTTCCAGTCTTGGCCATGATGTGAAGACTTTAAACATCAATCGAAGCTCAATACATCGCGCTAGAGCAAGTCATCGGGCTGCCAGATCGAGCTGTCTTCGATCAGAGTTTTCAACAACTGTACCTTTAACGGTTCACTGGGACGGCAAGCTGATGGAAGACTTAACGACACATGAACATGTAGACCGTCTTCCAGTCCTTATCTCAGGTGTTGGAGTCGAACAGTTACTTGGCGTCCCAAAGCTGTCAGCTGGGACAGGTGAAGCACAAGCATCTGCAGTCGTTCAATTTTTGGAAGAGTGAGGTGTTGCAGAGCAGGTCGCTGCAGTTTGTTTTGACACGACAGCATCTAATACTGGTCATCGTTCAGGTGCATGTTCTCTGATCGAGTACAAACTAAACAAAGATCTTCTATACCTGGCCTGTAGTCACCACATTATGGAGTTAATAGTTGGGGCTGCATTTGAGACAACATCAGTTGGCACTTCATCTGGGCCGGAAATTCAGATATTCAAGAGGTTCAGAGATTACTGGCAATTCATAGATCGTGACGGTTTTCAGGTTGCTTCTTCAGACCCGTCGGTTGAGTTGTTAGTTGCACCATATCGTTCTGACATCCTGAGTTTTGCCAGAACATATTTGCAAGCTGAACATCCAAGAGATGACTACAGAGAATTTCTCGAGCTTGCAGTCATATTTCTTGGAGAGGTTCCTGCTCGCGGAATTCGATTTCAGGTGTCTGGTGCAATGCATCGGGCACGATGGATGACGAAAGTTATCTACTCAATCAAAATGTTTCTCTTTCGCAGTCAGTTTAAGATGACTGCTTCAGAAGAGCGTGGTATTTGTGATGTCGCCACTTTTTCCGTTGTCATCCACCTCAAAGCCTGGATGACTGCACCACTGGCAGTTGAAGCACCTCTGAATGACTTCACGCTTATGGGACAACTTAGGAGCTATCCGCATGCGGCTATTTCTGCTGCTAACAGCAAGAAGCTCGGGCTACATATGTGGTACTTGTCCGAAGAGCTTATTGGTCTGGCTCTGTTTGACTCCAGACTATCACATGACTCCAAGAGGCTAATGATTGCTGCAATGGACGAAGAAGCTCCAGATCATCCATCGAAGCGACCCAGCATAAAGTCCGATGCATTCCTGGGAAACGAGGTTTGGAACAGTTTTGCACAGTGAACTCCAAGAAACTGTTCCAGTTGCTTGATCTACCTGTAACATTGGTCAACAAGGATCCATCTGATTGGGAACAAGATGATATGAACAATTATTGATATGACTCCAAAACGTGTTTTATGTTGTCAACAATAACGAATACAATGCAATTAATTTTAATTGGAATTCACAACCACTCAATTTCGGCTTCTGATTACAGTAATTGACAGACTTGATCCACTTACTTTCCTTGCACTGTCCTAGCGGGGACACTGTTTTTTAAGTAGATTTATGACTGTGACCTACTTATTTTATATACTGTTCCAGTAGTGACATTGTTTTTAAATCCACGACCTACATAAATATTGAAAAATCATAAATTTGAGTTGACCTACATAACCACTCTGAAAAATTTTGTGAATAAACAGAAAATCATGAAAAAATATATTTTTGAGTTGACCTAAATAACAATTCTGAAAAATTTTGTGAAAAAACATAGAAAATCATGAAAAATTATAATTTTTGAAAATATGACGGTTGCCATGGTAACTTGATCTACATACAAAATTTGTCGGGAGGGGAGTACTGTGCTAGTGGTGACATAACCCACGTCCCCGCTAGCACAGTACCCCTCTCGCCAGCAAAACTTTTTTTATTTAGGCCATGAAAAGTAATTCAGGAAAGTAGATCACGTTACGATGGCAACCATCATATTTTTCTATGTGGGTCACTCAAAAATTATATTTTTCATGATTTTCTATGTTTTTTCAAACTTTTCACAATTGTTATGTAGGTCAACTCTAATTTATGATTTTTCTTCAATATTTTATGTAGGTCGTCAATTTAAAAACAGTGTCCCTGCTAGAACATTATACAAAATAAGTAGGTCACACTCATATCTACTTAAAAAACAGTGTCCTCACTAGAACAGTCTATATAATATGTAGGTCAAACACACTTGATATAGATTAGACATTTAATAGCATTTTTATCCGAAATTTTCAACAATTATTCCGACAGTTCCTAAAATTATATTTTGGCGAACAATGGCTCATTTTGAGTGGGTTCTAAAGGGTTTTTCGAGGGTTTATAATAAACAATTCAATTAGTCTTTTTTTAAAAACCTCAAATAGGCTAATTGATTAATAAAAAAATTTAAATACAGTAAATAAAATAATTAAATCAAAATTTAATTAAATAAAATAATTCAAATAAAAATAAAGCATTTAATTAATTAATTAATATATTAAAAAAATGTTTAAACTAAAAATTAAATAATTAATTAAATTAGTAAATAATTAAAACTAATAAATAAAATAACTTAATAAGGTAATTAAAATAAAAGAATTATCTAATAAAAAAGAATTTTAATTATAACAAATTCAATTAGTCTTTTTTGATGACCTCAAATAGGCTAATAAATTGATATAAAATTCAATGCAGTAAATAAAATAATTAAATCAAACAAAATAAAATAAAATAAAATAAAATAATTAAAATAAAAATAAAACATTTAATTAATTAATATATTAAATAAAAGGTTTAAATCAAAAATTAATTAATTAAATTAGTAAATAATTAAAAATTAATAAATAAAATAAGGAAATTAAAATAGAATAAAATAAAAAAAGAAATTAAATTTTAAAAAAACAGTTCAATTATTTTTTTTTGATGACCTCAAATAGGATAATAAATTGATATAAAATTCAATGCAGTAAATAAAATAATTAAATCAAATAAAATAAAATAATTAAAATTAAAATAAAACATTTAATTAATTAATATATTAAATAAAACGTTTAAATTAAAAATTAATTAATTAAATTAGTAAATAATTAAAAATTAATAAATAAAATAAGGAAATTAAAAAAGAATAAAATAAAAAAAGAAATTAAATTTTAAAAAAACAATTCAATTAGTTTTTTTTGAAGACCTCAAATAAGCTAATTAATTATTAAAAAAAATTCAATTACAATAAATAAAATAATTAAATCAAAATTTAAATAAAATTAAAAAAATAATTAAAATAAAATATTTTATTAACTAATTAATGTAATAAATAAAATTTTTAATTCAAAAATTAATTAATTAAATTAGTAAGTAATTAAAACTACTAAATAAAATAAGGAAATTAAAATAGAATAAAATAAAAAAGAAATTAAATTATAAAAAACAATTCAATTAGTTTTTTTGAAGACCTCTAATAACCTAATTAATTAATAAAAAAAATTCAATTACAATAAATAAAATAATTAAATCAAAATTTAAATTAAATTAATATAAAAATAAAATATTTAATTAATTAATTAATATAATAAATAAAAATTTTAAATCAAAAATTAAATAATTAATTAAATTAGTAAATAATTAAAACTAATAAATTAAATAATTTAATATGGTAATTAAAAGAAAATAATAATTTAATAAAATGAAAGAAATTAAATTAAATTATAACAAACAATTCAATTAGTCTATTTCACATTTCAGTAATTAGAAAGAAAATACATTATACATCGGTTCAATTTCCTAGTTGTCCCGTGAATCTGGCCGTCTCTCACTAAAATATATGTGTTTGTGTGTAACAATTATTTATATCTTATTGTGTTTGCTAGTGTTTAATAATCAAGTTCGTTACGCGATCACAGGAGGTAATTACGGAGTAAATGGATGGACGATATGATTCAGATGAGATATACCCTGAGTATAAATCGAACTGCAAGAATATAAAAGAACGGAAATTTTCAGTGTTACACGCATAGAAACTTTTTATCTGACAAATTAAATAATAAAAGAGAACTAACTTCCATCGGTATCATCTTCAACACATTTGCTTGACTTCCTCGGTGATATTTTAGGTTCGATTTTGCAAGCACTTAATGAAAATTATTTTAAGCTCATTTTAAATAACCAATCAAAATCAATTGTCCACGGTTGCGAGATTATAAGTTATGGAATTGATGCTATTGGCCAAATTTCTTATAAATGACACCCGCAATCATTTTACAGTTTTCTACATCCCACCCATCATTGCTGTGTTACAGTAATGCAGATAGCAGATTATAATAGTGACCAATCCCCGTATCATTGATGTATTACATTATGCCAGTAGTGACCAACCCGCGGCCCGCAAAATCATTTGGAGTGGCCACTACTGCATTAGGCAACTAGCCTATATTCATAGAGATCTATGCTCATCCATAAATACTTATAAAATCTGTCCTGAAAATTTGTTTTAAATATAACAATAGACGACAGCTTCCCAATATAAAATAACTCTTGTACATTAAATAACGGAAAACATATACAAATCAAATTTACATCGTTTCACCATTCGGTTTGCAGGATTCCTAAATTACATTTCACAATTTCAATTTAAAATTCAAGATAAAAAAACCTGAATTTCTTTTAATTTTTCTGTTGAATTTTCTAACTCATAATCACCGTAATCTAATTTTTGCGAATCAAAATAAACGTATTTAATAGAAAACATCATAAAAATAATATCGGAATACCTCGCATTTTCTTAAATTGTTCTATAAAACTACCGTCACTTTTGAAAGGCAACTATTTAATATTAGAAAAACACATTTAATATAATAAAGAAAAACCTCAACTTTAGGTTCAGTTTTCAACGTCTTACACTCAATTTCTAAAATAAATATTTAGAATTTTATACTATTTATATAACCTTGTAGTTCTTCAGCTAGAATGTAATTATTACTTGGCTTAAATTTAACAGTAAATAAAGAAACATTGAAAATTTAATTTTAAAAAACCTCAAATTTAACATCCCTGTTACCTAAATTTCCTTGAACTTCTTCTAATTTTTGTTTAATTATTAATTCTAAGTGTTTAAAGTTAAGCACTTATAATTAAACTGCATATGAAAACCTTGTTTTCTTTTACATTCTTCGATATAATCATAATATGCTTTCCCTGATTTCTAATTAGTAACAATAATTTTTCGTATTTAAAATTGGTAAATATTACCTTCCCTTTAAATTCATTATTGAAATGCTTGCCTTTCTTGTTTTCTAGGCAAATTTTATATAAAAATAATAGAATAAAGAACATTACGGTTAGTTTTCCGATTATCATATTTACTTGGTATCATTATTTAAATGAAAATTATAATAAACAAATATCGGATTAAAATGTAAAATTTATAAAATTTATTTTAAATTACTGATGGTATTTATTTACTTAAACTCAATAATTTATCAGTTTACATCAAATATTTAAATAAATTTATTCAACATTTACAAATTATTTTTAAAACAAATTCTTTAATTTCTAAAATCAAATTAAAATGCTTTGATATTTAAGAAATAAAAGGATAAACTATTTAATTAAATTATTAAAGGAAAATATTTAGAAATATATTTATATAACTAATTTATATTTGAAAATAGATTGAAAATTATTCGAAGGAAATAATATACACAATTCAATCATTTAGCATCATTGTTGCGAGACATTCAGATATAAGTATGAAATTCGTGTCCAATATGATTAATCCAGGTTTAACTTTCAAGTTCTGTGTCATTCGGTATATAGGTATCTGTTGCCTAATGTATTCAATATCTCCATGATTCTTCTGCAAAGATTATCACTTCGCCGCTGATTCATGTTGAGAACTTAAATAATATTGTGGGGTTAGTGTTGTTGGGCCAGAACGTAAACGGCCTTGAGAAATGTTTTAATGGATCAGTAACACACATGCAAACATAAAATGCAAATTTAAATAAACCTGGAAACACCAATTAAACCCTATAAAATACGAGAAAAAAAGAATTTAAAAATAAAATAATAAACATAAAAATAAATTAAAATAATAACAAAATGCACCAAGATTCGCACGATACCTACACAAACATAACAAGAAAACACAACAAATTCGACAAAATTGGAAAAATTAATAAAAGTTCATTAAAATGAAAATTAAATCGGAAAATTTGAATTAGTAATAATTCAATAAAAATCTTAAATAAAAAATTATAAAAATAAATCAAAAATAATAAAATTAAAGAATAGAATTTACTAGAAATAACAAGGTCGAATTTTGTTTTACTGCATCAAATTTCACATGCGAGAAAAATAGGTATATATACTGATCCATTTTCACATTTAACTTAACCATTTTAACCATTTTAAAACCAATTGTAAAACCATTTTTCAAATTATTTTGAAATTACGAATTTGTTTTAAAACTATTCCAATTTAATTTTTAGGTGAGAAATATTTATGTTGGACCCCTCTTTCCACGTCACGACCATTGCATCTCGGTAGAGCTCTGCTTGGACGTTGGCGTGGGGGAGAGAGGCATTTATGTTTATTTTATGTTATGATATTATGGAATGGTTATGAAGAGTAATTCTGTTGATTTTGTTATAATTAATAAATATTATTTATATACATAAATTGTTTTATATGTTTTCATAAACTAAATTAAACTGTCGAAATTTTTCCGGCCCACAGCCAAGACATAACGCAAGAAAGCAAAATCTACATAGTACAGATGCATGTAAGTGCGTGGAAAACCGCCAATGATATGTACCCGTGAAGACTCAGCGTGCGCAACGCAGCGGTCGTAACGTCAATATTTATCCCTATAGCTGAAGCGAGAAATAAGGAATGAGTCTCCGGCTGCTTCCTCGTTTCTCAATTCTGTAAAATCGACCTAAATTTATATTACATACGGCTCAAAATCATCACACCGAGTAGTCCAGTGGGCACTCAGTAAATATAATATAAACACAAACTGCGCCTAAGGTCTATTAAAGGGAAGGGTACTGGAATAAATTAAGATAAAATCGTTGATATAACCACAGCGAATTAGGATTTTCAAATAAATTAGCAAAAATCAATTGCGAACTAAATCACTTTTAATTTTTCCTGAATTTGTAGAAAGCATCAAATAAACAATTCAATGATTTAGATAAATTAAAATATAAATTAAAATAACTATTTATTATAGATAAAGTAACCATTAAAGTATTAAAGTATTTTATGACTTGAAGTTAGAGTAGTTATTGCGTAATCCATTCGTCGAATCATTATAATTTATTAACAATAAAGTGATTAAATTGTTAGAAACCTTCGATAAAAAGTAAAGTGACGACAAATAACTCCTTGATCAAATTAGTACAATTTCGTTTAATAAATTGAAGTAATGATTGACTAAAAGTAATTAAATTGGATTGATCCATTGATTAACGTCCAAGTAACTAGTGAGTAAAAGTAAGTCATGGTTAAAGGATCACAACCTATTGATTAGCAGTAGAGTAATAGTAAATAACCTCATTAATTTTAAATTGTTATACTCCGTTAAAATAAAAGTAAGGAAAAATCATTTATTGATAAAACTAAGGTAATTACTAAATGAAGTTATCCATTTCAAATAACGAAACGTGTTTATAATCTACAGACTTGAAAGTATAGGAAACTAATTCATAGATTGGGGATAAGGGGTTAAAAATGAAGAAAGTTAATTAGTTGATTAAAGCTAAGGCCGTAAAGGGAAAACAGTCAGAAATAAGCCAACACTCCGCTAGGATAGACAGGTGCTAAACTCATCGATATAGGATTAAATCGTGGTCAAAAATTTAACAAAAGAAAAATAAAATCAAAGTTACCCTGAAGTCGTTGATTAATTTCACCAAAAGATGGATTAAATTTGACTAGATGAATTTACTTAAGCAATGACATTGAATTAAAAAACCGATTAAAATCAAAAATGAGATGAAACCCAAACGGTGACTTAATATAAAACGATCATAAACTTTAAGCTCAATTAATGTAACAATAAAAATTTATTTTATACAGAAAGATTTAATCAGGAAATTACATTAATGACAATATACAGAAAGGCTTACCGCCGCCCCCAAAAATTCGATCATAATAATAAAATAAGTCCCAACATTCCTGACGAAACGATAAAACAAAAATAATCCGGATAATAAAGCTTCAGATGCACAAGATAACATCACAGTGTCGAGGAAGGATTCCCCGAAGTCTATAGTAAATTGCAAGTGTATCTCCTTCAAACGTAACAATAAGAGCATTCATATGAGAGATAACATAAAAATTCCGAAATAGATTGATTAAACCAAAGCGGATATGCCAAATCATAACTCCCTACAATTAACGATGACATCAATTAAATAAACCAGATATCGCTTACTGAGATGAGATTTTCGACGTTGACCAAACCACCGGATATCCTGCCGATCACCGACGATAATATTGAATTATAACAACCCATGCAACGGAAACGCACCGTTGTAGTGGCAAGTCATCATCGATTTTTCTCAAGAGAGTTTATCGACATTATTTAAATTCGCGAATTCAAAACCACCACATTATAGTTGACCTACAACATCACAATAAATAAGGACCCCGCATAAATCGACTGGTGATTAATCTTAAACCCTTAAATCAACTGTTATCAACAATATTTTCGAACCCGATAACAAAGCTCGAATACATTAAGTCAAATTGGCAAGTCATTTAAATTTCCTTGTTGTTCTCAATTAATCGCGCACAATATAAATTTGATACTTAAGCCATGATAGGTCTTGCAGATCCATGACCAAAATGCTAACCTAAGATATCACGTGAATTCCAGTATGCTGACTGTTATAGGAAGAACCTTCAAAGTTGCTCGACACCGAACTTAGCCCACTATTAATAATAAGCACGCCAGTTCTTGAACCCACATAGATGAACGCCTCACGACCGACGTGGAGAAATTCCTTCCATTAATATTAATTTTCATGGTTTATTCCCCAATCGTTTCAGGTCATGTCACTCAATTGGACGACTGCACAATCTTCTAGCAAAAAACAACCGAGAAAAACTCCACCAGCCGCGGACAATGTGGACAAACTCCGATCGCAGTGGCCTTACCCTACTACTTGGAGATTACTAGGTCTCTCATCGGACCCGTGCGGGTTAGCAGGTCAACAATATCCTGCCGGAGAGACGTACGAACATGCCCGAAACCTCCTCACCTATTGGGAAAGGGTGCAGGAGCAAGTGGACCTCAATGTCGTAAAAGCCCGGATGTACCTCGCAAACGTGGAGGAGGACATCCGCGCCGGGCGTATCGCGGATGCGTATCCACCTCACCCAGTCCGCGACACCCGACGGCCGTATACGGTGGTGGCTCTAAAGAAAAGTTTGAAGAGGCAATTCCCAGATGAATGACCATACAAACCACAATGCTTGTGTAGTAACTGATGAAAAATTAAATGTCGTTCGTGTTATTTTATCTTTATCAATTAACTTGTTACATAAATTTTGTTTAATAGGATAAAATAGTAATTTAGCTAAGTTAATAAGAAATTAAAATGTTCTCTTTGTTATAGTAATGCCTTTCCTACAAATTCTACAGAATGAACTGGTTCATGCGAGGCAGTCGCATGCGGAACTGCTCACCCAGATTATTCAGGTAACACGCGAAATGCAGCAGATGAAAGCAACATGGACGGATCCCGAAAAACGAAAGCGATTTACCACCGACTCACGGCGGCCCAGAAAGGCTGGGAAGAAGAGCGGCAGCTCAACCAGAGCCTGCGCACTCAAATTCGGGGACTCGAAGTCGCCCTAGCGGTCTGCCGGGAAGGGGAAGCGGTAACATATCCGCTCGTCTTCGCCCCAACCCAGATGCCGCAGAAGAACACCCAACCAGTGGAACAATCTACCCTTCCAGCAAATAACCGTCGGCCGGGACGTAAGGAACGGGCCCGACGTCGAGCAAGCCAGCTGCAAAATCATTAACCCGTGAACAATTGTGCGTGTTGCGAATGAAATAGAGTAGTCGTGTTCTTAATCAATTTGTTCCGTTGATATATTTATATGCCAAACATTCGCATCATGTTACCCAACCTTCAATTCATCTCTCCGCAGGCAGATAAGAACCTAATCTTGAATGACCATGAGGGACAGAGCAAAGCGAGCATAGGTCTTCTATCGACAGCTCGTGAACCCGAGGGTTGTCCGAGCAACTACAGTACTAGCGATAATACTCAATTTTTGCGGACAATCCACCACTTGAACACATTACCAACGTTGCTTAGCAACGAGTGTCAAGTGGCGATGAGAATCTTTTTGTATGGCGTTACGAGGGCAACTAGGAGGATAAGCAAGATTCGAAACCCTGTAACCCACCAGTGTTGTGGATGACCTTCACCCCAACATATAAAATAGTTTTCGCCCGCCAATGGTTACTCGTTGCTAGGCAACGTTGGTGCTGTAACCACTTGTCACAGGACCTCCAAAGGTGAGTTCCGATATCAGAACTGCTAAGGGTTAGTCCTATGTCGGGTTCAGCGGACTGCCGTTAGAAAGCCTATGTCCGTCTTCTGTTTCAGGTCTCTTTATTGTTTTCCCTTTATTATATCTCTTCTCTATATTCTCTTACAACTAACAACATAATAAACTAAAAAGATTTTATTTAACATCAAATGAATTTAGTTATCATCAGACATGGGTTTGTTATTTCATTTAGCCACTCCTTGGGCGCGTCGTCGCAACCGTTCGGTTCGACCTGGTCGAGCGTGTGATCGGGGTTTCTTGCTGGTTGATTGGGATTTTTCTTGGTCGCGATAGGCCAATTGTGCCGGAGCGAATACCAGAGGGTAAGTCACTGCACTCCCCTCCTGGCACGCCGACAGGGCGACCTCCAATCCTTTGATTTGTGTTCGCTGCGCCTGGTTTAACACCCTTTCCTCTTTCCAGCCCTGTTGTGCTGCGGAAAGGCACTGGTATAACGCTTTCATCTTTGCTGGTTCGGCCCAAGTGGCTTTCAATTGTTGCATCTCTCGACTCTGTTGTAGGAGTTGTCGGTGTAGATGCTGGTTTTCTCGTCTGAGTTCCTTTAATTCTCGGTGTATTATTGTCGTGGCTTCCATTTCTAAAATTAAAATATTTAATGATTTGTCATCTGCAACGTTGACTTAATCCTATCGGCCCTTTTTCCGAATTATTTTATGGTCATTATCGTACATTAGCGGCTATTTCTCATGCTCCTCAAATAGTTTGTGTTAATCCTCTGGTTGATCAAGATTATCAAAAAAAGTTTTACCTTTCTACATTATTTATTATCTATAAAATATTTAGAAATTTATTGAAAAGGTCAGCAACTTATATCATTCATTTGTATTAGTATAAATGGATTTAATTAATAAAACTAAAGATTGAATAACAAGTAAAACATCAATATTTATTGCTATTTAAAAACTGATCAACATATTTGTCCGGTTCATTTTGAGTCATCAAAACGTGCGTTTCTTCGATGTTTGTCGTTGAGGTTCCATTGGGGATGTCTGCTAGCTTAAGTGTGATCTCCAGTTTGGCGGGATCCAAACCGATTCCTGAGTCTTGTCTGAATTAGCTTTTCTGGTAACACCAGTTTGGTCGGTGCCGTCATCTGTTGTAGCCTTGAATCATCTAACTCGAAAGAAACTCCGTACTCTGGAGGAAATCCGTCGGTACTCGGGATAGCTCCACTTGCTATGTCCTGGTTCACTTGAGCTAGCCGCTGTCTGGCTGAAATTGCCTTCCGGTGATATTTTCTCTCTAACTCCTCCATCTTCATGGCCGTGAATTCGGCTCGCTGGCGGGCTTCTCGCGCTGGATTTTTGCCCGGCTCGCGCTTGATTGCAAGGCTCGGTAGTTCGATTTCCTCGGCTTGATATTCAGATCTTCACGGCCAACTTTAATCTCCATAAGTGGATAAAAGGTACCCATTATTCCACAGCACTTGGCGATATCGAGCGGCGGAAGCGCTCGGAATTTGGAGAGTTACTCGGGAGTTATCGTCCCAGCTTCCATGCGGGTCTCTGCGATCTGAATGCATAATAGATTTAGTTACAATTCATATTTACCAAATGTCTGTTCGTGAAACTATGGGGTTAGCAACTTATTCTACTTCAATAGTGCGTTTGTAAGGGTCAATTTTAGTTAAAGGCAAAAAAATGTAATGTACGGAAGTACCTGGTTGTCTCTCCCCGCTAGGCATTCGAGTATCGTTCCTCGAGATTCGTCCTTATAGAGGATCTCTGGTTCGATTGCATCCACGATCGGTACTTGCTAATTTACGATCCATCAGGATTTGTGTGGTATGAATGGTGAATTTTTGTTAGTCCTTTTATAGTCATAAATCTATTTGCTAGGATGTGGTGGAGTGAGTGAACTGACAATTAATTTATCTTTTTTGCGTTTTAACATTATTATATTATTTTTTATCGGTTGGTTGCGAATTTATTGGTTATGTCGACGGTTATTTGTTATTCATTAAATTCTGTCGGTGAAAGTCCATGGTCACCGATCACCTTATCGTCTTTATCAATTTGCCGATCACTAAATGAACTTTGTCATTGACCCATCGTCCGCGTTGGAATGTAGTCTGTTTACTCTGTCACAAACTCAGACTATGACCTATCTGTAGTTTATCTATTTATAATTATCGTTGCGATCGAATTGGCTCTCTATTGGTTTCGTGGATTTTTACGTGGCCAATTTTATTGTTAATTCGGTAAATGGATTTCTAGGATGTTCTCTCTCTGAATTATTGCTCTTATTCAACGCCGACTAACTAGGAATTCACTCTATTATGATTTACTCCGGATTATGCTTTTTCAAAAATGTTCAACTGTACGTGCTCGTCATGGAGAAGACTACTAGGTGAGGTACTCAACGACTGTGATTCGATGAAGAGTATGCTGGGGTTGTGGTAGAGTCTAAATCTTTGGTCTTTATATACTCTAATATTTCATTGCGTTGTGATGTTAAATTATATTGTTTGCTAAGTTAGTCGGAAGTTTTTATTCTATTATTTCTATCAATTTCAGGGCGTCTCGTTAGATATTATTGGGATCTAAAGATTAAATGCTATCAGTGGGAAATTTATAGTGTTTGAATTATTATGAACTATTTTATGAAAACTGAGCTCTTTTATTATTTAATCGCGAATCGTATTACGATATTTATTACTGGTAATTTACTATCTTTCATGGATCATTCCTATTGGGTTATTTATTTATGTCAGATTCAGTTTGATAATATTATTTTATTGCCTTTAATTGATTAGTATTAATACAATGGTCTCATTTGAATTATTGAGTGATTGCATTATTGGATGATTGAATTATTGCATGGTTGAATTATCGAATGATTGAATTATCGAACGATTGAATTATCCTCTGATCAAGAAATCGCATCTTTATCCTTCAATTGGTTAGAAAAATTGAGTTCAGTCGTTAATTTAGTTTACTATCTATCAATGATGAATATTTCAATCATTTTTCGAAAGGTTAGTTGATCTATTAGTTACTTCTACTCTATCATTTGAAATTTCATTGTCCATCAATTTAGTAAGGTTCGGTTTCCTTATACTATTTCTCTGGCCTCGTATTCATGAACTTTATCATTTTAGATTAATCAGAGGGTAATCCAATCATGGATCACTCGTAACAATTTACTTTCTTGTTATTATTTAAATAGTTTGATCATTGATTTTATTTCATCGTTAACTATATCGTGATTACTTTACCAAATATATTCTTTTATATTTTAGTTACAAATTCGGTTTTGGTTCAATCAATTTATTAATTTATTTACATCGCGTCGAGTTTTAAGTCATAGATTTAATTAAGGTTCTTGTGTTTATATTAGATTTTACGAGTGCCCACTGGACTACTCGGTGTTATCATTTTAGCCGATTTGAAATTAGATATTTAGGTAGATTTTACGGGAGGTGGGTGAAAGAAAGCCAGCCAAAAGACTAGTTCTCAATCTTCCCACCGCCCCTATAATGGATAGAATATTTACGTTCGAGATCCGTCGTTACGCACGTCAGAGCTCTCACGGGCACACACTATAGGCGGAGAAACCGCACTTACACAGTGTGACTAGTTGTATTTTGATTTTACTTTCTTGTGTGATGTGTGGCTGTGGGCCAGAAAAATTTCGACTCATTAAAAAGATTTCATTTTTGAATACTTATATTAGTGCATTTCATTAAAAGCATAGTTGACCATTGATTCATCTCATTCATACACAATCAGGTGGTAAATAATTCCCACATGCACGAGTAAGTAGAGCTTACCTGTAAGATACTGGGTTCGTGATGTGGAATTAGTTGCTGAGAGTTGTTCCTCTAATTGACAAAGTTCTTCTGAATAGCAATTATTCACTGGGTGAAAAAGCATACACTATGGTTATAAAACCGGTTAAAACTTTGTGAAAATGGATTGGTATTTATACCTGTTCTGTGACCCTAACCTTCCGTTGTTATTTTTATGCGTTAAAACAAAATTTGACCTTGCCATTATGTGTCTAATTTATTTCTAATTTTTTATTATTTTTCCGATTTCTTTGACAATTTAGTCATTTATTTTTAATTTCAATCATTTCTGATTAAAATTATTTTATTTTTGTTCGATTTATTCATGAACTCTTTTATTTTTCGTAAATTGTCACTTTTTCGGTCAAATCTTTTGTAATTGTGTTATTTCCATGTCAATTCGTGCATGTCTTGGTGCCTTTGTTAATATTTTAGTTTAATTTTATGTTTTCTATTTTATATGTTAAATTATGTGTTTTTCTCGCATTTTTAGGTGGTTACTTGATGTTCATGGGTCCGATTTTAAATTTTGCATGTTATGTTTGCGTGCTGTTTCCAATCCATTTAAACAAAATCTTGTACTGGCCCAACAATATGCTTAATTTATATCTCTTCTTACGAGGAAACATTTTAATAGTGGTAACCTCAGCATTCAGAAATTGAAAATGGAAATGTTTATTACAATTATGTACGCTTGGCTTATACTTATATACAGAATAAGTATAATTCATTAAATATCGCTATATAGCCCGTTGTACTTTTTTACCCAGCGAAATTGTTCCGTTTGAGGCGGGAAACCTCACGGTACTACGGGAAGGCTGGAAAAGGCCTCTCATATGAAGAATTGGGTCAAATCCGCCTTATCAAAGGGCAGCCCTTCATATGACTGTTTGGAATCGAGAATAAGTAAAACCATTAAGTCAATATATTTCTTACATCCGTGATAGGCCTCAAAGTAATTACAGCCGAGACTGTAATTCCCCTCAATGTTGTCAGATTTGCACATTATGAATTAACACTCGATCCCTCTTCCTCAAGTCACACTCATGTTCTATGCTAACCTGAGAAGTTAGTTCAAAGTCGGTCAGCAGGTGTCAACCCTCGCAAAAATGGCCTAACTGTCATTGATACTGGTAAGCTTTGCCGATCGGTCGTCAGGAGTCATCCTTCGCGAAGCAGTTATCTAACTCGGTACCACAAATCGTATCATTTTACTAACTAGTCTCAGTAGGCTTATTAAGACAATATACCCGAGGGTATTTTGCCAGTCTATAGAGTTCCAGAAAATGCTTAGATACAATTACTACCTCACTATCTAGTTGCTTATATACCATGGTATCAAAAAATACTTTCATTATATAGGCTGAAACCTGATGTTTGCTTTATAAACAACTACATGGAGGTGTTAACTAAGAGTTAACTCCGGTCAGTAACTGCATAAACCACCTCTGTGGCTTCAAACTCTAGGGGGTTGTAGTTAAGCTTCTTCTGGCTTATAAGTTTCTGTGGTTACTCATATCCATTTACGAACTGCTTCTACAACAGGAAAATTTAATCGATGCTATCGTCCAGCAACTTAGTGCAGCATGTACATATGGACTAAATTTTCCCCGACTTACCGTTCTCATTAAGTTTACGTTGGGCCCTCCACCACGCTTGGCGCAGCTTGAACTTACTAGTAGACTCTCAAGCGGTAATTCTAACACACCGTTTATTCGAGGCCATTGTCCGCTTTATATTATAGCATGTACTTATGGAATAAATAACTTTGAAGAGATTTGTCTAGTGACAGCCTCTCTTCAGGGCTCTTGTTAGTTATCCCGACCTATCGAGCCGAGGAGTTACTAAGAACTAAATAATCAACAGTATTTTCACCTGCCAACTAGGTTTTAGTTCTTATGCGGGAATTTGTAGTTAAGCTTCTTCTGGCTCATAAGTTTAAGTGGTTGCCCACATTCAATTACGACCTGCTTCTACAACAGGAAAATTTAATCGATGCATCGGCCAGCAGCTTAGTGCAGCATGTACATATGGACTAAATTTTCCCTGAATTACCATTCTCATTAAGTTTACGTTGGGCACTCCACCACGCTTGGCGCAGCTTGAACTTACTAATAATATCTCAAAACAGTAACTCTAACACACCGTTTATTCGAGGCCATCTACCGCTTCATATTGCAGCATGTGCCTATGAAATAAACAACCACGAAGAGATTTGTCTACTACCAGCCTCTCTTCAGACCAGCTTCTTTTCAGAATTTAAAAAGATTATGATAGGGTAAAAGGTCGAAACTGTAGAAAAGTATAAACTAGAAGAGATCAAATGTTGGTGCATAAATTATTTGTTGCAGAAGTTTTGATATAGTAACAAAGAGTTTGAAATAAACTCTGTAAATTTAGTCACTTTCATGTTTGCCCATGAAAGGTGTTTGAACATGCAGGACGATGGATCAATTTTAAGGAAATCCTTGATATTCTGAAAAAAGAAAGAAAAAAAATTACAGTTAATATTAATTTAGACTATGACGATGTTAAAGTTGGATCTGGACTTGCTTGGTGTTTTCCCAATAGAAATCAAGAATGTAAGTAAAAGAATATATAAATATTACAAATGTGGGGTTAATGGTTTCTAGCCTTGATCCCTTTATATACAAGTGTTTGCGCTTGCCAATGGTTACCCGTTGCAAAGCAACGTTGGAACTGCAACCATTGGTTATGAGACCGACAAAGGTGAGCTCTGATTTTAGAACTGCTAAGGCCCGGTCTCATATCGGGTTCAGCGGGCTGCCCTAAGAAGGCTTCTGCCCGTCTTATTATTTTAGGTCCGTTAAGTGCTCTCTTATCGAATTAATTATTTAGCTAATTATAATTAATTACTGCAAAGGAAGAAAATCAAATTCAAACATTTATTGCGATAATATTACACGTTTTTAATAACAATCCAAAATGTGTCATTCTATTTATCCGCGCCTTGGATACGCCATCGTAGTCTTTCGACTCTACCTGGCCTTGCATGAGGTTGTGATCGTTTGTTTGAGTTTTTCGGCTGGTTCTGGTCTCTGTAGGCTAACTGTGCCGGAGCGAACACCAAGGGTTACGTTACCGCACTCCTTCTTGGCACGGTGATAGTGGACCTCTAGACCACTAATTTGGCTTCGTTAGGCCTCATTGAATATTTTTTCATCTCTCCACCCTTGTTGGATCGTAGTGAGACGTTGGAAGATCTTCTTCATTCTCGCAGGTTCGATCCAGGTAGCTTTGATTTGCTGAACTTCCCGTCATAATTGCAGAAGTTGGCGATGCAAATCTGTGTTCTCCCGCCGCATGTTTTTCAGTTCTTGAATGAGAGTCCGCTATGATTTCATATCTAAAACTGAAAGAGATTAATAGTGACTTCGATAGGTTGGTGTCCTTATTGTTTATCTTAGTTATGATTATTAATTATTCTGGAATAATTTCCTATTTTACTGAAAACTCCTTAGTCTATTATTCGTATACCGTGTTGTAATTTTATTTAACAATTAAAATTTTTAATTTAACAATTAACAATTAACTTTTGTCAAAACTTGTAATCACTTTCTCAACTTCTAGGAGGTAATACAATTTAACTACTTTCCATTAACTGGGAAACATCCTTATGATTTAGGTAAGAAAAATTTAACCTAATTAAACTTTCGAAAACAATAAGACAAGATCAACATAATAACGCATTTATTTTAAATTCAGTGAAATAAATACTCAGTTTAGATTCTGGATTCATTGACGGTCGTTAGATTGGTGTTTTCTGAGTGTATGGTGGATACGTCTCCATTGGGGATGTCGGCGAGCATACGTATGGTCCCTCGGCTGTCGTGATCTGATTCGATTTAGTAGAGTCGGATGTATCAGTCGATCCGGTAAAATCAAGCTGGTTGGACCCTCAATGTCCATTAGCCTCGGGTCGTTCAATTCATAAGAAACTCCATATCCCGGAGCGAAACCATCCGTGCTTGGAATCAATCCGCTGGCGATGTCCGCGTTCACGCGAGCTAGATGTCTTTGGGCCATATTGGCGCGCCAATGAAACTTTCTTTCCAGGTTTTTTAAGCGATATAGGCTGAATTCTGCCCGCTGACGGGCTTCTCGTGCCTCGTTCCTGCCCGTTTCCCTCTTGATAACGATGCTGGGCAGTTCAACCTTGTTATCCTGATTCTCAGGTCGATTTGACCATTCACTTTCTCCATTGGTTGCCAACGAGTATCCGTGGTCCCATAAGATCTGGCGATATCTGGCAGCCGAGTACGCGGATACCTGTAACGCAGTGATGAGGCGTGAAATTTTATCTTAGGGAAGCAACCTATTAAATCATTTTGGAAAAAAGAATTCACAGACCAAGTTACTGAAAATGTAGGACCTAGGAGTTGAAAATAATATTTAAAGTTTTTTTAAACAAATGATATTTTATTGCATTTTTTTATTTAATAACTAGTACTTATATTTAAGAAAAATTTTGAGAAGAATATGACGTTTTGATGATTTGCTGAAAAATCTTGCAATACCAGATAAAGCGGTAAAAAAAACTTTTCATTGATTTTCCTTTTCGCATGATTTCTGCAATACCAAACTTAGCCTGTGAATTAGGCAGTGAACAAAATTGGCTGATTTGATAACATTTTTTATTAACGCTTGAAGCCCTCCTGATTCACCTGACATTACTGCAGCGCCATCGTAACTCTGAGCTACTAATTTGTGATTTAATTTTTCATTCTCCAAAAACGTCAAAATAATATCCGATAAAGCTTTAGCTTCTCGAGTTAATGACACATCTATAAATTTAATGAATCGTTCTAAAATGGCACCGTCATTTGAAACATTTTTAAAACAATTGCTAACTGCGATTTGTTCGATGAATCTGTTGTTTCGTCCAGTATTATTGACACAAAATCGCTTTTTTTAATCTCACGCAATATTTTTTCAGTCACTACCTTAGAAATAGCTTTGATTAGATCATTCTGAACATCACTTGATAATCCGGAAAAAACAGTGGCATTATCCAAATGTTCTTTTAAAAACGGATTATATTCAGAAAGTAAATTTATGATTTCAATGTAATTTCCTCTGTTAATTGAAGCTGCAGATTCATCATTTCCACGAAAGGCCAATTCCTGTTGTCCTAGAAAGCACACGACATCAATTAACCAACTAAGGATCTGTCTATTTTTTTAAACTTTTTCATTAAACTGCTGTACAGAAATTTTTATCATTGTATTCATTTGATTCTCAATTCTCTGTTTTGTGCCAAATTTTTTCAAATCAATCATACACTGTAGATGTGAGACTGAAGCTGCGTGCCTTTTTACCGCCTTTTCAAAATTATTTAAATCAGAAAACCCAATTTTGTCATTCCCTACATTTTTCTCATGTTTAAATAACAAACATGACCAACAATATAGGGCACAAAATGATTTGCACCCTGTTAATCATTCAATTTTTTGATACTTATCTGTTGAAAAATGTCAGATACATTTTTTTGATCTGGTTCTTAAATTTTCCAAAGATGGTGTTGGCTTGCCATTCTTAATTATTTCCATTTTATCATCAAACAATCTTAAACCAAATAATTGTTCAAATAACTTTTATATTGTGCAATTGCAGTTATCATCCTTCATATTACTTTTATTCAATAAAATTCTGTTAAATAGGGGATTATATTTAGTTTATAATATTATTTGCAGAATATTCAAAATGCTTACCAAGATCAATTTAACTTTTAAAATATGAATAACGATAAAAAACAATTAAAACATAAACCGTCACGAATCACGATTGCTACCAAAAATTAAAATAAAACTACCTTGCGAAATTTATTTTTCCTATTAACTCAAAACTGGAAGTAATTTTAAAATTAATTCCTTGCATATGAAAAAACCAATATATACTAATTAGAATAAATTGTATCACTTTAGCAGTGACCACAATAGCCTTAAACAAAATTAACAACTTACGTTTTTTTTGTTTTTTTTTCGTCATTTCATTTAATTTTGATTAATTACTGTCAAAACTCATGCAAATGAAACACAACCATAATGGAATTAATCATATCGTATGAAAAAAAAGTTACCCATTAATTTTGTACGGTTTCAACTGTACAAAATTAAGGTGCCTAAGTTTAACGAAAAATTGACGAAATTTTGTAAAAGTCCATTGTGGTCAATTATATGAAAAAACGTGTAACGTACCAAAATTAATGAAAAATCGAGGGTCATTAATTTTGCTTTAAGGCTATTGTGGTTACCGCTTTTCATTATAGCATAAATTTGTATCATTACATATGCATCGCCTAATATAAAAATTTTGTTCTAAGTATTAACAAAATTGATAGAAGTAATTTCAAAATTGATTCCCTTGCTTGCATTTTGCATTGCATATGAGAAACAAAAATGTACAGTTATTAGAATTATATTACTTTTACTTATGTATCATTGAAATTGAATACACAGAGCTTACTTACAATATGTTTTCTGCGTATTAACAAAATTACTAGAAGTAATTTTAAAATTAATTCCCTTGTTTGCATATCAGAAACAAAAATATACCGCTATATTATAATTTATATATAATTGAATTTGCAGCGCCTACTATATTAATTTAAATTAATTTAATTTTTGATAAAAAATTATAATATTTATAAAAATAACATTTTAAAATTAGTTAAAAGTATTTGTATATTTTTTAAATGTTTATTTATTACAAAATTAAATTAACATAAAAAAATAATTTGTTTAAATTATAAGTTAATTCATAATATTTTAATTGGTTTTGTGTACCTGAGGATGACAGTTATGTTTTCGAAATATATCATACGAAGAGTTTTTTATTGGCGTTATCTTTTAATTAAATCGTTGGCAAATTTATTTAATTATTTAATTTGTGATATTTGATTTTCAGCAACATTTTTCTAGGGAAACTGCATTGCCAATTAAATTAATTAAACTTTGAATAGGTATGATTTAGGAAAAGTTGTCAGTAAGTCTGGGTGGCAAGTTAAAATTCAGGTATCATTCATCTTTTCCAGTTCACCTTAGAGCGAAACTGTAGATACAATTAGGATCCAGTTCTCGCCTGCTTAGAAATATCTGAGGATGTTTCGGAAAAACCTATATTATTTTGTATCTATTAATAAATTTTGAAAACAAAAGCAAATCTTTTGGAGTCAGATTGTTACACATCGTTACACACACTAATGAACTCAACGCCAGTACGAAGAGTTTTATTAGTGACTGTCTAGTGTTAAAACTTAATCTCAAGATAAATGAAATTATTATATCAACAAAAGTCATTATTAGAAAAAGTACAAATTCCAGGTCATATGGTAAAAACACTATTAAAGAATATGCCGTATCTAATTATAAAAATTTCAGAGAGTTGTGTTGGGGTTGTCGGTGAATTTAAATAGGATGTATTGTCAATCTGACTCCAAATGTGCTTTTAAACAACAATAATGAACTTCAACCGATGTAAACTTTATTGATTAACGCACTTTATCACCACTTTAAAATGACACAAAGAATTATCTATTACTTTCACAACTTGGTGCTTATTACGACCTTTCGGGATGAATATCACTTTTCGGATCAATTGGATTTCACAATCACTTGACTACTGTGACGGGTTTCTGAGATCGATAAGTCTGATTTAGTTGCTTTGCTTTGACTTGAATTTATTCAATAACTTTGATTGCTTTGATTTCACTTTATTTCTTTTTCACAATTTCGGCTTTGTCTCTTTCCAACTTTCTTTATTATTTTCGTTCTTGTATCGCCTAATTTCTGCTTCAAACTTCTTTTATCCTTGATTCCAACTGCTCTTTAATGTTTTCAACTTCTAGTTTTATCCAAATTTATCTTTAATACCTTTCAATAATTTTCTGTAGTTTTCGTCCAGTTTTCTCTCCCCGATTCCAATTGCGCTTCCTTTATATACTCTATAATCAAATGTCACTTAGTGATATACACTTCGATTTCAAGTTCAATATATCTTCTAGCTAACTCCATTTGGTCCTCTTCAATTTTCCTAATATCCCTGACAGCTGTCGAGATATCCCATTTTTCAAGACGCCATCTCTCGGCTTCTCCGTTAATTCATTTTTCTTATCTCAACCAGATTGTCGAGATATGTCACCTCATTTTCCATTTTGTTTTTGTTATTATTATTTTTTCTTATTCACTTCGTACTTCCTAAAATGACCTTGACATGTTTTATTATTTTGTTGTTTGAATTTTTTCTTTATTTGTTATTTCCCTTTTATTTTCTCATTTCTTCCATTTGTTTCTATTTCCCAGGATTGTTGAACAACACATCTTTCTTTTCACCCATTTTCTCCCATTCATTACATTAATTGTGCTTATTCATTTTTATTTTTTTAGGTATCCTCAATAATTGGCTCTAATGTCTTTAACAGATAAAATGATAATCGTAGATTGGAACGAATCTTCTAAATCAAGGTTTACCAAACTTTTTCAGAGACGGAACACTTGGGAACTCCGAAAATTTTGGCGGAACGCTTAGCTTTTTTTATGTTGAGTAATTCATAATAGTATAAATAAAAATAAAAAATGTTATTAAATAAATATCATTTATTTAATAAACATAAAAATACAAATTAATAAAACTCTTAATGACTTGGATGATTTTGGGCTCTTAAATTACAAATTATTTTTATATCAGGCACATTATTGGTCAGTTGTATTTTCATATCTGCTGCGGCGTCGAGTCTATTTCTGTATTTTGTTTTTGTTGCAAAATATTTAGAAAATCTCACTTCACAGAAATACGTCGTAGAAAACGAAAGTAAACAAACCACAGCTTGTTTTGAGACATCGGGGAACTCTTCATTCAGACTCCCCAGAAATCATTTAATGTCTGATCTTTAAATTTTTCTTTCAAATTAGAGTCATTAATTAAGTCAATCAAATGCTCATAATCCCTTGTAATTAATCACACTGGTTTAACTGTCACGGAAAATGGATTCTGAACCTAGGAATCGTCCTTACTTGTTTTCGGAAAATATTCCGAAATAGCTGTTTTCAAGTTATATAGCTGTTCAAAAAATACTTTTGAAATTTCTTTATCAACTTGAAAATTCAATGTATTCAAACATTCATCTAAGACAGGAAAACAATCAAAATTATTAGACTAAACTGATGAAATCCAAAATTGTATTTTCCTATCTAAAGATTCAATTTTATCTCTCATATTAAAAATTGTAATACTTTTTCCTTTTAATGATAAGCTAACATCATTGAATTTTGAAAAAATATTCTCCAGATATGCAAGATGTATCAACCAGGAAGGATTTGTTAAAAATTTGATAAAATGATGCTGCAAATCATCTTGTTTCTTCAAGAAGACTAATAATTCATTTCGAAGTTCATAAAGTCTTAATAGTGCTTTTCCTCTGGATAGCCATCTCCCTTCAATATGTAATAAAAGTGCTTTATGTTCAAATTTTAAATAATCTGGATTGAAGTGACTTAGAGTTTACATAATTTATCATTTTCACGACTTCATAACATTTTTGACATTTGTTGGAATTTTTTTAGTCAACAGTGCATGCCTTTGCAAAATAGAGTGATTGCTAGTAGCTCTTGTAGCTACTTTCAGGATACGTGATATAACACCTTTCATTTTTCCTACCATTGCACGAGCACCATATGTACAAATATCAATACACTTTTCCCAGCCTATCTCTTGTTTTGTAATGTAATCATTAATACAGTTGAATATATCTTCTCCTGTAGTTTTTCCATGTAGATATACACACGTGAGTAAATCTTCTTCAATACTTTTATCATATATATAACGAACAAATACCAATAAAACAGCTAGTCCTGTGACATCTGTAGATTCATCCATTTGCAATGCATATTCACTGCAAAGTCCAAATAGACGAATTAACTTTTTCTCTGTACTAGTGGAAATATCTTTAATGCTTCGTGTAACAGTATTATTTGATAATTGTATTTCATCAAATTTTTTGGTAGGCTGCTCATTAAGAGTACATGACACAATTTCTTTCGCACGTGGCTTAATGAGCGTCTCTCTGATTGTATGAGCGTCAACATTAAGTGAAATACGATAACTCATGCGATAAGACACTTCTGTTGCATTTTCATTTTAAGTTTTAGCAATTGTAATCATTTAAAATTTTGACTTTTCTAGTGAGTCACGCTGTCTCTTAAAAAATTGCATATCTTTTCTTTGTACTAGAGTGTGTCGTTTCAAAGTGCCTGCGAAGTTTAGCTGGAGCTAAAGAACTGTTTGCGAGTATTTTTTGACACAAAACACACATTGCATCAGGAGCATCTGTTTGCGAATAAACGTAAATCCAAAATTTAAATAACTTTCATCGTACTTTTGTTTTGGTCTGTTCATAGATGACATTTGTTCTTTAACATTCGATTTTGAAGAAATCACAGTTTTTGGATTATTTTCTTCTTCGATGATATACATATCAGTAGAAGTATTTGGCCTTTCTATCGTCAAATTTCCTGTCTTTAACCATAGATCCATGGATAGTTTTTAAATAATAAGTAAATTCTATCATAATTTTTTTTGTCAAAATGGAAAAAAATCTGCAACTGGATTCAATTAATGTCCAAGAAAATCGATTCATTTTTATGCAAATTTTATTTAATACATTTATATTTCCAAAAGTATATGCCAAATCCTGTTTTAAAGCAATAACCTTTTGTAAATTTGACAGATTGGGTCCTAAGATTTAAAAATCTTGTATAAAATTCACGTACAGATGAATTTTCGTGAATTAATTGTGTAAAAAGTGGCATTCGTGGCACCAAAAAAATTGCTTAAAAGTGAAATAACATAAATAAAATTCACATAATATCGTGTGATTAATTAACAAAAAAAAATTTGTAAAATTCGATCAAATTTTAAAGTTAAAAAAATGCGAACTTATGAAACATTTCCCTCCAAAATTTATATACATATTGAATATTTAACACTTACATACATATTTTCAAGCTTTTTTATTAGATTTATGCACAATTTTTATGTGTTAGCAAGACTAACCGTTTTTGTTGCAATTACCGTTGAGGACACGAACCTTTTTATTTCTCCTGTCGCATAGTAGCCTGGCCGTTTTGCAGTTGATTCACTTCATTGGATTAAAACTTCGAACACTTCCTACAATCTGTTGTTTTAAATTGATTAGAAAGTTCTCTAATTTAGAAAATGAATTTAACAACATTTGGATAATTTTGGATCTTATCACGCCCTGGGATCTATACCCTAAAGTTTGAGTATATGCTCATGGACAAGGTTCTCATACTAATAATCGCCACCAGTAATATATTTAAGCTATTTCGATAACATTATAAGTCAATAAAAATTACCTCATAATCACTAAATGTTTAAAATTAACACAAAATCCATATTTCAATCAAAGCAATTATAATTACACTAAAACAGTGGTTCTTAACCAGTGTTCTTCTGAACACTAGCGTTTCGTAGAATTAGGTGAAGTGTTGCGTCAAATTTTGATATTCAGAAATATATGGTATTTCAGAATTCAATTAAGTTTCATTTTTACTTTGAAATGTTTTAAAATTGTAATTCTACATGTACTTTTACAAAAAGATTCTCGCGGTGGTGGCCTTTTTCCTTTCCGCAACACCGACTATAACTTTTAGGAAGGTATTACACTTCACGCAAATCTTGCACTTTCATTCTTTGGTACTTAGTTGAAATAAAAAGCATTTATAATACAAAAATAGCACTTATAAAGAATTATCAAGTCAATTTTTATTCAAGGGACATTTTCATTAGAAGTCCTGAGCATATTATTTATACAGTTGTTTAAATAAAGTACAAAGTAAAAATTCTAGTAAAAATTCCTATTGATATGAGTAATATTTTTAACATAGAAAAGCTTCGTTCAACTGTGCTAGAACTGGATGAACATCTTAAAAGATTGCCATATAATGAGGGAATTATTTTTTAATTTGAAAATGTAGCAATATCAACACGTTGATGGACACTAAATATTCAAAGGGGTTCAAATTTTGATGCTCTGATAGTTTTTAATATATGAATTGAAATGGTTATAAAATTGTTACTACAGGTGTCATAATTATTAATTTAATTTATAAATGTTTTTAATTAGCTGACTGGTATGCCCATCCTATCATAAATTTTAAATGACGGCCGTTTTTTCCGCCAACATGTTAAACAGATAATTCAATATATAATTTTGCAGATGGAATAATTGGAATATCTTTTTTACGGCTTTTCAATGTCCACAGCACTTGATAATGTTAGAATACGACAATCCAGAGTTGATAACCACTTGAGGAGCTTGAATTACACGCACAGACTCGTCATTAAGGTCAAGCACAGTATCGCATGATCTTGAGAAAAGTAGAACATCAATCAAAATCCATGTAAACGACCTCATGCCAGTCCAAATGCACATATATTCCTTTAAGATTTCACTCACCATACTGTCACCGTGAGTGATGTTTCTATACATTACTCTACATGTACACAAATAAAATACGAACGAGTATGGTGTAGTTGAATACACCTGTTTCAGTTCATTAAAAACTCCTATAATAAAATGAAAAAATCAATAAAGTTATAATATTGGAACATACATACTTACCCGTGTCTGCATGTAATTTGTTTAGCTGAATAAAAACTTATATTATAGGAAGGAAGGAATTTGAAGAAAAATTTTTTTAACATAAAAACATAATACATGCATGCAAACTTTCAAAATATTCAGTTCAATATAAAACTATTTTTAGTAACTTTTTAGAGTTGTAGAGAAAATTAAGAAATAATTTCGTAAGATTTTTCATGAAATTCAATAATTTAATATTTTTACAACTTTTTAGATATTTCAAAAATATCCATCGAAACTCTAGGTTTTTGAGGAGATGAAGAAATAACAATGTAACATTTAGCTTGTACTTAAAATAAATTGAGTTTTTACCTCATTTGCAATTTACCAGGAGCAATGGACCAGAACCTTCAAATGAGGAGTTTAAAAAATACGGAAAACATAAGTTTTCCGATAACTTAAGTTTAAAAAAAATTTTTTATAAGGTATAAAAAATCCAAATCATTAATACCATTGAAAATGGGAAGATTTTTATAAATTTGGGGAAATTAACAGAAATTTCCAAAGCCTCATAAAATCAATAATTATCAAAAATTTGGATTTGTCAAAAGGTAACAAAGATGGCAGCCAAAACAAACTTCCAACTAACAGACGAATATAGAAACTTTTAATAATAAATTTTAGTTTTCAATTAATCAGACTTACATTTATTCGAAAATAATTCCATTAATTTACATAAATTGGCATAAATTCCTAAAAAACCCTAAAAAAATTAATTAAAACTAAATTTATAATAAATGATGATGAAAAGTATTATTTAAGAGCTTGAATGATGATCTCATAAATATACGAGATCACAATCCAAGCCCTAAAATATACTTTATTAAAAAATTTACCTGTCAGCCATTTTAAAAATGGCTAATTCATAAACTTAATCATAATTGTAATTGGATATTCATTAAAACTTCTATTATAGAAGTTTTTAATGAACTGAATCAGGTGTATCAATAATTGTGTGGTGGTGAGGAGTATGCGTGAAGGGTTGAGGACACATGATTGCACGCAGACAAAATTCTTATATAAGTCGTGTCGCCGCATTTTCTTCCTCGTGGTTATTTGATTTTTATGTGCTTTCCGTTGATCCGTTGATATAAGTAAAATCGCATCGTATCATTTTTCTAATTTCAGTTATAACAAGCCACTCTCCAACTATCTTACAACGAATATGCAAGCTTTCAAGATCCTGAAGTTACCTCAATCGAAAATCGTAACGTCATTCCAGAAAATCAGTAAACTCACCGTCGAAAAGGAACTTCAAACGCCCTGAGCCAAATATGATTGCATCAAGTGACGTGGTTCGCCCCCGAGAAAGTAAAGGATCTGTGACAACGCATTAGTAGGTTATCGAGTAGCCGGACTATCTCATCTCGGAGAATCGTCCCCAACAGATCGTCATTTCAGAACAAAACGCTATCTTACTACAAATTTTCTCAAAAGAAGCAGAACTCCAACGGCGAATGCCTGGCCGTAGTATGGCCCAACAATTAAACATAATACCAGAGCTACCCGTACTAGAAGCCTTCTCCACATCAACTCCCAAGATGCATAAAATTTCACACAAACATCACCCAAGAAATAATCGTCGCCGTAAGGAGCAATGGAGAGCAAAAGACATGGCTCTCATGACTAACATCGCCTGATTGATAAGATCTTTGTCGAATGCAAGAAATTCATGTACAAATCTCACCTCCATAAATTCTGCGAGTCAAACCACGCCGCTCATCTCCTCGAAGGAGACGATATGGTCATGAATCTCCAAGTGAGCATTGGAGACATCTCGGCCCCTTTGTCACCTAAATAACAGCTAACCATCGAGGCCCAACAACCGCTGAGCCTCCGTATCATATGGACTGATAAAGCGGGCCAGGAACTCAGTTCAAACGTCACCCGAGTAGCAAGGGCTAACGTAAAAATGCCTCTACGAAAACCTTTTTCCGTGAACATTGATGAAAGTAACGAGGAGAGTGAATGAAATTTTCCCATCATTACCGCGTACCTCCGAATAAAATTTGCGTAATCATTTGACTGATTGAAGCAAAACGTTGAAATCTAATCACATTTTCTCAGCTCTATCGTGATATTCGTTAAATAAACTATTTTAGACGATTTTCTGTTCATAAATCTTTTTATGTTGTCATATAATCATAATAAATGTATCGATGTTGGTTGATTTAAATATTCGTACTAAGAATTTACTGGGTTGGTTTTGAATGCTTGAACCACTAAAAAGAATGTAGCGTGTAAAGGGATTGTATTGTCAAGACCAATAACTGAAATCAGACACCATGACCGTACTAAGCCGCCAACCATATATGTATGATGAGGTTTGGGGACACTTGAATATTGATGAGTAGCATTTCGGTTTCTGGAAATAATGGGATGATTCGTAAGTTATATTTGTTGAATGAACGCGTTGATATGAAAGAAGAACCTCCCAGGTTAAATAAGCATGTAAATTGTTTATTAAAGGTTTAAAATGAAAATCATTGAGCGGGGTAAACATTAAAAGAATATTTTCCCGAAAAACTGCCCATAGTTTCTATTAGTATTTACCAGTACAGTTAAATCTCTAGTCTTATATTCAACCTCATTTGAGTAGAATTTGCTAAGTAATTTTCTTTCAAATTAGTTATGTAATATAGGTAAACACAATTTCCAAATTGGTTAATTTAAACAATGTTTATCAAATTAATGATTTTGAGTAAATTAGATTTTGAAATTAAAATTAGAATTTTCTTTAAGCGTTATAATTTAATTAAAAATTATAAAGGAATGGGTTTTGCTCCGAAATTTTATTCGAGGGAAATTAGTTTCTTACCAATGTAAATGAACTTGACTAGTGTATTTTGGGATCAACCCCCAAAGGTGGACTTAAACCTAATGTTAGGAAATCGTCGCCCGGGTGTATCATGAGCCAGGAAAGGATTCACTATGCTAAAGAATCATAAACAGGCGATACGAGTAGATAGTGATACATGAATTTTGATGACATAAGTTCTTCTACATGCATTCATGCACCATAACGTGAAATTATCGTGAGGAGTAGTTCAGGAAACAGTGATCACCTGCTCATGAATTTCTGACTATTATATACAATACTAATATGGGGTTGCTCGTGGGTATATAGTGGTATAATTCAAAATTGTGATGCGTCAGGGTGAGATAGTTTAGACTCTAGGAAAGAAAGAGTGTGTAGTAGGAAAGGAATAGGTTAAGGAAGAACAACTTAGTTCGATTTAATTTTAATTCACTTTTACCGACGACACTAGCAGTAACTTACTCTAATTTTCAAGCAGCAATTATGGAGAATTTTGGCAATGCATTGCATGTGGAAAAGATTAACTATAGATGTAGTATGGACTACATTTCCGGAGTGCTAAAAATGATAACTTCTATAAGAATTGAATTTATGTTATCTTTTATCTGATACGATGAATACAATAAATTTATTTTGAATTATTAGCTTTCCCTGCAAGAACGTTAAAATATTTGGTTCCTTTGATTTCCAATTCAACCGCAAATAAATATATTTTTATCACACAGGTATTCAGTAATACTTTACACTAAATTATTCTGTATAAAAATATGCATTTTGTAGCCAAATCAATTAAATAAATATTATTTATAAAATACAATGTCTTTTATAAATAAAAATAAATCAGAGGTGAAAAACAAAAAAAGTTCTTATAATATTATTAATATTTATAATAATAATAACAAATCTATTTAAAAACTTTGTTTAAATAATTTTAAAATCAAGTGTTATTTATTTAATTAGATATTATGCCTAATAATAACAAACTTAAAACACTGACAAGAAGTACTTTGAAAAATGAGAACATATTTTTGATGGATTCGTTTAGAGGAATATTTGAAGCTAAAATGCCTTAACAATTGACACCAATATCATTAGAAAAGTGTAAAAATGCAAAAGGACTCACTATATAATCACAGACAAATGCTCTATTATTTACAAAATCTAGTTTCAGTTTTTTGCTATTTTTATATCAAGCAAAGGGCTTTATGGGAATTCCGGTATAGTTGCCTGCTATGACTGACTGCCACTATTATTTGAATATGTTCTGTAGTAATTAAACTATATAGCAATGTCCGTTTTATGTAATCAAATGTTAATTATAATAAAAGAAAATAATCAATAAAAACTATAAATTAAATAAATAACTTTTAATGGTTTCCGTATTTAGATTGAAACTAAAATTTTCACATTTATCAAAATAGCTTTAAAATATATAAACCATTTTTAAAAATATATTTCAACTCCAGCTATCATTTTCAAGCACTAAACTATTTCAATGAAACGATTAAACTTATAAGTTTGATAAAATTTACATAAATAGATATTGGGAATGCGATGCAATTTTATAACCGTAAGTAAAATGAATTAAAAACTCTCAAAATGGCACTTGCAATAACATCAATTGGTTTATAGCAGTAACTATTAAAAATAAAGAGAGCAATCGATGTGGCTTAGTTTACTAAAAGCAATAATATTATAAAAAAGTATTATTGCCTTTTATTAAAATTAACAATCTTTTCAAATTGTGTGAATAAAACACGTTTTCTAACTTTATAATATAATCAACCTGATAAAGAACCACTATCCTTATCAAATTTACATATTCCAATATTTTTATTAGATAAATCTTTTTATTTATATTTTAAAATCATTTAATTTGTAACAGATTACCTACTGTCCTTTTAAAAGATGACATTATTTTTGATACAATTTTTGATTATGGCAACACTAGATGATATGGCAATGACAATGGATATTTTTTTATTAGTTGCCATTGGGCTTTTGCACCAATAGCACGTTTGAAAGTTTGTTTTAAAAGTTTCAGGAATAACTGATACTTTGTTTCCTATTCTTATTCAGATAATCATTTGCATTTATGTGATGCGCCAAAAAAGTACGTGCAATAACTAGGAAAGCAATTGAATAGAAACACCAAACTTTTACACAATAGAATATAACATGTATAGACATCATTTTTCAACATAAGAGCTATTTACATTCACATACTTTTGCCAGAGTTGGATAAGTTCAAAGAATGCATTTTTGAAGAAATTCGAGGACTGATTACGTTGGAAACTCTCCACCTCTTCCCGCAGATCTTCAGTATTTGCAAACTATTTGCCACGCAAATTTTTCTGATATACCTGAAAGGTAAAAATCACTGGGTGGAAGGTCTGGACTGTAAAGATTCACACTTTTCTTTAATTTTTGTCAGAAAATTTACATGTGAGTCCAGTCTTTTGGTCATCAAAAACTGACTGTCTCCCATATTTAAACAGTGCAATCCACTTGTACATTGCTCTACATGATGTAGAGTCATCATGTGTTTTCCGTTAATTAAAATAAAAAAAATGTTGAAGTTATGTATTTATTTAAAAATAAAATAAATTATTTTCAAATTCATTTTTCAATAAAAATACTCGTATTTTTTTTTTGCATAAATCGATTTCTTTTTATTATTGTTTATAATAGAATATAACCATTTGAGCGAAAATAAAGTGAAGCCTTTTGAAACAAAATTGCTTTACATAAATTTTATATAATATAAAACCGATTTAAAACTAATTTTATTTTGAAAATCTAGAAATCCTCAAATTTATAGGTTTAATAAATTTAATATTAAATTATTATAACAACTTTATTATTTTCACAAAATCTATAAATTAATTTTTTATATATTAAAAACGGAATTGCCACGTAACATAAATATATCAGATAAAAAAATTTTATTTGCAAATTGACATTTAACCATTAGTAAATATTAAAATTTACTACTTGCCACTCACCATTTATAAGTAGTATTAGTAGTAGCATTAAATTTGTATTGTTTTAGAAAATTGAAAAAAAAATAATTCTTAGAGATTATTTGAAACAAAATTACAAGGGCAAGTGTTTGTGGACACACACACACGCACACACACCAGCTCAAATTGCTACATTGAATCTGAGTGGATGAAATTTCTCTCTCTTTTATCGATGCACACTCATTTTATTTCGAGCAATTTTTAACATTGAATTGATATTCGCGAAACAGAATTGTTTTTCAATTACTTCCATCACTACATAGATGTCAAATGAATTGAAACATGATTCATCAAATGGTACTTTGTCAATATTACGTTATTCTGGTTCCTTCAAAGATTACTTGAAAGGTTTGGACTTAATTAGACAATCAATAACAAACCAAGAACAAGAACTCAAAAGAGCCTTAACGGAATTTTATAAAGCAAATGATGTCGACGAAAAATCCTACAATTTATATTTGAAATCAATGAATAATTTCTTCGGTTCGATTAAAGAAAACTCACAATTGACGTTGATGACAATAGACTCTGAAAACAGCTTGTTAAAAGTTATCAATGAGTTTGCAAAATCTATCAATAGAACCGAGAAAATGGATTGTTTATTAATTATAGAAAATCTGACAGATTTCCACGAAAATCTTAAGTATAGCCAGGAAATTCTGCAAATCATAATGGACAACTTTGAAAAGGAGTCGTTGGTGAAACTGAGAAAACTCTCAATTGATGATTTCTACAATCTAGAATACAGCAGCAAATCGAGCGATTATAAAGTGAAAATTGAAAGCTACAGTTCAGAAATCGACAGAATTATCAATCAGTTTCGTTTGTTAATAATCAGCTCTAAGACAAAAATGGATTTAAATTTACTAACAAAATCAACTCTTGTCGATCGACTTACAGAAAATTGTGACACCGAAAGATTTCCGCTGCTTTTAATGTTGCCAGATCTCAATGCCAAACTAGAAGAAACATTCCGACTCGGAAAACTCTGGCTCGATCGAGAAGAGGTGTTTCTCTATCAAATCCGCGAAGAAATTCGACAGCTGAGAGTTTTAACAAAAGAAAAAAGTAGCAAAATCGAAAACGAAAAACAAAACCACTCGAGATTGTTGAAAGAAATGAAAACTTCGAATTTAATGGTTCAAAACAACAAACAGAAAATGAGTGAAGTCAGAAGAAATCTTAATAAACTAAACGAGCAAATTTTGTTTTCGAAATCTGAATATGAGAAAAAAGTCAACCAAAAACAACATTCGAAAAGTATGGTGGAATTTTTAGAAATTAGTATTTCTCAAACTAAAAGGAATTATAGTTTACAAGTTAGTCAGTATTATATAATATTAATATTTGAGAACACAATTTTCTGTTTGTTTAATTTTGTTTGATAAGCAATTTAAAATCTAAATAGTTTTTTATTTTCAGCTGATGATGACAGTGAATCTTTTGAAATATATAGTATAAGTAATGTTCGATAAGTGCTTTCTAATATTATACTATAAATTGTAATTATTTTTTATAAAAGTCTACTATAAATTTTGGATCTCTTACATTTCTTAGTCTACCATCTTTGATCGGAAACCTTCGCTGAGAGAATTATTTGAATAATTCTGCGGTTTAAACTTAACAACCTTTTAAAATTCACAACTTTATCTATAAATTACAAAGTAACAATAAAATGCATATTTCATATAGATTGGAAATTGTTTAGAATTGTAGCCATTTAATATTAAATTATTAATATTGATAATTTAATATAAAAACTTTGTTTATATATTTGATATAAAACCAAATACAGATTTTCAAATTGTTAGTTTATATTTTAATTACTTAATAATCTAATATTAAATTTCATAGCTGACAACAGAATGTTAGAGTTACTCAAAATTAATAAAAATTTAATTAATTGAATTAGAAACGAAAGTATGTAAATTTTTCATAAGAAAAATAAATAATTGGCTTTTGATAAAAGTAGCGAATAATTTTGATGCAATTAGAATTCCACATGGGGTTAACACAAAAACTAAATTAATTAATTGATTAATTAAAATTAATCATTCAAATGGAATTTTTATTTGTCTAATAAAGAAATCTAAGGACCAGGTTTGACATACATCAAACCGACTATCATGTGTAGTAAATTTGACTTCATAAACTCTTACGGTTTACAACACATAATTTCCAGTCTTTTCGAAGAATTAATTGAAAACTAAATAATTTAAAGTAATAAAAAGTTTAAAAAGCCTTATTCACCAATGAGAATAGATCTTAAGGCATCTTTTTTGTGGGGAATAGTTGCCAAGTGTATGTAGGAGAATAAATGTATGATAATTAATTCATATTGTTTTTGAATCATAAAAAGTATCAATTATTTGGTATTATTATTACAGTAAACACAAGGAGCCAAGCATAGAAATTTTCCTTATAAAAACTTGTAATAACACATCAGAAGTTTTCATGTAGGGTTCATAAAATAATAACTTTCAACCGATTTTAAGCAAAAAAAACGACTACACGATTGGATGCAAGTGTCATATTTAAAGGCTTACACTTCAAGCCTTCGATACACCTCTTGGGCAAATCAACAAGGGTTCACCGGACAATTAAATTTCAAAATAGCTACCGATATTCAACTTAAGACGGAATCATACAATGCCCTAGATAAAAGTTATAAGTTATTAAATAATAGCTTCTACGGGAAAATTTTAGAACATTAATTAATTTTTATTATAATATCTATTTATTATTATTATTTTATTTAACAATTTTGCCACTTAAGTCAATATTGAAATTTCAAAAAACCTTGAGCAGGGTGGTTATCTTTGGCCCATATTCCTCATATTACAATAATAGTGTTAGGAAGGCGACTGTGTAGAACATGCTGGAGAGTATTATAATTAAAAAATCATGCACTCGATAAGTGAGATGCAAGAAAAGCATATCGAAGCATGTAGAGAAAATCTGGCTCTCATTCATGTGTTTGGATAGAATTTTTTGAAGAATATTATATTAGCGGACATAAGAGTCAATTTCGTGAATTCTTGTTTTCAGATGAATAGCCTTCAAAATGCTTCGTTCATTGACATATCACCAAAAATATCTTAAGCTGAATGTGCTATGGCGACAGAAAGTCTGATCTAGACTGAATTTTATCCGGGAATCATTGACACTCAATACTACTGTGCCACTGGCTAGTAATATGAGAAAGTTGCTTTGAAAGTCACTAATCAGCACCTATATATCTTGTATTACAACGCAACAGTTTACACAGCTTACTGAACTGTGGAAGCAATCATCAAAAGTTCTTCACACCACCATACCCTGCTCATTTAGCCTTCAGTGATTTATTTTGTCTAATCACTTGAAAAACAATTGCGAGGGCAGAAAATTGAGTTCAAATATTATCTCAAGAGAGAAGTGCAACATTTCATCACTTTTAAAAGGGCATAGAGCCTGGAAGCAAAAAGTGGTTACATAAAATCGAATCTGCGCGTTTACCTATTTACGTAGTTCACTTGTTGTAAATACAAAGTTTCATTAAAGTATCATTTATGAATGAGCTTAAGGATTTTGTACTCGCTACACATTAAGTTAAATTTTTAATAAGCGTTTATGGATTTATTTAATTAATAATTACCAGTTATTTATATTTTTGTCTACCAGTTATTTGTTCGATTCTGCTCTGATTTTGAATTAAATTAATAATCGTTTTTAAAATTTAAATCCCAAAATTATTATAATTATTTATTTACATTTAATTTTTTTGAATATGACCACATATTAATGTTTGTTTTCCTAACAACCCCAATTTTCGACACTGTCTCTATCAATAAAACAACTCTTGTAAAAAGACATCGAAAAGTTGTGTTACACATTATAAAAAATTGATTTATAATCGTAATAAAATAAATGAAATGTTAAAATCAAATAAAAACAGATCAAATATTAACAATAAAAATATTTCTGAATAGCTTAACTTTGTTAGAATTTTCTACATAATTTTGATTTTTTCTATTGTATATATATATATATAGCATAAACTTGAACTGGTTGTTTTATTTAACTAAAAAATTAAAAGAAAAATTTTTGTTTTGTGAACTTTTGTTTAAAACAGTTTCTTTTATCTACATTTGTAAAGTTATTAATACAAATGTTTATTTCAAATTATATCTAACTCGTCCATTTTTGTTAATAAAATTTAAAATACCTTTTAAAATGTGTTATAATTTCTTTTATTATAGTTTGATTGATTTAGACAATTAAAAAAAAATGTGATATCAATAAATTGTAATATATTATTGAAAATATTTTAACTGATAACCAAAAATTTCTTATTGATCCTATTATTATATGATCAAAAATCTTTTGATTAAAACAACAAAAGGCAAGTTACTAGAAATTATTTTAATTTTGGTTGCATGTCTCCATAAATAAATTTCTTTCGGGTATGGTTATTATTTGAAACAGTTGTTTATATTTTGTAAATTTTATAATTCCACATTTAAACGCAGCTCTGCATTTATACACTTGATATAGAGGCATTGCATATCGTGACTACTGTTGACAATAATGCTTCCCATACCAAATTATCGCTCATGCAATGTTTAGCTAAATCTATTTATGTTTTAACCTAGAATATTACCAACTATATAGAATACAAAAGTTTCTTTTAATTTTGTTGAATGTTAATTGAAACGTTTAAAGGATAATGTGAAGCCATATTTTGTAATCCATTTCATGAGTAATTTTAAATGGTTTAAATAAATAATTGCATAGTAATTACCTAAAGTTCTTAATGCCCCTGAAGCATATAATTTGCAGGACCTCTGAAAAACGCATTTCTGAAAATTCAACACAGTGATCATTTTCTGTCTCTGACTGTAGTGTACAGACTTTGTGACATAATGAACACCTTTCCTATTGGAGGCCTTTGGCCTGAGCTCGAATGCTGAAATTTATCATATTCAAGAGTTATGCCTTTTTAAAGGAGAATGTGAAATTAATAGTAAATATTTGCTCGCATTCTTAATGCAATTGGCTTCATTGTAGTTTAAAACAGTCCAAAATATCCAGATAAATCAAGTAACCAGCAATACTATTGTAAAAAGCATGGCTCCAGAGATCCGTATTTTATGCGTATTAGTACATTATTATATACATGTAAATATTATCTATATAATTCAATACGGATTTAGTCATTATTTTCTATTTTAAAAAACTTTACATTCTCAATTTTTAATGGACAAAAATGATGAATATTACATAAAATGAATTTAAACAGATAAATAACATAATAATTTTCGCAAAACTTACAAAAGTAAGAAATTTGAAAATACATAAAATATTTTGGATTTATTTGGAGTTTTATTGAGGAACTTTAGTTAGGACTAGAAATATTTTATTAAATTTATAATTTCGTTAGAAAATTACAAAAAACGTTTTGGTCTCCCCTTAGTTTTGTTTGAATACTTTAGGTGAACTCAAACAAATCCTAAAAAATATTTTGATTGAAGATCACAATTTCTACAGAGATTTCTAGGTCTTTAAGTTGATTTGTACCGTAAATCAAGGGGTAATTCTGTATTAAATTGTATATTGTGTTATATAATTATTTGGAGAGATATCTCAAAAAAATATTTTCTAATTTGAATTCAATAACTTGTTAGTTTTTCACATATTTTTATGTTTAATAATTATAAGAATAAAATATTCAATGATATTTATATGTCAAAACGCTATTAGTTACGAGCGTTAAGGTCTCACTAGTAAAAGGAATTAAATTTAAATCAGTAAAAGTTTAAATTTAATTTTTCATCATTAATTGAATGCTTTGATTTTTTAGTTTACGGCAAACCACAAATTTTTATCATGGCCTTTATCAAGTCTATGAATTTTGTCACTAACCTTAAAAATTTATTGATATAGTGTAAGCTAAGAATAAAAAAAATTAAAAATAATTATTCGTAAATTTTTAAAATTTTTTTTATTGAGTTAGATATGTTCTTTGATGACATTTCAATTAATTTCTATTCGAAAAAGATGAAAAAATAAAAAATTATCTATAATACTTGATAAAGTTAAATCCTAAAATTTGCGTTAAATATAATTAAATCTTTGAATTTTTTTTTGAACTGTAAATAACTGATATTTCATTAAAAAAATTATTTTTTATACATTTATTTTTAAAATTTTTATTCAAAAACCATTTTGATTCCAGTTCAAACGCCAAAAACTACAGAGAGAAATTACGGAATTGGAAAACAGTCTAAAAATAATTCAAGAAAATATTGTTCAGATGACTTCGAAAACAAACACGATATCTCAAACAGCTGAATTTATTGAAATGAAATCCAAAAATGATGAAAAAGATTTCATAAAAATAAAACTAGATCTAGAAATGTATTCACAAAATGTATTTAGTTTGAAGAAAGAACTAGAAGATTTGAAGAAAATTTTAAACACATTTCAAAGTATAGAAATTCTTCGAACAAGTCCAGAATATGTGGACAATATCTTTGATCAACATTCGTCAGAATATGTCAAGTTGGCACCTTCTTTACTGAAGAAAATCGACATGAAGAAACAGATGCTATCTTAATTTTTTATTTCAATATCATTTTTTTGAATTTTATTCTTATTGAGTTATAAAATCTTTTCGTTTTAAGTGGTTTTTAGAGTAAAACCTTTTCAAAATTTTATTCTTTTAATTTTGATTAAATTATTATTTATGATTTTAGTTTGTAAATATTAAATATTTTTTCCAATTTTCCATTTTTAACAACTATCTCAACGTTTTACAATAACTTTAACATCATTTTTTATTCTGATAATTCACTTCCACTTTAATATATTATCATTCATTTAAAAAACATGAATTTAATTAACTTCATTTTTAGTTTGTTTACACATTCCATTGGTATTGATTCCATAAAATTATCAAGAGAATTAAATACATAATACACAATCACCTCCTAGATAAAGGCTATAACAGTAGCTGGAGATAAGAAATTAAGAACTAAGACAATACCATGAAAAACAGTATATAACAATCCAAATAAACCATCTATAGGAATATTAGGTGGTAGAACAGCATTAACAGCTTGGGATCAATTATTAGTATCTACTCATAACCTCGGCAACGCATTGTTCAAATGAGATCAAAATAAATTACTTGAAAGAGTGATACTTTAAGAGTAAAATAAATGACAGTTACTAATGGAAGAGGAAGAATTAAATAATATGCACATAATAAGTAGGAAGAAGACAAAAAAATTTAAGTCAAGTGTGAATGTTGAGAAAAAATTATTCTTGTAAGTTGCTAATGGATACGTACATATTACGAAAACCTTAATTAAAGAATTATTAACTGGATTCTTTAAGAATTGGAAGCATTCTACTATGGTAAAGCTTATGAGAAAATGCGACGTACTATTCCATTTAATTAGGGAAATCTTAAAGCTGAAGAAACAGCTCAATTGCGTATTAGACAAGATGAAATATGGAAAGATTTTATTAAAGATTACATCAAAGATCCATAAAGGCCTGATTTAAAGGTTCGAAAACCTCCAAGTCACGATCCGACAGAGATGAAACTACCTTAAAGAGAAAGAAGTTCCAGTAAAACCTGATACTAATGCGGTTGCTAAGGTGGAAACTAACCTAGTTCATACAAATACTGTACCTGATAACATTATTAACACAATTAATACAATTGGTATTGCAAAAGAATTAGGTTGAAGTGTTGGAAGTCTTTGACCTGTTGGAAATAGTAAGAATTTTCCATCTAATCTATCACTTTTACCATCATATTCACCATTAGAATTTAATGAATTTAAAGAAGAATTAGAAGACGAAGAAGAGAAAGAAGAAGATGAAGAGATTCCTGATCCAGAGGAATTTGAGGAACAACTTGAAGAGGAACCGGAAATAATTTTTTACAAGGATCCTATATATTTCCATTATTTAGAAGAGTATTAAACGTATTTCTTTAAACTAAATACAGTTTTAGATACTGATAACGGACTATTCATTATTAGAAAGAGACAAACTACAAAGCATATCTATCGGATATGGAATTGAGTGCGCCTATCAAACCCTTAACCTTGGCTACAGTGATAATGATGCTTTGTGGAATTTCCCATCAGAGTGACATTACTGTCATGTTTGTGGTAATGAATCAGAGTTTACGCAATATTGAAGTTATTTAAACACTCTTGGCCAATAGGTTGTAAAGTACGGTTCTATAATTTACAGGTTACTATTATGGTAGGAACAGGTGATTTCTGTGGAGCTCCTAGGAACACTAAGATATTAACATTTACAGATTTATTGGGTGTCACTGGAAGAGGTTTACAACAACCGAGATGACAGTTACATGACACCTTCTAATTCAGGAGGAAGGACTAAAACTCTAGATGAAAACACGATACCTAATGATTATATTCTCTATGAAGGTTCTCCTCGTGTTCGAATTGTTCCTACCAATACTACCCAAGATATTCGATTTGTATTTGATATGCCAGATAGTGGACCACCTAGGTCAACCTATGAATTCATACTCCAAAGAAATCAAGATTTTGATACAGTTAATCCTAACTATTACCGATTCAATAATGTATGTCATAAAGTATTTCCTGCTAATTTGACATGTGAAAACATGGGTCGCGTTATCATGGTAACAACCGGTACAGCTACTGACCATTACTAGCTAATGTTGAAACGATACAGTTCAAGCAAACTACGTATACTAATGCTATTCCTCTAATATGTACCACTTATGTCCCAAAGAGAAAGGTGCATGATTAAATTGGTAAAGCATCAGATACAAATGGAAAATATGCCATTGATAACTTTGGTGGTTTAAAATTTGCTTAATTTCTAGTGTGTTATAATATGGTAACATGTTCTGAGGCTCCTACATCTGTACAACCACAGATATTCTTTAAAAGTGCCAATCAGTCAGATGTATCAAATAATGTCATGTACTTGACAACGCAAATGAAATTCGAATTAGAATATGCATTTAAACTCGGCTGTAAGGCACCGGCAGCCAGTAACCTATGGAGAACAACAAATTGGAACACAGCTACGAAACCTACTCCTCAATGTGCTATGTGCTTGCCTTGATTAATATCACATGATAACGAGAAGTTTGGTGCTACCGTATGGCCGTTTCCATGGAAGCAACAATATCAAGATTTGCTACAAGTTGTAATATACTCTACAGTAATTATTATTGATTAATTATTATAATGTTAATGTCAATGTAATGTTATAGATAATATATGTGCTATAGTGTTACTTACTTACTTGCACATTACACTACACTCTCGCCTTGTATAACACGGTTATATGGTTCCACAAAACATCGTGTAATACAAATCCTTGTTATGTAAGGTTTGAAGTTCATACAAAATTAGGGGTTGTGTTCCAAAAAAAATAACGAAGATAATTTATATAAATATATACTTTATTTTTTTAAATAAACAAATATACATTTACATATTTATGAAAAAAACTTAATAACATAATATGGCATTGATTCATCATCACTATCACTTATAATTCTATATGTTTTACTCTTTCGAAATCGGTTGTACGTTTTCATCGGAGGACTCTGGATATCTTGTCGTTTTAGCCTTCAAAATTTCGTTAATAATCGATTGTCTGCTTTTAGCGTATAATTTTATAGCCAATTCCAAACCGTCATTTATCGTTTTTAATGTGAAACACGTAGCTGCTTTGCTGCAACTGCTTTCTGTGTCGTTAATTGTGGTAGGTTTATCTAATATTTCGACTAATTCTTCTTCGTTCAACATATGATCCTCTAATATTTCTTGGATGTCAGGAATATCCATGTCATTAAAACCTTCTCCACCAATATCACGACAAATGTTTATTGTCCTTTGGCATTCATCTTCTATTGGTGGTAAAACATGTTCTCCAGACACTACTTCTGGCCATAGTTTTTTCCAGCAAGAATTTAAAGTGGATTGTTTTATTTCTTTAATGGATTCAGAAACAATATCGGCACAATTTCGAAAAGTTTTTCCAAGCTTGTGGAAGTGTAAAATTTTCTCCTTGATCAATGTCTTCTAATATTTTTTCAAATGTTCGACGAATGTAATAGGATTTAAATGTTCAAATTATACCTTGGTCTAATAGCTGGATTAATAACTTAGTATTTGGTGGTAAAAATAGTATTTCAAAAATAGGATATTTTAAATCGAGCGAATGTCTTGGTGCATTGTCCAATATCAATAATATTTTAAAATCAAGATTCTTGTTTCTCATATAATTTCTTTCATCAGGTATAAAATAATTGTAAAACCAATCTTTAAAAAGGATACTTGTGGTCTAAGCATTTTTATTGGCTCTCCAATAAACAGGTAAATTCTTTTTCATAAAATTTAAGTGCTCGGGGTTTTAAATAATATTTTTTAAAAAATACAACTTTTTAATTTGTTCCACCCCCAAGATAGTACACCACTGAAAAGATGTTTTGTCAATTAAAATAAATATAAGCACAAAAGATTTAGATAAAAAATATGATTATTTTTTGACCAAAAATTGAAAATAAATTTGTACATTTAGTATTAACTATTATTTTATTCGTTGTTTAAATTTATCAAATATCAAAAGTCCATTAACATTTTATTTTTGAAAAATGTTTAAATTATGCATTTTCGTCATCGTGTTAGAATTTTATATTTATTTCAGTTCCGGTCAACTGTATAATCAACCTGAACAAATACATCTTGCTATAGGAAGTGAATATTTTTCAGTATTTATTGTAAATAAAATAAATAATATAATAACTTAGATGATACGACAACATTTGTTGTGACATGGGTCACATTATCCTGGGTGAATGAGAGCATGGTCATTTACGGGCCTAATGATGCACTGGACCACAAACAAAATGGAACCGTTGACAAATTTGTTGATGGTGGATCCCAGAAACGAAATATTTTTATGCATCGCGTTACATTAAAAAATTTGTTGCCTTCCACAAAATACAGTAAGAACTCTTAACATAATAATAATAATAAAAATAATAATAATAATAATAATAATAATAATAATAATAATAATAATAATAATAATAATAATAATAATAATAATAATAATAATAATAATAATAATAATAATAAAAAAAAAAAAAAAAAAAAAAAAAAAAAAAAAAAAAAAAAAAAAAAAAAATAATAATAATAATAATAATAAAAAAAAAATAATAATAATAATAATAATAATAATAATAATCATTTAACAGATAAGTGAATTACAAAATAAGCCCTTGCTGCGAAATAATAATTATATGATTGGAAATAGTTTCGATTATTAAATAACTTAAACTGAATAAATTAAACTGAAGAGGATTATTTAATAATCGAAACTTTTTTCAACAATATAATTATTACTTCGCAGCAAAGGTTTATTTTGTTATTCACGTATCTGTTATATTAATTTATGGTGCTACCAAGGAATCACAGTTTTATACTTATACTACTACTACTACTACTACTACTACTACTACTACTACTAATAATAATAATAATAATAATAATAATAATAATAATAATAATAATAATAATAATAATAATAATAATAATAATAATAATAATAAAAAATATGTTTATTCATAATATTCCATTAAAAATTAAAAGTAAATGATTAAACATTTTTTTGTGATTGGGTTTTACTTGCTCAATTTCAAGATAAACTGTCTCCAATTGAACTTTGGTTCCGGGTCCAAATTCTTTTGAAAGAAATAAAAGAATGCTAACAGCCACCATTCTCAAATTTTTATTCTCAAATTTTTATTTTAATTATAGTTTACATTCAAGTTCTAAATTTAAATAACATTAGAATCATCTTCAAACTACTGAAATAAACATTCTTGTTTTAATGAATATGTATTCCGTGTAAGATTCATTTCCATCATCTCTGTATGAATACGCTAGTTATAGACTATTATTATTATTTCAATTTGTTCAAAGTTCAGATAGATTTTATGTTCTAAAATCATGAATAATAAATAGATTATCTCGTTGGATCACGATTTGGATGGTCTGAGATCCATTCTTTTACGACCTTTCCACTTGGATCGAATTGGCCAACAAGATATGTGGTAATTGGAGATATGGGTAATCTAAATGCCAGATCTTTGGCAGCGATTCAAAGAGAAACGGAAAGAGGTTTATATGACATGGTCCTTCATGTTGGTGACTTTGCATATAACATGGATTCGGTGAGCAGAATCACATCCGAAATGTTTACTCTCATATTTTATATATTTAGTACAACGCACAAACTGGTGACCAATTTATGAGACAAATCCAACCTGTAGCGGCTCAAATACCTTACATGACAATTCCTGGAAACCATGAACAAGCATAGTTAGATTCGTTTTAATAATTAAAAGATATTTTTCTATAAAATCATTTATTTGAATTTTTTAAAATTAATTTGTTTCAACCTATATAGATAAAGAAGGTTAAATAATATTGATAAGAAAAAATCTGTTACTTCCGAACTAATTTTTCAGCTAAATCATTTTTTCCTCAATGAACAACCATTGGTAATGGGGGTGCTGAAAATTTTTTAACCATTGCTTGATAGACTCATGAGAATAAAAAAATTTATTTAAAATGTATTGTATAAAATGTATTTATAGTATTTTTATATCTACTTTCGTAGCTCTTGGCATATTTGTATTCATCACGGCTGCTCCTTTCCATGCTATAAAACTTGATATTTACTTTGTTTGCACATTTCATTGATGTTGATTCTATAAAATTACCTCAAAAATCAAGTAATTTGCTTGGTGCACGATCATCAAAATTATTCAAGTTTATAAAATCTTGTATGATTTCAATTGCACAAAATCAACATTTTAAATTTAAACAAAAATGTGGATGGTTGATAAAATTCTGGCATATTTGAACAAAGTATTTTTTATTTTCACTGTTATTTGCAAATAATATTTTTAATAAATTTTAAATTTAAATAATTGCGAGAATAGTTTATCACTACAGTATTATTCTTTCATAAAGTAACAATTCTCATGTTTTAGTAATTCATATTTGGAAGGTTTAAAAATTATAAATTGTCTATCACAAAATTATTCAAAATTATTTAAAATAGTGTCAAAATCGTTAAAATCATTAAACATGTTTAGTAATAAATCTCAAACCCCAATAGGTTTAGTTTCTGTCCTAGTGTATAAATTTTCATGCAATGGGTGCAATGCTGCAAACATAGCGAGAGACTTCCTGCCATTTTTGCACATGGGTTCAGGGACATAGCCGATTGAGAATGTAAGTAATATTATTGAGCATAAAAATGTGCAATGGAACAACTGATTTAAAAAACTTAAAATTTTTATTTAAAAACTTCATAATAAGTTGGAAAGAACTTTATGTAAGGTTTTGGAGATGAAATCACAATCCAATAAAAAATACGTTCAATCAGGAACCAATTTATTGAGATTATTTAATTAAATCTTTAGGTCATAACTATTACATCATCATTATTTTCGTATATAACATTTGACAAAGATTATGATGGCAGACCAATGATGATGATAATTTCCTCGAAATATATTTCTTTTATTAGACTTTCTTGTGTTTTTATTAATAATATGACATCATTTTTTCAATATTTATTTTCAATATTTATTTAATTATTATTATTATTTAATAATTTTATTCATTTATTTAATTAATTTTACTCAATATTATTTTATTTATTACATTTTATTTTAATTTCTTACTTTATTTTTATATATTTATTTAATTATTTAATTTTATTTTTTTAAATTAAATTATTTGTTTATTACATTTAATTAATTAATTATTGGAGGTTTTTAAACATATTATATTATGTTTATTTAATATTTATTTATTATTAAAATCAATAAAATATGAAAATATGTTTAATGAGAAATGTGAGCCTGCTTAACCGAGCACAGGAGAACAAAATTTTGGGCAATCGTTGATAAAACTGCTCACATATCTTTGTCGATCATCCTAAGGCGTTCTCTTTTTTTATTTAATCGTAGTGAAAGTTGAAAACCCCGATTGCAATAAATGAATACAATTATTAAATAAAATAATTAAATCAAATAATCTAACAAAAATTTATTACATCACACTCTAGGACATTATGATAATCTTGATAGGTTATTAAACTCTAAGTAAAATGGAATCCTTGCCTCTAGCTACTGTAAATGTAATCATCAAAAACATCGTATTCAGGATTTTTTCTTAAACCCCTATATTTGACACAAGAAATTCTTAGATAATTGAAATAGACTTAACTGTAGTTTGGTAAATAAATGCAATTAGTTAAATATATTGTTAAACAATTTATTATTAAACATTTTATAATTATAATTTCGTTTTAGTAACTTTAGCAATTATAGACGACGATTTACTATGCCCGGAGGAGATGGGGAGGGACAATTTTACAGGCGAGTATCTCTAATTTTAAATGTGATATCAATTTTAATTTTAATGAAATAAATATATATTATTACTATTATTATTATTATTATTATTATTATTATTATTATTATTATTATTATTATTATTATTATTATTATTATTATTATTATTATTATTATTATTATTATTATTATTATTATTATTATTATTATTATTATTATTATTATTATTATTATTATTATTATTATTTGTATAATTATATGAGATCTTTTGTATTTTAGTTTTAATGTGGGATATGCACATATTATTGGATTTTCATCAGAATTTTACTATTTTACTGGTTATGGATTTAAACAAATTGAAAATCAATACAATTGGCTTAAAAATGATTTAAAGGTGAAATGTTTAAATAATTTATTTTAAATAAGGGCATTTTAATTCTTAACTTTTATTTGACTATATTCTTAAAAATAATTTGACAACATTGACGGACAATAAATGTTACAGTCAAAAAAATCAGAATTTAAGAATTAAGTCATAAAAATTATAAAAGAAACTATAAAAATGAATATATACATAATTAAAGGAAATTTAAAATATTTTTCGCATTAATCCATTTATCGCACTTAATATTTATTTATTATAAGTAAATATTTTTTTGTATAAATTAATATGTATAAACAAAACTTAAAAAATCAAAATGTTTAATTTTTTAAATTTTTTAAAAAAAAACATTAAATAAATAGTAGTAATTTATTGAAGCACTCAATGAGAAAACTAATTTCCTGATTCTTAAATTTTTAATTTAAATTTTTTTATTTTTCTTAAATAATTTGTGCAGAATTTTATCTTTATCTTTCTTTTATTTAAATTTATAGACATTAATTTTCAGAATTGTTTTTTTTATTTAAACACTTGAGAGAAAATTCATGTTTAATATAAAGCATTGATCTATAGCGGTAAAAAGAATGAAAATAAAGATATTTTAAAAACATATTTAATTTCAATAAAAGACTCTTCGAACGATATATATCGGCAGTATAACTGTCATCTTCAGGCACAAAAATCCAACTAGAAATATTATGAATTAACATATAACTTAAACAAATTATTTTTTATATTAATTTAATAAATAAACACTTAAAAATATTTCAATACTTTTAACTAATTTTTATGAATTTATTTTACATAAATAATAAATATTTATCTATATTATAATTTAAAATAATATTGTAATATTTTATAAATTAAATTAAATTATTTTAATAATATTGAAAATTAAAAGAATTTTTTAAAACAATAAACATGTATCAATTTATCTTTATTTTAACATATTCACGCTATTTAAAAACATTCAAAACATTAAATTAATATAAAAAAATAATTTGTTTAAATTATATGTTAATTCATTATATTTTTAGTTGGTTTTTTGTGTCTGAAGATGACAGTTATACTGTCGAAATATATCGTACAAAGAGTCTTTTATTGGAATTTTCTTTTAATTAAATTGCTACCAAATTTAATTAATTATTTATATTTAATTTCATCGGGATTGTGTTCTAAAAAATATAACAATAATCATTGTAAAATTTATGAGAAGATTTATCGGCTTACCTATATTTTATTAATTGGCAATAATAAATTGAATAAAAATAATTTTTTTAAGACATTCTAAATAATAATTTTTAATTGAACAGCTCAGATTTAGATATTACATTGAATGTGCTCATTATTTCGAAACTTTGGAATAAAAATAAAAATAATTTTTTTTTTGATTTAATTTAATTTAATTTATTTTTGTTTAATGTTAGAGACTAATATATTTTTATTCTATATACAATTATATAGGAAGCAAACAAGCCAGAAAACCGAGCCGTTCGACCTTGGATCATTGCAATGGGCCATCGGCCAATGTATTGCAGTAATAGTGATGATGGGGAGCATTGTTTAAACCCAATAAACGCAATCAGAATTGGAATGCCGATCACTGTTAAACGGTACGGATCAATGTTCGTTTTTGGGCTTGAAAAACTGTTTTACGAGTATGGGGTTGATCTGATCTTCGGAGCCCACGAACATTCATATGAAAGAATGTGGCCTGTTTATAATTCTAAGGTATTCAAAATCTATTGTTATCATTTTTATTAAATCAAAAATATTTTAATAAGATTAATTAATTGGTATTATAATAATTTAATAAAATTAATTAATTGGTATTATAATATATTCCTTTGTCATTATTATTTATAAAAAACTAAGAATTGCTATTTCATTTATTTTTGTTAATTAATTATTGATCTATTTTAAAAACTGAAATTTATGAAATATCAAAAGAAAACAGATCAAAGGTGAAAAACATTAAGAATTTAACTTGTTAAGAAAATAATTAATCATGTTTTAAATTATGGATTATTATCATCTGAAAATAAAGAAATATAGCGTAAAAGATCTCTTAAAACTAACAATATACTCGTGACTTATATAACATACAACAATAGACCAAAGAATAAAGAAATCGGGTACTTTTACGTTAAAATACCATCTATTAGTGAGTACGTGAGCTCTAGGATTCTTAAGGTTAAAGTTGGAAAAATTGCTGAGACAAAGGCACAAATTGATCTAAATCAGGTATGCCCAACCTTCCCTAAGCCCCATTGGAAGAAAAACAGTTATATTGGGTCAAGTTTAAAATATACTAACCCTAAAGGCAGTTAATGACAAAAAAGTGGAATATAATACTTAATAATCTTCTATTAATTTTACAAGTCTATCTGTTTTTCCTATCAAGCCGGAGCACCACCAGTAGCTATACCAGATATGTTCACAATGGACAATGAAAATTGGCACAAAACACGTAATGTCTGCACTTTTCTTCGGTATCAATTCGAATAAGCACAATTGCCCATTAGAAGCTTTTGGTCTAATAAAATGTTTTTTTCTTATACTGGCGTGAACACCAAGCTACGAAAGGTTACCGGAAAACAGTCAAGAAAAAGATAAAAATTAGAAAGGATTCACAAAAAGAAATGTTGGATGAGTTTACTTTTGAATATTTATAAGACCAATGGATGTTATGATATAACTGAAATATGGAAATACTCCTACTTTTAAATTTTTAATTGTTTTTAATTTTTAAAAAATAAATGTTATTTGACCTGCCTCGAACACACTGGGGATTTTTCTGGACATGATCCAGTTTTCAAGTATATGAGTTTTTATGGACCACAAGTTGGACATGTCTGATCTAAAGCATAACGAAGAAAAGAACATATTTCCTACAGACAAACTGCCAAACATTCAAAACTAATATTTGCCAAATTGTAAAGCTACACATGTGTTAGAATCTTTATTGGAAACGCTGGTAAGACTTGATTAACACTTGATATCTTAATTCTAAAAAGTAGTACTATATCAGTAAATACCTCAAACCATACACCTTTTAAATGTAATCTGTTATAAGCAGATAATTTGTGTCTCACTCACGTGACATTTAATATCTAATTTACATCAAGTTTTAATCATTTAGGTACAATGAAAAAATATTTTTAAAAATATTTTACTTCAGAATCGAAGCGTTTTGGTATTTAATATTTTTTAAAATTTTTATCTAGAATTTCTTTGGCAATTAAAAATTAATTTTGTCATGGAAAATAGAGAAAGGGTCATAGTCAACCAAAATTAAAATCTCGAAAAAATACATACCTTAAAACATACTTTAAAAAATCTCAAATAATTTTCTCCTAGACAAAATTAAATTTCCCATCAAGGAGAACTTTTTTTGTATAATTTTGCTAATTCAAAATAAACAATACCATTTTGTTATAGTAAAAATACTTTCTGTAGCTAGGCAGGCTTTAAAAAAATGTTTGCTGGCTATAGCCAGAACTTGCACTTGTCCTTGTTTGCACTCAAAAATCAATATTTAAAAATTCGAAGATTTTTGATGTGCAACGAACATACGTATGGCAGATTATAGGTTTTCCCTAGGTGGGAGGAAAGGGGTCAGAAAGTCCACATTTATCTACTGTCGAAAAGTAAATGAAGACAATTAAAAATAATAATATTTGATCATTTGAATCAAGTCGTTTTTATTCAAAATATACTTCCAATTATCACATGACTCTTTCCGATTATTTAGAGGTCTCATTTGTGACTGTAAATATTCACTGCAAATAATAACTTGTGACAATGTTTATTATTGTTTATTATTTATTAATTTTAATTATTACAATGTACTAATTTGTAACGAATTAATTTAATGCTCTAACATTTTGTCAATGTAGGAAAATATTTCATTGAATTTTATTAACTTTATTTTTATTAATAGTATTTATTTCAAACAATTAAAATTAACATAACATTATAAAAATTCAAGTAGTAATAGATTAAAATCTTTTTTTTAATAAAATATAAATATTGATTAAACCTTAGACTATCCTTAGAACAAAACGTCCATAAAGAAGAAAAATTACTATTTAATGTGTCAAGGGTTTGTATTTCAAAAAGTAGAGAAATTAATGAAAAAGTATTATTTATTATGATGTGACAATTAGTGGTTGTTGATTTTGATTATTATTATTATTATTATTATTATTATTATTAAAATAAAGGAACACCATTTTTGTTAAGTTTGTATTTGCAATATATTTCGGTGACTCAACCATCATGGTCAGGCAATAAGTAACTTTAATAAAAAAAATCATATTTATACGTTTATTAGCAATTACATAATCATAAGTGTGGAATCCAATGAAATTTTATTTGACCCAATAAAAATTAATTAAACACTCTCAGAAGATTTGGGGATAAAGCATTTTGTTTGTTGATCTGTGTGTTAAATGATTTTATTATCAAAGCTTCACAAATAATACGTTCCCAATAATTTATAAAATCTTTAAAATTAGAAATGTCAATTTTCAACTTACATATTTGATTATGCTCAGTAATTTTTCTGATTTCACTCAATCGAGCATGCTCTTTAACTTGTGTACAGAGATAACAGACAGTCTCTCCAATGTATATGGCATTACACACATTATAAGTAAAACGAAATATAAGATCAGAACACAGACCAAAAGGGTTTGCAGGATTATTACTAAACATATCACGAACTTTGAAAGTATTTGAAATAATTTTAATATTGACACTTCCAATATATTTCACTAAAGCTTTCTTTTTAAATTTCTAAAACCCTTGAAAAACGGTAGAACTATAACAGGACAATTTTCAGCAGATAAATCAATTTCATCATTTCTATTAAAAGCAAAATGAACATCCATACGACTCATTTTAACATGAACAACCATATTCTTCATATTATTTTTTGTGTTAATCAACTGACTGCTCTCAATGAAAGTAAACGGATCAACCCCAGGTAAAATTATATTATCAATTATATTCAACTTCTTAACACACTTCTTAACAGTTTCACACAGAGGCGTAACTAGGGTATGGCAGGCATGGCACGTGTCATGGATGCCAACTGAAGGGGCGCGAAAAAGCGCATAACGTATAGAAAATAAAAAAATATTTTTATAGATATAAATATGTGTATTAAAAAACTGCGTAGGAAAAAGCACGCATTTGTTTTTCCCAATATGTGGATAGCATTGCAAATATTGCTGACAATCCCGGTTTCTATTGCCAGTTTCGAAAGATCATTTAGCAAATTAAAATTGATACTTTCATATTTGAGAGCCTCGGTGGGCCAAAGTCGATTTTGTGATCTGGGTTTACTTAGCATAGAACGAGATATGATCGAAGAAATTGACTTTGATAATATAATTAAAAAATTTGCGTCAGCTAAAACAAGAAAGATAAATTTGTAATAGTGTTAGTAGATTTAACTTGTGTGATTTTTGTACGCAATTCTAAAGTAGTTTTTTAGAAAAAAAACTTAAGTAAAATATCGTCAGAGAGAGGCGCAAGATCGGTGTTTGCCATTGGCGCCATTTACCCTAGGTACGCCATTGGTTTCACACACCAATCTCTGTAAAAAAGACTTCGAATATCCATTATTATTGAGCAATTTAATCAATTTATATATAATAATAACCGTTTTACAATACCGAAGAATGATACATTAATACCATTTAACCCACAGATCACCAAACTTAATGCTTTATCCACAAGTCTTTTGAGAACTTTTAATTAATTTTTATTGGGCCAAATATAATTTCATTAGATTCCGCACTTATGATTATGTAATTGCTAATGAACGTATAAATATGACATTTTTATTGAAGTTATTTATTGCCTGATGATGATGGTTGAGCCATCGAAATATTTTGCAAATACATACTTTAAAACACGGTGCTCCTTTATTTTTATGAATAAATTATTATTATTCATTATTATTATATTATTATTATGATTATTGTTATAATTATTATTATTTTTAATTGGAAATATATATTATAAAAGCATTATTATATAAAAAAAATTAAAAGCATTACTTATATTAAAACGGTTGTTTAGTATTATATGTTAAATAACATATTTCTCTTTTTACAAAAATTTAAATACGTATAAATATATCTCCAAATATGTGAAATCGAGAAATGGGACGAAAAATATGAAAATATTTGAGAAAATTGAACCTCTAAGATACATAATAAAACTCAAAAAAACTTAAAATGTTATTAAAATTTTTTTTAAATGATCATGTGATACTTTTAAATGAACTGCTGAATACTTTTGTTTTAATGAACTTATTTTAATTATCAAGATTCAAGTATCAAATGCGATTAAAATTAATGAATTATTTAAATTTATTATGTCACATATTCAACAATTAAATATTTAATGAACTATTTGGATTCATGACCCTGAGGTCAGACGTAATAGCTTTCAAGACTTAAGGATTTATTGTTTATACGTGGAAGTACTTTGGATTAATACCTGATTTTGTTGCACAATCTTACAAAATATCTATTTCAAACGGGCATATCTATATATCTATACATTGCGCCCTGACTTGTTTGAAGGGTTAATAAATAATTAGTAATAATTAGAAAATTTTATTTTCATAAGTAATAAATGGCTCTCCAACTCATTTCGTAATATTCCAAACCTTTTAAGCCATTAAAAATTGTAAAATAAATTTCATTGAAAAACATGAAACATTTTATTAATGGATAAGATATAAACATTCAAATAGCTTCCGATCTGTGAATAATACGAAGGAAGAAATTCAAGTTTATTTTATACTCTTTTTGTCCTTATCTTTAATTTTTGCATTGCAGAAGTCGAATGTGACAATATAAGAGTAAAATTGTAATTGGTGACCTTGCGGTTCGACCACATAATCATCCTCAGTAGTTCACTTCGTGAATCCATTTTCGGTTGGTTAGACAACAGTTTTACTTATGAAAGTAAACTAATAAGCGTCAAACTGAATTGTTGGTATAGTAAAACAAGTTATTTCAGAAAGTTAAATAAACACAGATATGTCATTATTGACAAAAAAACGATAACTTGTGTTGGCGTACTGGGTAGAACTAATTTTGTTTTAATCGATGCGCATTTGTTAACTCTGCTTCTCCAATCACTCTTGCCTTTCTAGGGTTTCTCTCCCAGACGCCCCACAATTTTGACATCACCACTGTATACCAATGAGCAAGCCCATGTTGGTACTGTATACAGCAGCCGAGAGTTCACAAGCAGGTGAGCCCCGTTTCCAAGACTACTCCTTGTGATAATCTCGCTTTCGGGTTCCTGACGGCCGATAGAAGGACTTACGTCTATGTCATGTATCTATTCCTCTCGATATTGGCATACACTTTCCCATCTGTTATCGTCGATTTCATGTATACGTCCGAATCAGACTTCCGTCATGATCCCATTTAATTCATTAGTAAGTATTCGTGCACCTTTACTGCCGGAAATATACTCATTTGCACTCTGGCTACTTATTTATCTTTTATCAGTCAAATTGAGCTAACATTAAATTTAAATGTTTAGTAATTTAATTTTTATTTCTAAAATATGGGACATTTTCTAAAGAAAAATTGAATTAATCCCTTTTGAAAAATTCAGATCTTTAAATTATCTAAGATTTATGATTTATTTCTGAATTAATTATTAAAATGCGAAAAACTATTGCTAACCTCGAATTTTGTTTTAATTTGGAAAATATTTTACTCGAATAATCGGCGAAAATTTAAATTTTTATCTAATTAATTGTAATTGCTGTTAAATCAGCTGTTTTTAGGTTTGAGAAAATCTCCTGATCGCTTTTAAAAGAAAAATAAAATCCCCTTTATATCTACAATTTTCTTTTTATTCATATTTAATCTTTCATTCCTCAACATATCCTTTTTAAAAGTTTAAAATCAATTTTTCAATAATCATAGATATTTCCATTTTCAATATTTTAAGGTAAATACAGCTTTTCAGTCATATTATTCACATCCATCAAGCTTCATCAATCTTACTTTATACTCAGGCAAACCTCCATACATCCTTTTCTCATCTGTGCCCAGACATATTGGAATTTATCAAGAAATTTAATAAATAAAAGTTTATTTTATAATTATAACATTTACAACAGGAAAAAAAAACAATAAATGAAAGTAAAAGATAAAATATAATTGTGTAATAAAATGATTTCTAATTATTATGTCCAAATGAAATTCGGTTTTTCACAAGAATTGGCTTTTATTCGTCGATGTCGACGGGAAATCTTCGTTTTCGATCAACTTTTAGTTCGTTGGATTCGACTTGGGGAACTGAGTGACAGAGCTCGTTCCCAAATTCGTCCGTCCAATAACCGATTGAAGTAGAGGGCTTGCGATTTTCGTCCGTTCCCGAAGTGGTTGTAGAAGGAGAGGGAATCTTTATCCGAATTTGTAATTCGTCCGTTTCACCGGCACAGATTTGGGTTGTATCTTCTTCGGATTTCCTCGTTTCCGGCGGGTTTTCGGTATCTCTAACTAATTGAGACTGCTGCTCGGCGACTAGCATTGCCGCTTCTTCCAGGGTCTGGGCTGCATTTTTTAGCAGAGTGACTCCCTCAGCCGGACGTCGTTCACGGCGACGTCGGTTTTTACTGGGGTTATGCTTCTTACTAGTTTTCGGTGTTTGTGGAGGACCAGTTGTGGCCGTTTCGGGTATATGTTCGGCAGGAATTATATTTAGTTTGATCGCCAGATCACGGCCGGCTAATCGTTTCTTCAATTCGGTTTCGTTAAAAGAGGCTATTAGGACGGCACTCTGGTTGTTGATCACGATCCACTGCGCTCCGTTCTCGGCAATAAGATCTTCGCGGCACCTGGTTAGTCGGTGAATTTGCTTGTGGAGGGCTTTCACAGCCTCGGGGGCGAACCACGTACCGAGCGTGCGTTCGTGTTCTGCGACTAACTGATCATATTTTTTCCGGCATTCTTGGTGGGAGTTGTCATCGTTGTTGAGAATTAATGGATTGGATTTTTCAGATCTCTGTGACGTTAATTTCGGGATTTTATATCCTGTCTGCATGCTGTCAAAGGTTTTCTTTATAACAAAAGAGACTGAATGGGAAGAAATTTTCATTGTAAATTTATATCAGTTTAATAATAAGTATAATAAAGATAATAATTAGTTGGAACTTTCACACAGTACAATCCTGCATCAAACTCACAATCAATATTAGTTTACTCAGTAATGAATTTAGTGTAAAAGTCTATTGTTGATCTGCTGACCATAAATCTGCATAGAAAAACGAAAAATATTGATGCTCCGGTCGTTTTCCGAGTCGCGTTAGATTTTAAATCTTTTCCTTTCGTCATATTGATTTTTGGTTTAATACATTATACATTTATTCCTATACTTAACCCTAGTCGTTCCCATTGTTGTAACCAATTTCTCGACAGGCATTTAAAGAAAAATATTGTTTTCCTACTTAGACATTTACTAATGTCAACCCCTTAGGTGTAGCGATCTACCCGCATTTTACTCATACCGCTCCGACCAACATTGAAAATGGCCGCCTCGGTGAATTACGACGGTGTCCTACCCCGTGATCAGTGTAACGAGACCTGACCAGACTAGGCAGACACCGAAGGGTGGTTTGTGACAAAGCAACACGTCGGCGTCCTACCAACTTAACGGCCGGAATCAAATATTGCTTTGCCAATCAATATATAAAAGTAAACTTAGGGGGACCTGTCGCAGATACTAAAAAGTATCGCTGCCATCCATAATAATGAAAACAATTAAAACGAATTTCAAAAATATATTTAGCATAAAAATAAAATAAAATAAACAAAAGTACCTACGGCCAAAGTGCAAATTGATTTCAAATTCAAAATGAAATTTTATAAATTTTTAAAGGTTAATAATTGTGACAATGGCTATTGTATTTATACTGTTTTCGTGCGTGTGTGCGACCAATCAGCTAATTTCGAATCTTTTTTGGCCATTTTTTCGGGTTTTTTGATGGCTTTTATTTAAATTTTATATTTTTCTCTTTTGTTATTTATTTTTCTTAATTTTTTAGTATTAATTTTATTAAATTTGCATTTTTATTTTTTGCTGATTCTTATTCTGGTCGCCTCCTCCGCCTGTGTATTTTCTAAACCTTATTTTGTAAGGTTTTGGCGGTTTTATATTTTTATTTTATTTTTCCATGTATATTGCATGCGGAATTTATTAATTATTTGTTTTACTTAATTATGTTATTTTTTATTTTGTTTTATTTAATGTTTTTATTATATTTTTAATTTCTGTTTGATGTGCGTGCTTGTGTTCTAATAGCCATTCTCATAATTTTTCGACATGACTTTTTCCTAGTCATTTGGTTTTGTTTTAATGATGGCTTATAGCCCAACCCTTGTACAAACTTGTTGATGAGCTTGAATGGAGTGAAAGATAGGAAGTTAGTAATCGGAATATATATTCCTACTGTAAAACAAATCTAAAATTTTGGTGTTTTTAAATCTGCTCATGTGTTGTATTTTCTCAAAAGGTTACAAAGGGTTACACACGTGTGCCAGTAAAACAAAGATATGTAGATTTAAATCAAAACTTTTAAAAACAGTTAAAAATATCCTATCTTTTAGGTGTGCAATGGTACTAACCAACCATATACCAACCCACCAGCACCAGTTCATATTGTTACAGGATCAGCTGGGAATCAAGAAGGAGAAGATCCTTTCTATCCTAATAAACCAGATTGGACGGCGTTTCATTCTTCTGATTATGGTTATACCAGAATGAACATATTCAATTCAACTCACATGCATCTGGAACAAGTGTCAGACGACTTGGTACTTTTCCTTTTGTAAGCCATGTTTATCTTTTTAATTCAGAATGGCAAAGTCATAGATGAAATACTTTATATTAGAAACCAACATGGCCAGGTATTCAATTGCCTGTAATGTGGACTCATACAGATATGTATGAAATAAACAAAATTTTCATTTCAATGAACTTTATTATTTTAAATGAATACATAAATGTTTTAATTTTATTGTCTCACAGTAACAGATTATGCAAGACTTCATATTTATAAATATATAAATAAATTTTATACTAATCTAATGAGTGCCATTGAGTTTGTCAACTTGCTCCCCTCCAAGATGAATCCTTAATACACTACTGGTCTTGGATATTTCATTAAAATCAGCAACTGAAAAGATACACCAAAGCGCAATAAGTAATGTCCTGTCACAATAAATAAGATCCTCAATAATATCAAAAAAACTAAATCATAATAAATGCCTTTAATAAAATGTCTTTTGGTTTACGCAACGCAGCGCAGTCATTCCAACGTCATATTGACCAACTACCCCGACAACAAATCCTGTCACGTCTACACGATAATGACCTCATCATAAACATATAAAAATGCGAATTCTTTGCACAAGAGGTCAAATTTCTGGGACATTTAATATAATCTCAAGGGATCGCACCGTTACCTGTAAAACTCGCAATTATAAAATATATAAAATTACCAAAAATTGTTACTAATTTACGCAGCTTCCTTGGCGCAGTTCTCAAGGGAGCGTCAGGACATTCAGCACCATTAACCAGTTTGATAGCAGCCAAAAAATATCAGACCACTCTAAAAAATCCATCACCCAGACAACACAGACAGGTCATTTTCCTCACTATTTTGAAAAAGTAATATCATAAACATCCACCCTTTCAGAGAAAGATCTAACATATTTCGGTTAAAAAATGAAACTGATTGATAACATATATTATAATATTTCGATACTAGGATGTCCTCGTGTCATTCCATCTTCCGATCACAGAAAGAAAGCTTTCGATTCAATTCATGATATTTATTATACCGGTATACAGACCACTTACGAACTTCTTCATACAAAATACATTTGGCCATTCATGAGGAAAGAAGTAAAAAAATGATGTCAAGAATAAATTCAATGCCAACAACATAAAATTACCAGACACGTAAAACCTCTGATAATATGGGGCCCAACTGGCGATCATTTCGAAATTCCCCATGTTGACTAAGTGGGTCCTCTTCCACTATCAAACGCATATTCCTGTCTCCCGATATATGAACCGTAACTCCCGATATTGAACAGTTTTAGATTTTGAATAAATTTTACCCATCTTGAAAGGATTTTTTTTTAAAAAATCCATAAAATTAAACGAAATTAAGAAAAATAGAGAAATTATATTTCTATCTTACTTATTGCTCGCTATTTTTTACCATAGGGATCTGTGATTTCACCTTTTCCTTATGGATTGGTGTTACATTTAATTTCAAAATTACGTGCAATGAGTTTCAGGCATTCTTAAAAACAGAAAATGCACAAAATACTTAAAAAAGCAGCAAATGCTGATAAATATTTATAAATAAAATTAGTTGTTACTGTTTTTTTTACGTTAACAAAACTGAACACTTATTTTTTGTTATTTTTTCTAATATATTTTATTTATAAATGCATATAATAAATATGAATGAATTTATATTTTTTCACAAAATATAATTGATTTTTTTTGTTTTTTATTCTCGACAGGCTTGCCAAACCTCCCGATTTCGTCGGGAATTTCCCGAAATGATTTTTCGAAAATCTGGCATCCCTGCTTGTAAGTGGAGAATAGTTTGAATTGCTTTTTCACTTAAAACCTTGTACTCGCCATTAATTTGGATCCAAAACTTAGCAAGGGATGAATTTTCTTTTACATTTTTCAATGTCACGTCTATGAGAGATCAGTTAATAAATCTTCTTCAACTATAGATAGGGCATTTCTTGTATTTATGAAATTGAATAAACAATTTAAAAGTAATTTTTAATGTTAAAATAAAAAAAGAAAAAATTTACAAAGAAAAAGGTGAAAAATAAAAAGTGGATTAAAATATATTTAAAATAAATAGTTGAAATTTGTATTTATCAAGAAAGTTGAACAATATTTTAATGCCTTGATGAACGCACTGAATTTTCCTTCATTTTTTGTAGATGATTTACTTGATATCTGAAAATCACTTGACTAAATAAATATGATTAAAGTAAACTAGTTTTATATGATTTTATCTTTTATTTTTCCTAATAATTTAAATGTAGAATTTCGAAATACTTAAATGATGAGTGGGAAATTGATTTGATTGCTTTTGCCATAGTGTAAAATTCTTTTCCGCATGGAAATTATTCGTTGGTTCAATTCCAATTTATAAATGATGTTGATGAAATAAATTAATTGAGAATAAATAGTCTAAATCAAAACTATGAATTAATCAACCCGACGTGTATTCCAGATGTCTATGCTTTCATTGAAATATATTAAAATTTAGCTGTTGTTTGTCTACACGTTTCATTTAAAATTTCTTTTCCAGATATTCAACAAGCTCTAGGTTTTAGATTAAAATAATTGACTACTACTATAGAAAGTGATCATTTTAGAAAAAAATTACCCAAAATTTGGGAAAATAACGTAGAACAATTTGAATTAAGTATAAATTATGATGAAAAAACTAAATTATTTGGAAGATGATTGTATATAAATATTTTATCAGAATTACAAGGACATATTGCTATTTAATCCGTCTCTGTTAAAGAAATAAAATTTTAAACTATGACTTCGTTAAGATAATGACAATATTTCAAAAATAAACCTCAGTAAAACTTTGGTAAAAAACAATGGTATTAAAGAAACAGACTTTTACTGATAAAGATTTCGTTGGTACTAACATTCCAAAATAATTACATCACCATCAGCAAATATTCATTAATTGAAAGACTAACTTTAGAAACTTCTTGGCTAATAAAAACATATCAAGAAAGTTATTGTCGAGTTACGTCTACCAGAAATAATATAAAGTAACCAGTAAATGTTTATCTATACGAATATCATCCGCCGTTTCGTGTTGGTGACATGACAGTTCCTCTACTGAAATGTATAAGGAGTCAGAGGAGTTACTTTTGACTAGCACGGCACGAAGAGTATTAGACACATTTACAACTCACATATAATTTTCAGATGGTGAATAAAATGCATTACACCTGTTTCAGTTCATTAAAAACATCTATAATAGAAGTGTTAATGAACATGCAACTACAATTATGATTAAGTTTATGAATTAGCTATTTTTAAAATGGCTGACAGATAAATTTTTTAATAAAGTATATTTTAAGGCTTGGATTGTGATCTCGTAAAGTTATGAGATCATTATTCAAGCTATTAAATAATACTTTTCATCAACGTGTATTTTAAATTTGCTTTTATTAATTTTCTTTGGGTTTTTTAAGGAATTTATGCAATTTATGTAAATTAACGGAATTATTTTTGAATAAATGTAAGTCCGATTAATTGAAAACTAAAATTTATTAAAATAAAATTTATTATTAAGTTTCTATATTCGTCTGTTAGTTGGAAGTTTGTTTTGGCTGCCATCTTTTTTACCTTTTGACAAATCCAAATTCTTGATATTTATTGATTTTATAATTATTAATTTTATGAGGCTTTGGAAATTTCCGTTAATTTCCCAAATTTATAAAATTCTTCCCCATTTTGAATGGTATTAATGATTTGGATTTTTTTTACTTTATAAAAAATATTATTTTTAAACTTAAGTTAACGGAAAACTTATGTTTACCGATTTTTTAAACTCCTCATTTGAAGGTTCTGGTTCCATTGCTCCTGGTAAATTGCAAATGAGGTAAAAAATGTATTTATTTAAGTACAAGTTAAATCTTACATTGTTATTTCTTCATCTCTGCAAAATCCTAGAGTTTCGATGGATATTTTTGAAATATCTGAAATGTTGTAAAAATATTAAATTGATTGAATTTCATGAAAAATATTACGAAATTATTTCATAATTTTCTCTACAACTCAATGTGGAGTTATTGGTATTTTTTTCAAACATTTTCGGCTTTAATTTTAAAAAAAATGTCTAAAAAGTTACTAAAAATAGTTTTTTATTGAGATTTTATTGATCTGAGCATTTCTACATTGTGAAAGTTTGCATGCATTATTTACTATATATTATGTTTTTATATTAAAAAATTTTTTTCTTAAAATTCCGTCCTTCCTGTAATATAATTTTTTATTTTTTTTTTTTTTTTTTTTTTTTTTTTTTTTTTTTTTTTTTTTTTTTTTTTTTTTTTTTTTTTTTTTTTTTTTTTTCTTAAAATTCCGTCCTCTGTAATATAAGTTTTTATTCAACTGAACAAATTACATGCAGACACGGGTAAGTATGTATGTCCCTATATTATAACATTATTGATTTTTCATTTTAGTATAGCAGTTTTTAATGAATTGAAACAGTGTATAAACCAGAATGACTTTTGATTTTGTTTATTTTATTGTTATTTACCTATAACTTAAAGATATATAACAATTTAAATAATTAATTAACACATTAACTTTTAATAAATATTTTATTTAATAATAACATTAAATAAAGAGAAATCTTTTAATAAATTCAAGAAATTTAACAAATAAAATTTTATTTTAAACAATTAACTTGTTAAATTTTCCAAATGAGTTTAATATTTCTTTCTTTGAATCCTCGGATTTGAATTTTGATCATAAAAATGTTAATTTTCATTATTATTTTCAAAGGCATCAATTAATATTCTCTATTATGCTAATCCAAAGGTTTTCAAACATTTCTATATAAACTTTAAACATAGATCAAAAGTTGTATGAGAAAATCAATTAATTTTATTTTATTAGAAAGTTATGATTCCTATCATTATAAGCCGTAGCTAAATTCGATAGATTTTTAAATTATTGAAATCTAACAGTAGCTGATACTCGAGTTCAGAGCATTTGGTGTTATTTCTGTTAAAACGACTTTATAGAAAAGGTTTCTTTATTTAAGCATATAAGATTATGCGACGAAATCCAATTAAGTACAACTTTTCATGCTTTACCTTTAAATTATAAATTAATAAATTTTGAAATTGGTACTTTGATGAAAGTGATTAAAGATTCAAGATTCCTGGACTGATCAATCTCATTCCATGAAAGATGAAATTGTAAATAAAATAATTGAACTCATACATTGATTGTGTGAATTTGAACATTAAATTAATCAATTAGCACAATGGTAAATTTTTTGATGAACTTCAGCACATTGTGTAAATTAATTTAATTTTAATTGTGATATAATTATAACATATTGTATAATTAATTAGTTGAAATCGTTGCAACACTTTGTGTAATTTGATTATATCCTGAAATTGTGAATAAAATTTTGAAAATAAAATAAAAATATAGCACGTATTGTACAAAAAATTAATTACTTTTTGTTTAAAAATATTAATAAGAAAATGAAAACATTATTAAATATTCATAAATTTAATTAAATTGTTTTTTTGTCATTTTTAAATAAAGATAAAGTTGTAAGTGTTTTTAAAAATATAATTGATTATCAAAATGTTAGTTTTGATTTTTTTTATTTCCATACTTATTAATTAGAAAATCAGTAAAATATTTCCATTTTTATATTCATTTTATAAATTTGTGTTTATGCGTCTGTGGGATTTTAATTGAATTTTGAGTGTTTGTGATTTATCGAAATTTGTTTAGTTCGAATCAATAGGATTTGAATTTTGTGTTTGAATTTTTAATATTTGAAAATTACGAGATAATTTTTGAATTACTTTGTTCATTTGAATTCTATTGGAAATTTATTATTTGGAATATATTATTTGAATCTTATTGTTATTATTTTTATTAAAATTGAAATTTAATTTATCAAAAAAATGCCTTGTAGCGGAAAAGGTGGAGCCAATTGTCATCGAAATGTTTTACGTGATAATGATACCGGCGACGGAGCCGACGAAATGACAGGAATTCCATACGAACTATATCAATCATTTTTGATAAATTCAAACAATGCTGATATGGTCGACGATATGCAACAAGAAGCTATTGAATGCTTTACCAAAATCTATGTGAATATAACTGTTCCATTTGAATTGGATAAACGTATTGGACAATATGGCCAAGGGCTTGCTGTGGATTTAAAGGCAAGATAACCTCAAAAATAATTGTCCATATATATCAAACAGCTATTCTTGGAATTAACAACAATTGACAACAAACAAAAATATTCATTTTACAAAATATTTATTTAACCATACGCTTGTTAGTCTTGACTTTACATTTTTGTTTTATATTTAATTTTTAAAAAGAAATAAAGGCAAATGAAAACAAAATGAGTTGAGATATTACGTAAGCTGAATGTTATTGCAAGGATTTGACTTTTCAAATCAAATTCAGCAAAATAATTTTTGTTAACAATGATGGTTTACCACAACCAGTTTATTGAAAACTGTAATATTTAATGAATTTTGATTTCATAAACAGTAATATCCGGTGTCCAGGATATATTCTATTCTCAACATGAAAATAAAACCCTGAATTCAAACAACTTATAAATGCTTTAAAGGGTAAAGTCTAAACCTACAACTGTTATTTCTTACAATTCTACTAATTAATACTGTCAGGTAATTTCAACAATAATGCATAATATTGGAAATCCAATTAAGTAAACTTTTGTGACTTCTCCTCTTGTCATTAAAGTATTTTTATTCCTGTAATATCTCTTCTTTCCGGAGTTCCGGTCTGTTTTAAATTGTTTTTTCATTTTCTTAAAAATATCATTGTTCTGGAATATCGAAAAATATTATTTTATATAACAATAAAGCTAAAATATGGACAAATTATTAAAATAAATTTTATAGGGTTTTTAATTATTAATTAGTTACTGAATTTTTTTAATCAATAGAAAAACAAAACTCGGTTAAAATGCAATAAACTACGCGCAATTAAAAATTAATAAAAAATTGATAAGCATTTATTTATGTATCTGTTACACTTATAGCATACTGGAACAAATAAAATTAAATTTTCAATCAAAAAATTGACAATCCAATTGTCATTTAGAGATTTATAAAGAAATGTTGTTATTTCCATATTCCAAAAAATAAATTCAAACTATTATTTATTAATCAATTTCTTATCAATTTTTAATTGTGCGTAGTTTATTGCATTTTAACCCAAAGCTCATAACACATTTTGAATTTAATTATTAATTCTAAAACGATTTGATAATGGATAGAGTTAATAAATTTATTTCTTATTAACCAATTAAACATTACGACTCCAGAAAATCCTCTAATATCAAAATCACAATTCATCCAACAGTAAATTGAAATCGACAGAACTATAATTACAAAATATCAACCATAGTCAATTTTTATTGGTATTATGGATTTAAATTAATATTAATAATAATTTCCTATTTATTTAATTGTTTCTCTCTATTTCCATTAACTAAAGTCATTTTATTTCTTTAACATTTTTATAAAAATTTATGATAAATTTCGTTGTTTTATACTTACTATTACCGATTATTTTGTTATAATTGTCAAATTTACAAAGCAACATTAAACTCTGACAACGTTCTTGCACAACGGTGTTCTCGACTTTAAATTGCTCTTAAATTCTCAACAATCCACAAAAACCAGAATGACTTTTGATTTTGTTTATTTTATTAAATTATTTCTTTTAAAAATATTTTATTGAATCGAATGACTTTGATTTTAGAATGACTTACTGATTACAATAAAGTTTTTAATGTGATATTGAATGCAATTTCTAATGGAAAACTAGTTTCTAGTTTAATTGGCTTTCACGGACGCCATATAAGAAACTCGACTGTACCCGGACTTCTCAGCAAAACTCATGATGAATACCGAAAATATTTGAAACTAACACTACTAATTAGAAATCACAATAAGCATCTTGTTGAAAACATTATTTAAGTTTTTTTAATTAAAATGTTTACCGTATTTTCCCGCATTTAACCTGTGGATTTACCGAACTTTACATACCCTTCAGGGGTGCAGGCTATATATTTTTACACGTAACAATATTCCAGTATTTGAGATAATCCCTCAACCCTGAAGGGTGTGTTTACTATTTTAAATATATATTTTTTAAATGAATGTTTTATGATTTATAAATCGTTAAACATATTTTTTCCTTAATCACAACATTACTAATTCTTATTTTATTTGATGATATTATATTACTAAAAAATATTTTGTTGAAAAATTTATAAACTCTATTAAACTTTCTAAAATTTTCTATTCGATCATTTGTAAAAATACAAGTCAAAATTTTGTAGATTATTATAGTTGAAATGTTTAAAACGGTGTTTCTCATATGGGGTACTGCGTGACTTTTTTTCCCAAAAAATTTAGTAATAAAAATTTTTTAAAAAACTATATCAAGTTTTTTACTATGAGTAAGGATATTACATTAAAGGTCAAAGGCCAAATGTTAATCAGTTTAGTGTATATTGCGTAACATAATACAAGGTGTTAAGGATTGCGCAATATACACTAATATTTAAATGAGTTATCATTTTATGTTTGTTAAATAAATCTTAAGATGGAATCGAGTGTTTTAACTGGCTACCACGCCAAAATATTCACACAATGACGACCCGAGGAGAAAGGAAGAAATCTGCATGAGATGCACTGCCAAAACGAGCTCAAGAACTCTTGGATATAGAAATTAGAAGATACGATGGCAAGTGTACCAAAGAAGCGGAAAGATGGACACAAGCAATTGATGATTGGATAGGTCGAAATGACTTGAAGAGAACAGTAGCATTCGATTTTATCCTTTGCGATGAAACAGCTAAGCTGTGGAAAAATTTCAAAACAGAAATAACAACAAATAAAATAGCTAAACAATGGTTTACTGAAGCTATTATAGACAAGATTAAAGAACTTAATGCAATCAAACAAGATGAAAATGAAAGATACACGATAATTAAAATCAGGGTACTAAAACTAGTGGATGAAGTTATCAATACAGGAATGAAAGTAGATGAAATTGCCAATGAAATTATAACTAGAGGAGTTATAGAAAGAAGATTAAAAGATACGCTAACAACGAAACCAACTTTGACCACAGAAGAACGTAATCAACTGGCAAAAATTTACGAAAAAGTGGAATCAAATGAAAAGACTGAAGATATTATGCCAATAAAGAAGAGCAGTTACGATGAAGCAACAAGAAGAAGGAATCCAGAAACGTTTACAAGAGAAACAAATAGAACTAATGCCAATGCATTCAGAAACCAATGCAATTACAGAAGAGAAATTTTACCGGATAATTCGTATAACAGAAATAATGAAATGAATTATGCAGTCGAATGGTATCGCTTAAACACATCGCAAAGAGATTATAAAATCAATCTAGAGGCGTTTCTGAACCAAGAAATGATGAATTACAGTCAGGTCAATGTTTTTGGTGTGGAGAATATGGGCATAGAAGATTCGAATTCCCACTAAAAGATAAATGTTTAATATGAGGGAAAGGAGGACATAATTTTCTTGATTGCTATTTATTAAGAAAGAAAGAGCAGTATAACTATGAGAACAAGAAAATTATTGCTTGTGTGCATGATGAAGAAAATGAAAGAAATTACTCTAATGATGCTGAAACCAGAGAATTTATTAATGATTATGGAATTCATGATGAAGAAAATGAAAAAAACACGAGGAACTCTATTGTATACATTTCGTCAATTGGGTTGTAAAGAATGGAAATCGGAATGGCAGAGTAGAAGAAATGAGGTATGCGACATCAGAATGGAGCAGGATGATGATAAATGATGTTAACTTTGAGATGTTTTGGGATTCCAGAGCTTCGATTATAGTAATGAATGAGGAAACGTGAAATAAAATTGGGAGTCCAAAGTTGAGCAGTAGTAAAATCAAAATATGTGGAGTTTTTCCAGGAAGTCAAAAACCACTGGGGGCACAGAAGGAAATGTTTATTGGGACAATAAAATGAGGATTATTAGAATAATTGTTATTAAAAATATATTTCCAGGGTTAATTGGTGGAGTAGATACTTTGAAAGCATTTAGAGTACAGTTGATGGAAATTAAAAAAATTGAATCCGAGACAAAGGTTAGTAATTACACTGATGACAAAAGAAGACAAAAAGCGAAAGAATTGGGGAAAAATGAAATGCCAACAATTAACAAACTATTAGATGAATTTGGATCAATATTTATGGCAGCTAGATTTCATTTAGGATTTACAAGAATCGTCGAACATGGAATTAAGACATCTGGGAATCCAACATTGCAGTTCACAAGACGACAACAGATGCATCCTGAGCAGAACATTGAGGATATGATAAAAGAGTTGACAAATGGTGGCGTTATAATACAATGCAAAAGTCCATGGAGCTCACCATTGGTAGTAGTTGGAAAGAAAGACGACACAATAAGAATGTGCGTAGACTATCAAAAGTTGAATAAAATCACAGAAATAGATTCTTTTCCTATGCCCAAAATATCTCAATTACTTGATAACTTATCAGGATCTAAAGTCTTTTCTTCTTTAGATTTGGGACAAGCATACTATCAGGTTGCATTAGCAGAAGAAGCGCAAGAGAAAACGGCTTTTAGTTCCAAAGAAGGTAAATTTTGTTTTAACCGACTTCCATTAGGATTATCAACGTCCCCAGCAAAATTTCAGCGAATAATGCATACGATATTAGAGGGTATATTGTTTTATGGAGCAATTTTCTATTTAGACGATATACTTGTATATGGTAAGAATCAATCTGAACATAATGAGAGATTACGAGAAGTGTTTAAATTTACAAAACCAAATTAAAATTTCTTGTCCATACCAACAGTGAGGATTGAATACAGACAAATTCCGAGAAGATCAAGTCAATTACAGAAGCGACAAAACCGCAGTGCGCAAAACAACTTCGATCATTTTTGGGTATGGTGGATTACTATAGACGATTTGACAAAGATTATGCAAAAATAGCAGCACATTTACATGCAGCAGCTCCAGGCTGTGATAAAACAATCAAATGGTTACAAAATTGAGTAAAAAGCTTTAGTCAGCTTAAAGAAACCTTAACACAAACTCCTATTCTTGATTTACATTGGAATAGATTGGAAATTTCTTTTAGATACTAATGCTAGTTTTGAATTGTGGCAGTTGAGCCAAATAAAAGAGGATGGTTCAGAAATAGTAATTGCATACGGTTCAAGACATCTGACCGCCCATGAAAAGGGATACTGCGTAACCAGGAAAGAGTTATTTGCGTTGCATGAATATGTTTTTTTATATTTTAGACAGTTTTCATACAGTATTTATAAGGAAAAATTAGGACAACTGGGAATAAGACAAGAATTAGCTACGCCGCATCAACATCAGTCGAATGGCTTAGTAGAAAGACCTATCAGAACAATGAGAGATTTACTTGTGTCAACAATGAAAAGGACTGTTCTAAAAAACAGTGGCACGAACTGCTGCCTCAAATTTAATTCAGTATAAACGCAATTTATCAAAGGGCTACAAAATATTCACAATTTGAGATAGTATATGGACGGTAAATAACTTTATATGTTAATTCTAGACTCCAAAATCAAGTACAAGATGTTTCGGAGAAAACTCAAATGAATTCCAAACTAGCTGTTCAAAAGATGATGGAATTCGAGAACGAAAAAAGAATTAAACGAAATTTTGAAGTGGGGGAGGAGGTACTACTACGCCGAAAATCACATAGAAGAAACAAAAATGATATTCAATATGATGGTCCTTATAAAATTCGTAGATTTATTTCAGAACATCAAGTCGAATTGCAGTATCCAAACACAATGCGACACCGACGAATCGAATGGTTAAACGATGGCATCAATATTAAGAAGGGGAGAGTAATGATTTTACGTTAAAGGTAAAAGACCAAATGTTAATCAGTTTATTGTATATTCCGTAACATAATACAATGTATTAGGAATTGCGCAATATACACTAATATTTAAATGAGTTATCATTTCATGTTTGTTAAATAAATCTTAAGATGAAATCGAGTGTTTTAACTCTTTGAAAAAGTCACTTCTGTCGATCAAAATTACAAAATATTTCACAAAGACAGCAGTACACAAAAAATAAGAATTTAAAGAACATGGTTTCTCCTTTTTTCCATTAGCAGTACTCGTCATTTAAATTTACAATAGCTTTATTTATTTAGCCATGGGAAACTTCTTATCAAAACCGGTAGTAAAACGAAAATTCAAATCGAAGTGCATCAAATATGGATTCATAGCACCGGATTCCAATTGAAATCAAGTTCCGTTTTGCTTAATATGCAATGCGGCTTTGCCTAACGAAGCACTTGTTCCGAGCAAGCTTAAAAGACATCTCGAGTCAAGGCATCCAGCTGTAAAGCACCGGCCAGTTGACTATTTTAATAGCGTTGCGGAACAGCAAAATAAGCAAGTCGCTAATTTCAGAACTTTTTAAAGGTCCGTGAAAAGACTCTGGTTGCCAGCTATAAAATCGCAAATTTGCTCGCGAAGCGTTAGAAAGCGCACACTGAGGCTGAAATTATCATCGCACCTGCATTGGCGATCATTGTAGAAACCATTTTTAGTGCTGAAGTAGCTGAAAAAGTAAAGAAAACATTGGATTTGCGGCGCTGGTGTTGAAAGAAAATCACAGCGTGATTACCACGCATTGTATGATTCATCGAGAATCGCTTGTACCCAAAAAACTGTCTGAAAAATTGCAAATTGTTTTTAATCAAGCAGTCAATGCAGTGGATTTTATTAAATCTAGGTCCCTTCAATCCCACCTTTTCGCTAAATTATGCGACGTAATGGATTCCGACTAAAAGTCGTTGTTATATCATACTAAAGTTCGTTGGCTCTTGAAAGGAAAAGTTTTGAAGCGACTTGTTCATCTCAAAGCTGAAGTGATTTTATTCTTAGAAGCTTAGTGATAGACGTTTAGTGATAACTGGTGGCTTAAAATTCAGTTCCTTTCTGATTTATTTGATAAATTAATTTCTCTGAATTTAAGTCTTTAAGGGCCAGTGAAAAACATTATTTCCTCGACATTAAAATTGAAATCATTTGATCAGAAACTGGCTCTTTCGAAGAGCAAAGTATCAAATGAAAACTTCGATTGTTTCCTTCGGTTAATGAATCGAGATTGAAGATTACTATAAAATCGGATATTTTAATCACGGTATCCCGCCTCCAATCAGCAGTTCAGCATTATTTCCCATCACTATCGGTTGACGAGTATATTTTGGGGATTAATCTGATGAAGAAGAGGAATTAATCGACCTAAGAAACGATAAGCTTTACCAGTCGTCTTTTCTTGGTTTTATGAATTGGATTTTCGGCTCTAACTGAAATTAAATCCAAAAAATGGAAAGATTACTCAAAATTGATGATGAAATGCGAGCTTGCTTATCTGAATTAGAGCCTCGTTTCAATTTGACCTGCTCTCAGAAACAGGCACATTAGTCAGACTAATTCATTTGATATCAAAATTTAGCTATTAAAAAATCAACTAAAAAATTTTAATTTTAATTATTTTAAATTGTCTTTATTACCTAATAAAAATGTCTCGTAATCATATTTAATTAGTGTAGATTAAAAAGTAGCTTTTTTTATATATCGTTGGAAAATCAAAAAATTTGTAAAAATCTTTGATTTTTAGGAAGTCTGAGAAACACTGCTTTAAAACATATTAAAAAATCTTTAAAAATCTTTAAAAAATTAAATTAAAATATATTCGATGCATCAAATTTATTTTAATAATAAACTTGTCTAATAATTAGAAAAATGTTTGATAACATTTTAGAAAATTTAATAATTAATATAAGGCTAGGAATTATTTTTTGTCTTCGTCTTCTACTTTTTGATCTTCTAAATAAAATGAATATAAAATATAATAAAATTAAAACAATATAGTAATAAAAAAAATAAATAATAATAATAATAAATAATAATTATAATTAATAATAATAATAATTAATAAGTATTATTAATAATAATAATAATAATAATAATAATAATAATAATAAATTTTGAAAAAACAAATCATTTTGTTTGAATAAATAGAAACCAATTAACAACAATAAGATCAAGTAATACCGTGATTTTCCTATATAAATGTCTTTAGTGTAATTAGCTATCATTAGTTCATAGAAGTATACAGGTATCATTCCCAAAAATTTCCTAAAACTTTTATGAGAGAGACCTTTTCGAATTGTTGTAAGAATTTCCCCATTTCACAAATAATGATGAAGCCGATAAACGTGGCACACAATCAAACATATACAAGGGCAGCTCTGCGCTAGGTCACTGGTGTACTGGATATACTAGGTATACTGATTTGTTACTGCAATACATTACATGAAGCTTTTGTAAATAGTTTTGGATATTAAATTATGACTTAGGATTTGATTATTTAACGCAATTTTTATAAAAAATTTCAAACCCTCGACAATAGTAAGGTTTTACTAATCTTTTCTTAAATCTCTAACTATAAATTTAAACACTTTACATTTATATGAAATTTGAGACATCATTTGTCGGGAAATATATATTTTTATTAATATCTCATAACTGCTCAATGATTTATGTAAAGACAGATCCTTTTGAACATGCTGTCGTCAGAAACATTAACACGACAAAAAATATTTTTAAAAAGGTCACTGTCAAGCAAAAAGACCTATAAGTCTACCTAACTATAAGCTATTTTATAGAGTCTTGTCCGACTGTGAATTCAAGAAATAAGTAACAAATATTGTAGGAGTCAGAGGAGTCACTTTTGAATGACTCACCACGAAGAGTATTGAAACATTTACAGCTCAGATACAATTTACAGATGGTAAACAAAATGCATTACACAAAGATGTGACTAATTTCAGCAAAACTTTTTATATAAATAAATACAAATATAATGCGACTTAAAATAGATATTCTAAAAATTTCCTTAAGCGTATGGCAAAATGACTGTTAATAAATGGATGTTGAATTCTCGTTGTTATTATTGACTATGAAATTATTACTTTGTCAAGTTTGGAAGGTGAACACATTCAATTTAATCGCACGAAGCCAAAATATGTTTTGGTATATCCTTATTCTGAGGGTTTCAGCGAATTTGATCATAGTTCCTAAAACACGGAGACAATACTATGTTAAGAATTGTTTATTCCTCCTACAAAGTTATTAGTATGTTCACTAATAAATTTCCAACTCCAGTTGGTTTATGTTCTGATTTCATGTATCAATTTTCATGTAATGGGTGGAATGCCTCATATTAAATGAATTGACTCACATTAGTGATCATTTTAGAAAGTGCATTAGTAATAAAAAAGAAATTTCTGATTATAAGATAATTGTGAAAAATTTGAGTAACTGTATGGAACGAGTACCTTGTTAAGCATTATGGATAAGATCTTTAAATTCTATAATTTATGTTGAATGTACATTAAAATAATTGAACGTTGTTTTTGAATATTAAGAGTTTGGTATAATGTTAATATCTTTGATTGAAAATAATTTGAGTTTTATATTCAATTTTAATTTTTTAAAAGTTTTTTGACAATATTTTCGCGTTTTTAAAAATAATTTTATGATTTAAAATGTTTATTTTCAAAAACTAAAATCCTTTAATTTTAATAAAATTATATTAAAATAAAGATTATTAGTTATTTTGTCGAAATATGCCTTATTTTTATTTAGTTATTGTTAATGTGATTTATAGTCCGAATAAGATTAATAAACGATCAAAATTTATGGCGAGATGTTAAACAATATAGTTAATTGGCGTTTTCCATATATATTTATATATAATTTTTCAAGATATTTTTCAAAAAAATCTTTTATTAAAACTAAATATTACCATTGTTATATTTTAAATCTTTGAAATCTTGACAGATTTTGCAAGATTTAGCACAGTTTTCATTCATCCAAACTTTCTGTCTGTTACATTCTCCCCTATTAGCCCAGGTTCGACATTGGATCGTGGAATATTTATCAGCACAATTACCTTCTTGCTGTTTTTCTCTAGTGCAAACACCGCAAGCTTTTCGACATGAAATTCGCATGTAGGAAGGATTTTTTTCACACTGATCTTGTCTTGCCCAATACGAGCATTGCAAGTCACCAGCAATATTTCTACAATTTGCCGTATTAATTACTTTAGCTGGCTTGCTATATGATAAAGCAGTTGGTGACTTAAAATCACATTTTTGACAAGAGAGAGCACATTTTATTCTCATCGAATTTGGGTAACTTTCACAATGACCTCTTGATTTCCATTTCTTACAGTTTTCATCTCCAGCTACATTCTGACACTGGGCAAAGCGGTTGAGCACTTTTCCTGTGCAATTTGTGCAAGATTTCGAACAAACTGTTAAAATAAACGTTGAGGTATTTCTACACATTCCACTTTCGGCCCACTCGTTGCATATTTTGTCTTTGTAGACATTTTTGCATCCCATACGCTTATTTGAGTAAATTGACGTATTTGTCATATTCGCTTGACAAAGTCCACAAGTCTTAGCGCATTTATCTTTCATAAATAGAAAGCTCTTCTGACATTCACCTATTTCTCTATAGGATTCGCAGGTAAAATCTCCGAATTTATTTTGACATCGATTATTAACATGTTTTTCTGATTCTTCAATTTGAAAATTTATCAAAGAACACTTTCCACAAGACTTCATGCAGAGCATCAACATAAATTTCATATTTTTCTCGCATTTTCCCTTTTTAGCCCAATTTTCACATGATTGGTCATCGTAAACATTCTGGCATTCCAAGGTTTTACTGCATTTTCCGCATGATTTACGGCATTGGGAAAACATTAATTTGTGATTCTTTTGACAACTTCCCATTTTCTTCCATTCCTCACAGATGTCATCTCGGAAAAGATTTGTGCAGTTTGAAAGAATTGGAATCTTTTTTGTTACATGTAATAACGTGTTACTAGTTATTTGGGGTGACATTGTGGACGTTGCTGGTGAGCAATTAACTGGAGTATTTTTCCGTTTGTTGCAGGATTTTGCACAATTTATCAACATATATTTCGGATTCTTTTCACATTCCCCCATTTTACTCCATCTTTCGCAATTTGATTCATTGCCTAAATTTTCACAATTTCGATCATTTTTCGGCTTGGTGAGACAATTTCCGCATGATTTTGCGCAACTTTTCAACATGAACTTTGGATTTTTTATGCATTCCCCATCAATTTCCCAGGAATCGCACATTCTATAATGATATAAATTAACACAGGAATTATTTGTTTTAATTGACTTGGTAAATAATGAACAATTATTACAAGTATTAGCACACATCTGAAGCATGTAAGCAGAATTTTTGTCACAGAGGTCTTTTTTAGCGAGCGATTCGCAAACTTGATCATTTTGTAAATTTTTGCATGATATTTTCTCGACTTTTTTATCACAAAATCTACAAGTTTTGCGACATTGAAGCTTCATAAAATTGGGATTTTTCTCACATTCACCAGATCTTTTCCATTTCTCACAAACAGCACTGTTGTATACATTTTGACATTTGTCTTTGGTCATGTTACAGTTTCCACAAGTCTTTGAACATTTCTTGAGTACATTTCGATATTTTGCTGAACAAAACCCCTCAGTTTTCCAAAAGTTACAGATTCTGTCAGAATAGACATTTTCACAATATCCAAAATCCAAATTCGTCTCATTAAAGGTTTGACAAGTTCCACAAGTCTTTCCACAATTCTCAATCATGAACTCTCGATTAGTTTTGCATTCTCCATCGTTTTTCCAGAGTTGACAAAATTTCTCATCAAAAACATTTTTGCAGACAAAATTCGAAATTCCCTTAAACTTCAAATCACAACTGCCGCATGATTGGGCACATTGGTGAAGCATAAACCTTGGGTTATTGTAACATCGTCCAGCCTCCTTCCACAATCTACACAATTCTTTTCTATAAGAATCTTCGCATTCTTCGTAACTCTTTGCGTTACATCGTCTGCATGTCTTTGCACATTGTACCATCATAAATGGGGCATTAATAGAACAGTTGTCATTTTTACTCCACATTTCGCATTGTTTATCGGAATTGAGATTCCTACATCCGGTGGAGTTGATATTAAGGGAACACAAATTACAAGTTCTAGCACAATTTATTGACATGAAAATCAATTCACTTTTACATTTTCCTTTGCCAGCTAAATCTTGACACTTTCGAAATGTCTCCTTATTCTTACAGTCGGTAGAATTTTTAATTTCAATAATCGGACGGCAATTTCTACAAGTTTTAAAACATTTCGTAGACATAAAATAGGATATCTTTCACAGTGTCCTTTTGACTTTAAACTTTTACATTTTTCATTACTATAAATATCCTTGCACGGAGGACTCGTGATAAACTTTGAATTTTGACCTTTTGAGCACATTTCACAGGTCTTTTTGCATCGTAGCTTCATGAATGGTGCATCAGTGTGACACTTGGCTTTCATTGACTCACATATGGAATCATTATAGACATTCCTACATAGAGGTTTCTGGATTTTATCTTTTTTGGGTTCACAATTTTTGCAGGTTTTTCTGCACATTTTCTGCATGAGTTTTGAATTTATTTCACATTCGTTGTTTTTAGCCCACCTTTTGCAAGTACGTTCACTTAATTTATCAAAGCAAAGCTCAGGAGATTGAGTGGAGGTAAATATTAAGGTTTTCGAATCACAGAATCCACATGTCTTTTGACAGTTGACTTTCATGTAATTCTTATTTTCAAAACATTTCCCATTTGACATTAATCGGTCACATTTCTCCTCTTCTAGTTTATTTCTACAATCTATTTGTGTCATTGGTGTTGTCATTTCCTCTACACATATTCCACATGACTTTTTGCATTTTATGTTCATATAGCCGGGATTTCTTTGACACTCGCCTCTTTTAGCCCAATTTTCACAAGTTTTATCCTTTTCAAAATTCCTACAACTAAAACAATAGAAGCATTCAAATATGATTTACATCGAAAGAAAGATTTTACATTTTTTTACCTTTATCGAATATTGCCTTGTACTTATAGCATTTGTCACATGTTTTTCGGCAGTTGACAGACATGTATTTGGAATTGTATTCACAATTGCCTAGTTTCTTTTGATCCGTGCACCAGTCGTCCTCGTTTTTGTTCCGACATCGTCGGTTTTCGAAGGCTTGAATAATTTATTAAAATAGTGAGGAATAATTGGGAAAAATAGAATAATTTAAACCCTTGCTTGCTATAATATTCATTATGAAAAGCGCAAAATCTGAATGTTTCAAGAATCGAAAGAGTGACTTAAAGCAGTCAAAATCTGGCTGGCAGCCAGAAATTTTTTATGTTTCTTCTCACTAGAGATACACATTTCTATAATATTTTATAAATTTACTTACACGGAAATAATAAAAGATTTTGATAAAGAACAGTTTTAAATTCTCTTTTTTTGGCCAGATTTTTCCTTTTTTTTGATGAATATAATTTATTTTCATTTTGATAAAAACAAAAAAAAATTAATTCTATGCAACAAAAATTTTCACCTTTATCAAATGTTAAATAAATTTGAATCATAGTCAAATTTTGTAGAAAATATTATGTTAATAATAATAATAATAATAATAGTAATTAATTTATATTCTAGATAAAGTTTTTGTAAAATCTAAAGGCATAAATAAATAAAAATATCTTTATAGAAAAAAAATGCTTTTGGATTTTTAGACCGCTAGGAAATACGAATTACTAATTAATATATTTGTAAACTTCAAACAGAGAAAGACCGTCATTTTTGACGCGTTATAGCTAGTTGTATAAAGACCTGTAAATTAATTTACTACAAGGAAAAATTATCTGGTATAAAAAATAATTCATTTTGACCTTCTCAGACTTGACTTTTTATTTTCCATAGAAAAAATTTGTGGAATTTTTTTTGTATTTTTAAGACTTTATTTTTAGAAAATACATTTCAATGTACATTAGGTCTTGAGTAGTGAAAATAAATGACATACATTTAAAATAAAATACAATAAAATAATTCTACATTGCAATGTGCTCTGAATCTGAGGAAGTTAAAAAATTGCAATATTTTATTGAAATTTTTTATTTGAGTGAAATTTTTCATGATTTTTTAATTAATATTAAATAACTTTTTATCAATGGACTTTTGGAGTTTATAAATATTCTCATTTTTTTATATACCAGGGACGACAAAACTCCCAAGTTTCGTGGGTGACTATTGAAAGATTAATCCTTTTGGTGTACCAGAAAAAATTTTTTAAATGCCAAAAGAATGCTTTCAACTGTAATTAATTTATTTTATTAAAAAACAAACAAAATTAGTAAAATATAAGTTTATACACCTACAAATAACACAAAAATTGAAATTAACAGGTTACATAATTGAAATTCTGCAATATACTGAAGCGGATTATTTACTAATTGAAACTTTTTTCAACAATATAATTATTACTTCTCAGCAAGGACTTATTTTGTTATTCACTTATCTGTTATATTAATTTATGCTGCTACCAAGGAATCACCGTTTTATACTTATACTTTGAAATTTCAATAGTTACGCACCCAACGTCTTTGCCATTGAGGCTTATTTGTTTTTCCGTTTTAAACTTTATCTTTTTTTAAACTTGTTTTTATATGTTTTATAATTTACTGTCTTTTTCCAATTGAGAGATTACAATAAAAAAAATTAATATTTTTTCCTTTAACAACTTATTTCAAAATTTATATAATATTTGATTACTTTTAAAAATGTTTTTGTTTGAAATACTTAGATCACAATATTTGTTTTAATAAAACTTAAAACTAAGTTTTTATTTTAAAGAGTTGTTTAAAAACATGTTTTATCACAATAGATCTGCTAGAATTCAGACATATTCTGAAAGGATATTTCTTTAATCGTAAAATATAAGTAAAAGATTTGGTAGGAGATAACAGAAGAATTTCATATGAGAAGCTAATGGCTGAGCGCCGACTAATATGCAATCAGTCACTTGTATCAGGCTTTGATTGATGAAACACGACTAAATTATATAATTACCTAATAAGATAAATTTCTTGAAATGATATAAGTAAACGGGTCTTAAACTATGGTCCAAGGCCCAAGAGTGAGCCTAAAAAACTCTCCAAAGTTCTGTAAATTTTAGATTTTTAGTGTTCTAGTCCGCGAAAAAAAATGTTTAAGAACCGCTGATGTAAGTGAATAACTCAATTTATTTACAGTCACCGGAAAAGAAATGAAACTGATAATAAATTAAACTTCAAACGAAAAACTCACTTTCAGGAATATGACATTGGCAGAATTTGTCCACATAGCCGTTCAGTGGACAAGATACCTTTCTTTCACACAAGTCTAACATGAAATAATAAATATAATCTCATTAAAATTGACAAACCTGCACATTTGTAATGTAAATTAATAATCTTTACATCTAAAAAGGATAAATCTTTGGCATCTACTTCTTCAAGTAAATGTGTAAGCGAGCTATTTTTTACATTTATTGTCGGTTGCCCATCATGTCCTGAAAAAGACTGAATTCAAATTTAATAAAACTTACAAATTTTTAATAAAATCTGGTTACCTTTGATCCATAATGCATCACTGATTGAAGATCATACGGAAGATTGTATGAGTTTAACTCGGACATGTCATTCTCGTTGTAAAACTCTTCATGACCCTCCTGAATTTTATCTCTATGCACGTGAATAAATTGATTTCTTCCAGGTCGAGTATGTTCATGGAGGAGACCCAACACATGACCTAGTTCATGTAAATAAGTTCCATACTAAATATTAATAGTTACAATATTTATAAAAGACAAACTAATAACTCTCTGTTTCAGGGTCGTGCAAAGGTATTTGGGGTCTAAATTGCAATGAAAGAGTTATTTCTTTTTCGAAAGAGAAAAGGATTAAGTCAGACATTTATATTTATTCGATATTTTGCTGAACAAAACCCCTCAGTTTTCCAAAAGTTACAGATTCTGTCAGAATAGACATTTTCACAATATCCAGAATCCAAATCTTTCTTTCGATATAATTAAAATATACTTCTAGCAATATTATAATGCTTCGATAATTTGATAAAACAAAAAAATCATCTGGAACCATGGTACTGTGCATCAATCACACCCCTTTCGTTTTGCAAGGCCCCGTTATAAGTATTACTTACAAATCGGCAGTCTGGAGAGGCAAGACTTAAACTTTGTTCACCCTCTTCATTCATTCCAACAAAAGAATGACATCTTTAAGAGTTTGAGACAATTAAATGTAGAGCTAAAAGTTTACTCACTGTGTTCCGCCTGTGATCTTAACCCAGTTTATATCGTCATTTACCTTCTTTCGAAATCTCACACAAGTTTCCATATTCCATGCATCAATCGCATCATGCAACTGAGTCAACTCTTCAACATCTAGAAATATAAGTGTAAATTTTGAATGGAGATATAATATATAAATTTTATACTGACTCTAATAAATTTCAACATTAATTAATAATATTAATAAATAAATAATATTCACAAAATCAATAAAAGAATTAATAAAATAATTTTAATGGAAAATTCAATAATTGATTTTTGATTCATTAACAGACTAATTGATTTAATCAGAAATCTGAAAATAAATAAATAATTTAACAATACTATTGAATGTTAATTAACTACTACATGTCAACAAAAACAAAGTTTATTGATATAGAAAGGACGGATCAAATAATGTTAGCTTTGTAAAATCTTTTTGATTATTTAAAAACTATATTATTACAAATAATATTTAATTAATAGTTAAATTAATTTTTATCTCACATTCAATATCAAATTTTTTAGCTTTTTTCTTTCTATTTTGATCTATAATCGATGTTTCTGAAAAAAATTGGTCTTTTGTTTCTATTTTGTGTTATTCGATATCTTACCGATTCCGCTGTTTCTACTTGTTTCGAAATTTCTACTTTGTTTATTGTAGCTGTCTTCTTTTCATTTTTTACACTTATCTTCCCATTGTCTTTTTTTATTCACAAAGTCATCTGATGTACTAAGGATTATGTTCAGTTATTCTCTTACCTGTATTACATTGATGCTTAATTGTATTATAGGTTATTTCTTTGTCTTTCAAAGATTATTTTTACAATTCTGATTTCTCTCTTTTATAATAAACTGCTGGGTTTTCATTTTTATTGTATAAAAATTTTCATACTTCTAGTCCATAAAAATTCTTTTATTTCTTCCACTATTTATCCATGTGAATTTTTTTCTGCTCTAGATCTATAATTTTTAAAAAATAATTTAGTAATAATATACTTTCATATTTCTTTTTACTTCATTATGCTTCAATCTACATTGTCCACGTGATAGAATGTGTAAAAACTAAGGTGACCAACTACTTTTTGTTAAAAAAGAGTACACTTTGGAAAAAGAGTACACTCTTTGGTTAAAATTTAACACATAAAAAAACCCCCATATTTTTAAAGTTTAACTTACGCCTGTTTCAGTTCATTAAAAACATCTATAATAGAAGTTTTAATGAACATACAACTACAATTATGATTAAGTTTATGAATTAGCCATTTTTAAAATGGCTGACAGGTAAATTTGTTAATAAAGTATATTTTAAGGCTTGGATTGTGATCTCGTATATTTATGAGATCATTATTCAAGCTCTTAAATAATAATTTTCATCAACGTGTATTTTAAATTTGCTTTTATTAATTTTCTTTGGGTTTTTTAAGGAATTTATGCCAATTTATGTAAATTAATGGAATTATTTTTGAATAAATGTTAGTCATTAATTGAAAACTAAAATTTATTATTAAAAAGTTTTATATTCGAATAAACTATTTCTCTGTTCCTTGGAAATTCGTTTTGGCTGCCATCTTTTTTACCTTTTGACAAATCCAAATTTTTGATATTTATTTATTTTATGAGGCTTTGGAAATTTCCGTTAATTTTCCAAATTTATAAAAATCTTCCCCATTTTCAATGGTATTAATGATTTGGATTTTTTATACTTCTATAAAATATATTATTTTTAAACTTAAGTTATCGGAAAACCTATGTTTACCGATTTTTAAACTCCTCATTTGAAGGTTCTGGTTCCACTGCTCCTGATAAATTGTAAATGAGATAAAAACTCAAAAACCTAGAGTTTTGATGGATATTTTTGAAATATCTGAAATGTTGTAAAAATATTAAATTGATTGAATTTCATGAAAAATATAACGAAATTATTTCATAATTTTTTCTATAACTCAATGTGAAGTTATTGGGGTTTTTTCAAACATTTTCGGCTTTAATTTTTAAAAAATGTCTAAAAAGTTACTAAAAATAGTTTTATAGAGCTTTTATTGATCTGAACATATCTACATTTTGAAAGTTTGCATGCATTATTTATTGCATAATGTTTTTATAATAAACAATTTTCTTCAAATTCCTTCCTTCCTATGATATAAATTTTTATTCAGTTGAACAAATTACATGCAGACACGGGTAAGTATGTATGTCCCTATATTATAACATTATTGATTTTTAATTTTAGTATAGCAGTTTTTAATGAACTGAAACGGGTGAATATATCAAAATTTTCCAACTCGTAATAAATAGGTAAGTGTAAGTCTGCTAATGTGTACCGCAGTACACTCCACTCACCATTTTACTTTTTCAAATATGCGGCTGTTCATAAAAACAAAAGCCATGACTCATCGGATAAGTCATACAATGAGTCATCGCACTAGATTTATTTTTCGAGAGAAAAGACAATGAGTCATATAAATCATACTTTAACTGACAAAATTTTTCCAAGATTTTTTAACAAATTTTTTCAAAATTCTTTTGAATTTTTCAAAAACTCTTTCTGGTCCATTTAACAAAGAATATGACTCATTGTTGAGAAGTCACTTTTATGGAGACAACTTTCTAAGTATTTTAACCATAGAATTATTTTTCAAAAGATTTTCAAACGCGTAGTGCATATCAATATGTAGATGAGGCATTTCAGAACAGCTATGAATTATCAAAAACATCCTCCAGCGATAAAAACAAAATTTTTATCTCATGAATGAAGTTTCAGAGCTGTTCGTCTATAAGTTATCGCGCATTATATTTAATGTGTTTACATTGATTCAAACGTTTAAATATTGATTTTCAATTGGCAAAGGTTAAAAAATTCCATTTCTGACTAGTCATATATTATCTGTTATCAAACATTTTCTATTATAAAGTGTTAGATTATTGATTTAAAAGTGTGAAAATGTGCAAAAGTACTATCTTTAAATATTTTAATTCTCTTTTATATACATGAATTTTTCTGACATGGCTTTCGATTGATCTTCAATAGATTGAATAATTTCTTTCACTTTTAATGGAAAGTTTTACAATGAAAATGTCTTTAATTTCAAATCAATTTAATTCCGAAATTACAATAAAGTAGGTAGTTAGGAGCTCATAGCCGCATACTCCTCCCACCCCTTTTGTAACGGATTGATTACGTAATTATGTAATTAATCTGTCACAAAAGGGGTGGGAGGGGTATGTGGCAGTGAGCTCTTAACTACATACTCAATAACTATTTGACAGTAAACTCAAAGCAAAAAATAATTTAATAAAAGTTGTTTGAATGTTGTACAGTTGGTTTTCGATTTAGGATTACGGTTCACACGGTTTGATGTAGTAAATGTTTTTTACATTTTTTATAAAAGAAAGAGTTCTTTTGGTGAAAAATTAAACAAGAAATGATACAAAAAACAGGCGTTTTAACATTAGATTTAATGACATTGACTGTATACATTTTTTTACTGAAATCCGTCAATTTGAAGGGTACATTAAAATGAAATTTGTTTGTAAATTATTTGTTAAAAAGCTATAAATTTGTATTCATTGTTATCTTCAATACATTTTTACATGTAATCTCTATATTCAATGTGCACTTTTCGCATACATACTTGTTACATTTAATACAAATATTGTTAGACCTATTTTTCTTACATAATCCAATTTGGCAAGATCTTACTACATTTGTATTTTGTGCATAGGCAATGCATTGAAGCTATCTTGTTCATCATGATAATCGCTACGCAATTCTGTAGTTAATTCAAAAAGAAAACTTTTTCGAGATATGTTTACTCTAGTTGTCTCTTTGTACAATATCCAGGCTGCCACATTTAAAATGTTATAAAAAACGTGAAGGGGCCATTTATTTTCACATTTTATGTTTAGAACTGAGCAATAATATATTTTTCTTTGCTTTTGATTTGTAAATTGTAAGTACATTTTCATCTGATTTATAAAGTTTTGTAGAATATTGCATCATATTATCCCTTTTAGTCTTTGCAATTTTTAGTAAATTCCTTCTATTTGCACGTAAAGTTCCCACAAGAGTTGTTTTTTCTAGTAACTTTTTTGCAAGGGAAATACTTGTGCAAAGGTTGTCAGCAGTTATATTTCGGCCTCGAGATAAATATGGTTCAGGAAGCTTGAGCACAACAAATCCACCCAAAAGTGATCATTTTTCGTCTTTTTCTAAATACGGTAAGCCATTTTTTATGTAACTGTATAACAAATTTATCTGGATTATTTGGCATATACTGTGTAAAACGGCACCTCGCTTTGCTTGGGAACAATTGTTCATCAATTGTAAGATTTCGATAAATCTGTCCCATATTGCAGAAATTAAAGTAAATTTTTCTGTTTTAATTCTTTGACTTCGTTAGTTCATTTTGTCGAAGCGTATGAATCGAAGAATTTCCATGAATTTGTCTCTGGATATTGTTTGTGAAAAGAAACTTGGTGCCCATTTATTAGACCATAAATATGATGCTTTCAAGGCCTTTGCTATATACGCACCTCGAGCATACAAAATTGCTACCAATTATCTTTCTAAAACTTTATATGCCTGTGTTTTAGTACATGTTTTATAGGAGCAATAATATGGTCATCAATTATCAAATCATAAGCACTTCTTACATTCCCAAGCATAATGTTTCACTTTTCGTACGCAAATAGTCCAAACACATTTTGAATGCACTATAAGCTGGTATTCTACGATAGCCTCCACCTTTCTTTAGTAGTTTCCATATTGTGTCATCAACGCAACGTTCAATTGAGTTTTCTTAATTATTGGCAACCGTTATTTCATGTTTGCTTTCAGTAACTAAAATCATATACATTATTTTTTTCATTCACACTGTCGTCAGAATCTTCAATTTCGTTGATATTATCAAACTCCTCACTTAACATAATTCATTTATATAAGAATCCAATTCAGATTAGTCTTCATTTACGTTGGTTATCTTTTCAGCAATTCCATATCCTTTGAATATTTACCAATAATGCCCTTAGCTAAATAGTAAATATATAATTGCGAAAAAACTTTTGAATAGGTTTGAAAGTACCTTGAAAAATTCAGATTTTCAAGTATGAAAATAAATATTTGCTAAAATTCCAAATAGCACTTTTCATTTATATACAATGCACTGTTGAAAAAATCTCTCATGTTGCTTTGCTTGTTTTATAAAATAATAAGAACAAATTCACTTCCAAAAGTAACTTATTTTCTTTACAAATTTCACCGTTTAAATGACTATATGTGATATAACATGATTCGCTCTAATTGTAAGCAGTAAGTTCAAACATGTTTGTTCATGTATTTACGTTTAAATATCTCGCATTTGCTTTCTTGCTATTTCTTATTCATTGTTATTTCATTCTTATTATTGTTAGACGTTGTATATTTATATAAATTTACCCTTAAAGTTGACGGATTTTCGTAAAAATAGGTATATAAAATCTAGTAATATTAAAATAAAGGTGTTCTAGAGAAAATGAATAGAAACATATATTAGTTGCATTACATAATTAAAAACCAATACTTAATAACTAAAGAATAATATTTGCATGTTCATAATTTTTAAGCATAAAATCAAAAACCCGTCAAATTGACGGGTTCCGCAGATCTAGTGTTAAAAGAGTAGTGAACTCACCAATAGTGTACGGTTGGTAGCTTTAACTACAATTTAAGCAAGTTTTTTTCTTGGTATAACTTACATCCAACTCATTTTTAAGCGAATTAAATTCCGATAAATTTGTTAAGAATATTTATTAATATTTAAAGTTTCAAAAAATTTTGATTCGGGTCTAAAATTTGAAATTTTATTCAGATCGAAAATATATATTCATATTATCAAATTAAAATTTAGAATTTTCATATTTTAAAAACATTATTGATAAGCAATAAATAAAAAATGGTTAATTATTAAAACATTAAAAACATTTTTATACTTGTTTAATAGTTAAATGTCATAAACATTTGAAAGATTTGTTCTATTACATTAAACATTAATAATGTAACGTGTGATGCTCGAATTAAAATATTTAACATTAGATTTATCTATTTTAATTTAACACTTACTGAAAACTGATTCATCAATGTAATATGGTATAGTTCGATTTGTCCATTTTGTAGCTTGAGTAGATATGACAGCTCTTTTGTCTCTGATCGACGAAAGAGTTAAACATATATTGAATGTTAATAATACAACAATTAGATTAGAATGATGTATTTTTAATGTCATTTTAATTAATTTACAATTCACAGTTTTCGGTTTATAAATTTTGATTGTTTAAAGTATATGAATGACTTTGATCATGACAAAATAAATATTTATTTAGAAACTAGTTTGTGTCATCCGTAGAATTTCCAAATTTTAAAATAAATATAATTAATTTTTAGATTTTTATTATATTGATATTGAAACTATTTGTGGTAAAATTTATTACTAAGCTATTTATTGCCATTACCTTAGACTTCCGGATTTAATGTAGAGTGTTTTGTCAAAATCGGAAGAGGTCTGTTAACATACAGTTCCCACCACTTCAATCAAACATTTTCGTTGTTGATATTTTAATAAATTATCGGTCCAAGTTATCTCGATCTGACTCACCGTGATCGATCAAAATTAGTTTATTCCCAAAACAACTTCATGTAAGGCCCGAATTGCACGGTTTCAAACTACACGATTTTTGAATTATTTGTTTTTTTTGCGCGTGCGTTTGCGAAATATTGCTCTCTTTCTAAATAGCTCGAATCCATAGCTGTGCGTTTAGGACATCTCATTCGTCGCTGGGAGCTGCCGTTTGGCGTACGTGTCGATAAGGTAAGTGTCACCGATTTTGAAATATAACTAAATTATATGTCATGATCATAACGTTGATATGAACCAAATCTGTTTGTAACTGGTTTTTATATAATTACATGTTCTTAATATATATAAGATATGCTTATTGATTTTGTGCTGAAAAAGGCTGATTATTGTAGTAAAAAATAAGTTTTCGTATGAAAGAGCAAGTGTTGATTTTTGTTGATTTAAAGAAGTTTAGAGTGTTTTTTTTAAATAAATACGCATTACTTACAAAAGTAATTCAAATTTTCCTGCAATATTTATTAGAAATTTCACACGGTTTTCTGATTTGATGGATTTATTTGAAATTTTCATTAGATGGTAGTTGGAATTCATTTGAGTATAATTTGTTAGAGGTTCTAAATTTCGAATTTTTAATGACAGTTAAACGAATCAAAATAAAAAATAATTTTACTGTTTTTCTAGTTTTTTAGAAATCCTTAATTTTCAAAATGTCAGCAGAAAATCAAAACATAGTTCGAAAAAGGTGTACAATTTTACTTGAAACTAAAGTTAAACTTTTGGACCGAGTACTTAAATGAGGTAACTATTCGTACAATAAAAATGAATGAAGAAAAAATAAGAGAATATAAGTGTTGCAAAAAAAGTTTGTGTTCAACTAAAGTAAATATTATGAATACTGATGTTTGTTTAAATAAAAGAGTGTCTTTGAGCGGGAACATTATTAAACAAAATAGAGATTAAGATTTATAAGTATTTACAAGAATATCGGTAAACTACTACAGAACAACAATCCAAATTATTTTCTGCGAGTAAAAGCTGGATGGAGAGGTTTATAACAAGGTATTCTCTACACAATATCACTTTCCAAGGAGAAAGTGCTTTTGCTGAAGTAGTAGCTGCGCTTCAATTTACAAAAGAATCGCAGAAATTGATAAAGGTGGACCAAATTTTTAATGTCAATGAGTCTGGTTTAAACTGGAAAAAACTTTAATCGGGTACATATATTTCAAAAATCCACAACTCTATCCTTGGATTCAAAACAGCTAATGAAAGTATCAGCCTTCATTTATGCTGTGATACATAAGGAGATTGTTGTATGAAGCAGTAGGTAGTTAGTAGGACACTGTATCATTGCATAATAAAATAGGTGGGAGGGGGGTCGCGGCGGATTAAATTGCATAATGGTGTAATTAATCTCAATTATGTAATTAGATAATTGATTTTGTGTATATATTTTTTGAATTTAATTTAGTATTTTTTGGCGATTTTTTTAAATTCAAATTTTTTTTGATATATTTTTAATGTATATTTTTTATTGTAAAATTTTTCATCCACTAAATTTTTCGGTCATATTATAGTTAGGGGGTATTTTTGACTCTCGATAAAAAGCCAAAAAAAATTGTCCTCAATCGCCTACGGTTAAAATTGTCAGGTGGTATTTTTGACTCTTGATAAAAAAAGCCTAAGATAAAAATTGGCTCAAATCGCGTACGATGGTCACACTATAGTCAAGGGGTATTTTTGGATCTCGATAAAAAAATCCTAAAAATATTTTATCCATTAAAAAACATAAAAATAATTTCTCAATAAAAAAGCCTACGATGGTCACACTATAGTCATGGGCATTTTTGGATCTCGATAAAAAAAGGCGAAAAATATTTTATCGATAAAAAGCATAGAAATAATTTCTCAATTAAAAAGCCTTCGATGGTCACACTATAATCAGGGGTATTTTTGACTTTCGCTAAAAAGCCTAAGATAGAAAATTGGCTTGAATGGGTATTTTTGAATCTCGATAAAAAAAGCTGACAAATATTTTCTCAAATAAAATGCCTACGATGGTCCCACTATAGTCAGTGATATTTTTTATTCACGATGAGTGTAAATTAAAGTACTTAAATTAAATTAAAGTACATTAGAGTACATTATGATACATTAGAGTAAATTAGAGTAAACTACAGTACATTTAAGTAAATTTAAGTAAATTAAGGTGTCTAGAGAAATGTATAATAAGTTAGGTAAGAATTTTTAAAAAAATAGAGGGTCAATAATTAAGTTACAAAAGGGTAATTTAAAAAGCAGTTATAGTTGGCAAATTACAAAAGGTAAGAATTTTTAAAGTTAAAGAGTCGACAAAATTACATGATAGAATTTTTTAAATAAAATTTTTTGTATAACTTTATCTATCAATTCTTATACATGTTTTTAAATGATAAAATTTTTAGCATAATTTTACAATGAAATTGATAACGATTAAATTTTTCAAAGTAAGATGTGAAAAAAAAATTAATTTAGTATTGTATCAAATCCGCCGGATTTGTATAATATTCACCGGATTTATTGTATGTTTGCCGTATTTATTATTTATTCACCTTATTTGTTGTATATTCGCCCTTTTTGTATATCCACATGCATTTGTATTATATTCACCGGATTTATTCTATATTCGCCCTATTTGTTGTATATTGGCTCTATTTGTACATCCGCGTGCATTTATTGTTTTTAATAATTATATTCTTCAGCACATAAGTATCTATATCCATCCAAATATATCCCCCTTTAAATATAATTAACCGAATAAATCTACTTAATTGTTAATAATTGAATATATTTTCATTTTAGTATAATTCACCCAACTTTTAAAGTATAATTCATTCTCAGTGAATGTTTCTTAAGTATAATTTGAATAATTCCAATGTATCATTAATTGATATTTCGCCACATCTGTTGGGCCAGAACACATATGGCCTTGGAAAATGTTTAAATGGATCGGTAACACACATGCAAACATAACAAGCAAATTTAAAATAAAACCTATTGAAACATCAATTAAACCCTATCAAATATGAGAAAAAAAAGAGAATTAAAAATAAAATAATAAACATAAAAATAAATTAAAATAATAACAAAACGCACCAAGATCCGCACGATACCAACACAAACATAACAAGAAAACACAACAAATTCGACAAAAATTGATAAATTAATAAAAGTTCATGAAAGTGAAACTTAAATCAAAAAATTTGAACTAGTAATAATTCAATAAAAATTCTAAATGAAAAATTATTAAAATAAATCAAAAAATAATAAAATTAAAGAATAGAATTCACTAGAAAATAACAAGGTCGAATTTTGTTTTACTACATCAAAATTAACATGCGAGGTTAGGGACAGAAAATAGGTATAAATACTGATCCATTTTCACATTAAATTTAACCATTTTTAAACCGGTTTTCAAACCATTAACCATTTTTCAAACTATTTTGAATTTTGTTTAAAAATCTTACTTTTAGGTGAGAAATGTTTTATTTTGGAGCCCTCTCTCCACGTCACATCCTCGCAACCTCGGCAGAGCTCTGCTTGGATGTCGGCGTGGGGGGAGAAGCATTTTATTTTTGCTATGCAATTTTTATGAAATGTATGGAATGGAATGTAGGGTAACTTTGTATTTTATTTGTTAGATAAATTAATAAATATTTATAATATTTAAAAAATTGTTTTTCATGCATTTAATACTATTAATTAATCTGTCGAAATTTTTCCGGCCCACAGCCAACATGTATGGCAAGATAGTAAAATATACATAGTACAGATTTGTGTAAGCGCGTGGAAAATCGCCAATGATATGTACCCGTGAAGACCCAGCGTGCGGAACGCAGGGGTCGTAACGTCAATATTATCCTTATAGATGAAACGAGAAATAAGGAAGAAGTCTCTGGCTACTTCCTCGTTTCTCCTTTCAGTAAAATCGACCTAAAATCATATTACACACGGCTCAAAATCATCACACCGAGTAGTCCAGTGGGCACTCATTAAATATAATATAAACACAAAATGCGCCTAAGGCCTATTAAAGTGAAAGGGTACGGGTATAAATTAAATGGAAATCGTTGATATAGTTACATTGGATTAATATTTTAAAATAAATTAACCATTGATATAACTAAATTGAAATTACATTCCGAAATAAATTGGCGAAAATCATTAGTAAAGTAATTAGCGAGTAAAAATAAGCAATTCATTAACTTAAATCATTATAATTTATTGATTAAAAGTAAGGTAATTATTGAGAAAGAATGAGTAATTCACGAATTAAACTATTATAATTTATTGATTAAAATTAAAGTAACGACAAGTAATTCATTGCTTGGTATAATTCATTTTAATAAAATTAAAGTAATAATAAGTAATTCATTGATCAAATAATATTAACGTAGTTCTTGAGTAAAAATAAGTAATTCGTTAGGTAAACGAAATTAATTCGTTGATTAAAATTAGAGTAATTATCGAGAAAATTAATGTAATTCATTGATTAAAAACAAAACTTTCTTTAAATTAATTTATTGATTGAAGCTAAATTAATATAAAATGAAGAGTTTAAAGGTAGAGTAAAATAGGTTCGTGGCTGAAAGATAAATCAACTCGTTGTTTAAAGATAAATTAAAATAAATAATTTGCTTAAAAATGAATTAATATAAATTAATCGATTAAAACTAAATTAATAAGAAATTGTTGCTATAGAGTAAAGCTAGTAATGAAATATTATCGGAAAATTTACTAAGAACCTGATGATGTTAATAATTATAAATTTGCTACCTTTCAGTATCATGACAATATCTCCCACCCGAAAACTCATAATTAATTTCGTCAAATCATGCATCATTTAAGTACATATATTTAGGTAATTCCAAGCACCGTCCAAATTATATTCACAAACGAAAACGACGAAATAGTATAATAAAAATCCAATACAAATTAGGAACAAAACGTTAAGATGCATAAAATTCCACAATGAAAATCAAACGGATAAGTCTTCCGTGAAATGACTAAATGTTCTATCTCGGAATAACATAAGGAGAGCAAAGGTACTGGGTTTTCCTGAAATAGTTCAATAAAATAATTAGTAAGAGGAACAGACGTACCTGACATGCTCCAAAATTGTCTCATAGTAGCGCACAACAATAGTAGACATCATGATGTAACATCAGAAAATAGCCGATTAATAACTAAAGTTTATCCGAGATATTAAGCGAATCGACCGGAAACCGTAAATCCAAATTAAATGAATTCGTGCGATCAGAGAGATGGAAGTTTCCGTCGACATTGTACTTACCTGATGAACATAGATCAAATGCCATTAACATAAATACAAATTCCCTCACTAACATATTCACATTTAGTCATTAGATAGCGGATGCGGATGCCCCACTCTAGTGAATAGTTTAGTGTGGATGCCAGCTAGTCATTATGTCACATTTTGAAAAACGTATTAAACAAATATGACGTCAATTAGAGAAACGGATGCCCCAAGCCAAGGTAAATCATATCGACGTTCACTTCGTTGATATTATATTTGATAAATCTTAAATTCAATTCGATAAATGTTAATATCATATAATAGAAAATCTAAAGTTAATACATGTCCATATTATATATTAGTAAACTTTAAATTTATTTCGATCAATATCAATCTTATATATGTAGCAAATTTTGAATTAATTTTAATTAACATTATGTGTTTAACCAAGCTTAAATACGCTTCAATAAATGATAACACCTTGGATCCATTAAACTCCAAAAATTGATTTTTAACAAATATTGTCACTAGGTATATAACAAATTATAACTTAATACTAGGTAGTTAGTAACTTTTAAATGAGTTTTAATAAATATTGATACTATACACTCAACAAGCGCTAACTTGACAAACATTAATACCTAATAAGATCGTAGATTTCGACTCACCTCATTTGCATAGTATTAGAGTATCGCTTAACGTTTTATAATTAGTACAACCGCTAAAAAGGGACATATGGGAGTACCGTGAGAAAAGATAGTCTACCAAATATATTCCCCAAGAACTCATAGATGAACAGTCCTATTCAATTTGCAGAAGGTTGTAGTAATAATTAACGCTAACCGCATTTGATAAGTTTTAAATTTTTATAAGCCCAATAGCAACAACATAGTAATTATTGAGTCGAGTATTAAAATCAAGCGGACAATTTAAATAAATTGATTTTCACTCCTTACACGCAAGTAGCTGACCCTGATGATTTTATTTTAGAAAAGGACATGCCGCTCGAACGAACCGCTAATCAAGTACCCGACGAACAGTGTCGGAAGGGAACACAGCAAAGTGCGGAAATTTTCGATGAATTTCGACAACAGTGGCCGTATCCCACCACTTGGCGGCTGCTGGGCTTTGAAAAGGACCCTAGTAAACTCGCCGGACAGCAGTATCCTGCTGCGGAAACATACACATACGCACGGAACCTCCTCACCCAATGGGAAAGGGTGCAGGAACAGGTAGACCTACAGGTGGTTAAAGCGAGGATGTATCTCGCAAACGTGGAAGAAGACATCCTCGCCGGGCGGATTGCGGAAGCCTATCCACCTCGCCCAGTCCGCGATACCCGACGTCCATATCCGGTAGTTACTCCGAAGAAGAACCTAAAGAGGCCGTTCATCGGAGAACATTGATCCCTTAAAAACACGAACAATAAACATGATTAAGTTTTGTTTTGAAAAAGAAAATTTTGTTAATTTGTCATTTCGTTTCAATTGTTTGCATGGATAGACCCGTTTTTAATAATTATGTTTACGATAATTATAAATACAAGTTATGTAAATCAGTAGAGAAAATTTAATGATTTTGTCCATTGTAGTAATGACAACCAACCAAATCCTGCAAGCTGAACTAGATCGAGCAAGGAACGCAAACGCGGATCTCCTCCACCAAATCATTCAGATAACTCAAGAAATACAACAAATAAAGGCAACCTGGTCGGATCCTACAAGAATGAAAAATATTTACCACAGGCTCACGGCAGCACAGAAAGGTTGGGCGGAGGAGCGACAGCTAAATCAGAGCTTGCGCACTCAGATCAGAGGATTGGAAGTCGCCCTAGCAGTCTGTCGGGAGGGGGAAGCAGTAACATACCCGCTCGTCTTCGCCCTGTCCCAGATGCCGCAGAAAGGTACTCAATCTACAACCCAGTCCGCCGCTCTATCCAATAATCGTCGGCCGGGACGCAAGGAGCGTGCCCGACGTCGAGCAATGCAACCCCCAAGCCTATCCCATTAACTCACAAATACTATGTGTTTTTCGTTGATCTGAATAGAATAGTTGCAGCTATAGTTGATTTGTCTCCTAGATACATTTATATGCAAGCCTTATCTTGAGTACTCGTATCACGTCATCAAACCTTCGTTCCATCTCACACAGTCAATAAGAATCTGATCTTGAACTCTTTATATTAGGGACAGAGCAAAGCGAGCATAGGTCTTCTATCGACAGCTCGTGAACCCGAGGGTTGTCCGAGCAATTACAGTATTAGTAATAATACTCACTTTTTGCGGCCAATCCACCACTTGAACACATTTCCAACGTTGCCTAGCAACGGGTGCCAAGTGGCAGCTAGAATCATTTTGTATTGCGTTACTGGGACAACAACAAAGATAAACAAATAACGAAACCCTGTAACCCACCACATCATTAATAACTCTACTCCTTATATGTTAAAATAAATTCTTGATTCAATGAATATTTGTTATATTCAATTTATATTTTTCATTCTTCAATGAATGTTTTTCTTATTCAATAAATACTTTCTCTTCAATGAATATTTTTCCTCTTCAATGAATAATTTCTCACTTTAATTATTGTTTTTCTATTTAATAATCGATTTCAGTTGATTTTTAAAAATATTTGAGTGAAACTTAGAAAGAATAAAATATCTTTGAGATAGGGGGTCAATTATTTTCTTTCATTTTGAATTTCATTGATTTCATGGATATCATTCACAAAAGTAGTATAATTTTATTGGTTTTCAAATTTATTTTAATTATTTGAGTAAACAATTAATGAGAAAATATGATCTCCATTTCATGATTTTAAAATAATTTTGTAAAATTTAATGATTATTTAGGAACACATAGATTTTATTCAATTTTAGTCATTTTTGACGAATTTTTTATTTGCTTGAATTTGTTGCCAGAATCAAATTGTGGTTATTTTCGATGGAAAATATTGGGCATCGATAACAATTTTGTAATACCTTAAAGAAAATTTATTTTTATTGGTAAAATTCTGATTTTTATGATAATTTTAAGGGAATTTAATCGAGTGAATGCATGCTTACAAATGGTTGATATGATCAAAATGTAGGATTTTTTAAGGGTATTGTTGGGGTATTACGGAAAAGCACAGTAAATCAACAAAACACCAAAATGATAAAAATTCAATATTAATTAAAAAATTTATAAAAATTCGAAAGTAGTATTCATCGGGGGAAATTGGTATGGTTGAACGCCAAATTGAGAGACGAGTCCATAAATAATAATAAAATTTAGTGAGGGGTCCCTGGAAAATAATATAAGACAAAAAAAGAAATTAATTAAAAAAATTTAATTACTAATGAGAAATATTTAAAATATTTGTAATTTAATTTATTAAAAACTAAAATGTACTAGTATTTAAAAATTTTTGATACCCATTATTTATGTTTTTATTGAAAATTTTCTGAATAATTTTAATATTTATGATTATTTCCGGAAATGAAAAATGAAAGATTTATAAATTATTTATTGAAAAATCGTACAATTAAATACTGAAAGCAGTAAATCACATACATTTTCATCAAACGAATACCTTTTTCCTTTGCAATTTTCTACTATATTGAAACTTTCTTTAAAATTTTTATTCAAAGTACTATCAAATTTTATTAAAGATCTATCAAACCTTGTCGAAAATTATAAAACTTTGGTTATTTTATCAAGTATTACTCAATAACTATTATTTTCTTACCAATTTGCTGAAGGTTTTATTTGAAAATTTCTTCAAAAGACTTACATCAATATTTACAAATTAATCAGTTTTATTTAAAATCTACATATTTTCCACTACTTTATTCAAATTTTATTCACCAGTCAACTATTTAAATCACAATTTAAAGAATAATTATTTCTACAAAAGCTAATAGACAGTCACATACATTTGTGGTATAAATTTGGGTTTTCAGTACATGTTATCAGTACACAAGAACCTATTCAATGTATGTATTGAAGCATGGTATCAGAAATTTAACATATTTGGTAGTAGTTGATAATTAATTGATTTGAGTAATGCGGTAGATATTAATTGTATGTGTATTATTTTTTTCTTTCAGTTTTATTCAAAGATTTTTGAGTTAATAATTTTAAGAGTCGAATCATTTTCAATAAATATATGAAAATTTATTCCAAGTACAATGAAAGTAATATATGTTTTGAGAAATTAACTTAAAAATATTTTTCTAATCAAGTTTCTTTACACTGACAATTAGATTAACCACTACTTGTACTTACTAATTAATTTATCATTCAGTAAACAATAAGAGTTGGAGTGAAAAGATTAGAAAATGTATAAAAATAAATATAAGTAATTTTTTGAGATGTAAGCAATTAATAGATTTATTTTATACTTAGTGGCATGTAAAAATTAAATGAAAAAGTTGACATTCATCTTTGAAAATAACTTAATAATTGTTCATTGTTGGATGCAATTAAAAACATTACAAAAATAGTAGAAAAATTTCAAAGATTTTTAAAAAAACTATTAAATTATACAAAATAATTTCAAAATTGCAATAAATCACATACAAGAATGTAAACAAAGCAATAAATTTTTTGTTCAGAGAAAAAATACAATTTATTGGGCTTCAATAAATTTGATTATTAGTCTCTTGATAGCAACCAGGTAACTAAGCAACCAAATAATTTACCAATTTGGAGACATCAATGATCGATAAAAATATTGAAGAAGATGTTTTGTTAATAAATTTTGTAATTGAAATTGTATTTCTTTTGATTGTTCAAATTTTTATGTGCTTTTATTTAAAGATTTCTTCGTTAGTAAACAATTTTTGATATTGTTGGGCCAGAACACATACGGCCTTGAAAAATGTTTAAATGGATCGGTAACACACATGCAAACGTAACATGCAAATTTAAAATAAACCTATTAAAACACCAATTAATCCCACCAAAATATGAGAGGAAAAACAATAAAATATAAAATAATAAACATAAAAATAAATTAAAATAATAACAAAATGCAACAAGATCCGCACGATACAAACACAAACATAACATGAAAACCCAACAAATTCGACCGAAATTTAATAAATTAATAAAAGTTCATGAAAATGAAATTTAAATCAAAGAATTTGAATTAGAAATAATTCAATAAAAATTCTAAATAAAAAATTATTAAAATAAATTAAAAAATAATAAAAATAAAGAATAGAATACACTAGAAAATAACAAGGTCGAATTTTGTTTTACTACATCAAAATTAACATGCGAGGTTAGGGACAGAAAATAGATATAAATACCGATACATTTTCACATAAAATTTAACCAAAAAAAAACCATTTTTCAAACCATTTTCAAATCAAAAATCATTTTTGAGTTTTGTCTATAAATCTATTTGAATTTTTAGGTGAGAAATGTTTTATTTTGGAGCCCTCTCTCCACGTCACATCCTCGCAACCTCGGTAGAGCTCTGCTTGGACGTCGGCGTGGGGGGAGATGTATTTTTATGAAATTTTTTGATTGAATGGAATGGGTCAAGTAATTTTGTATTTTGCTTTTAATATATATTAATAAATATTTATAATGTTAAAATCTGTTTTTGAAATTAATTAATTAACTTGTCGAAATTTTTCTGGCCCACAGCCAAGACACATTGCAAGACAGCAAAATCAGCATACAATACAGATACGTGTAAGTGCGTGGAATATCGCCAATGATCTGTGCCCGTGAAGACCCGGCGTGCGGAACGCAGGGGTTGGAACGTCAATATTATTCCGTATAGAAGAAAGGAGAAATAAGGAAGGGGTCTTTGGCTACTTCCTCGTTTCTCGTTTCGGTAAATTCGACCTAAATTATTCTACACACGGCTCAAAATCATCACACCGAGTAGTCCAGTGGGCACTCATTAAATATAATATGAACACAATATGCGCCTAAGGCTTACTAAAGGGATAAGGTACGGGGAATAAATTAATACGAAATCGTTGATATGAACTAAAATAAAATTGTTGATATGAAATAAATTAATAAACTCAATTGAACTCTAAATTATAGATTTATAATCATTATTAAATAAATCGCTTCAAACTCCTAGTAAAATAAAACATTTACGATTGACGGGTTTTGCGGGATCGCCGCCATGTAATTACATAATTATTTTTCTCATAAACTTATAAGTGGTATGGATTTTAAAAAAGGGGAACCATAAATTGATTAAACAATGGTTAGTAAATGGTTGAAATGATTGAACCCAGTTCACACTGAACTTTTAGTGAAGTATAAAATTCAACTAACTCTAAGTCAACGTACATCCCCAAATATATAGTTAGCAAATACGAATTTTTGAACGTTCTCATAGGCGACATCATCCAAACTGAAAACTGACTGACAATTAAACATAATAAAATCCTTGAGCTAGGTTAAGCAAATTAGAGAAAATTCCAACAATCCGACAATTTTATTTTCAAGACAAAATTATTGGTTGTGTAAACGGCCTACGTTGACAAACCCATACGGTATCCATAAAACCTCTAAAAAATCCTGTTAACTAAAATTAATTGAATTACTAAACCCACTTGCGAGATATTTCCGTGTTAACTTCGCCGGAAAAAGCCATCTAATAAACTGAATCGAATTGATAACCTACAATAGGAAGATTTCCCTACACTCACTCCCAGCACATGTGATGGAGACATCCAACATTGACTAAAGAAAATTTGTTAACATAAGAAAATAATAGTATAAAGGAACTTACCAGATCGCGTAGCGAAATAGAATCCAAATTATCAATGATCGCCGAAAAATCGACCTTTATGAAATTTCAATTAGTTGGACACTGATCATTTAAAATTTTACCATAACCATTCATAAGTTGACCGATCAACAAGTAGAATTTCGAAATTTTAGTCGTTTCCGGCATAATAAACAAACCGTGTACGAACGGTGATGTTAATATAAATCATTTTCCATACGAAAATCAATTCGTATCTCACAACCTAGACATTTCAGTTATCGAGCTTCAGCAGAACAAATCAATCATCATTATAACTACCTTGGAATTTTGTTTTGAAATTATGGATTCTTATTTAAATTCGAACGAAATAACGACGAAATCTGGAATGTCCTCGAAAGGAGAAGCATCAGGGGAATTGGTCCACGCAACCGCTGGTAATTTGCTTTAGAAATTGATTTGTTTATTTTATTTATTTTTTTAATTTATTTTATTAAATGGATTTATCTATAGTTCATAATAATTGGTTTATTTAGTATAATTAATTTAATCATTCGCACCCTAGCTAATAAATAACGAAATAATTAATCCTTACCCCGCAAAATAATTTTCTTATGGTTTATTAGAAAAGTAGATTGTTAGGAACAACCGGCCCTCACGTTTTGAATTAAGAATTCAAATCCACTTGATTTCATACCCTCATAATACCCCAAGATTTTGAAATTATGAAAGCAACGACACGGAAGGAAATGGAATTTTCTGACCAGCAGACCCCGCAAAGCTCGTGAAGGAGCCCCACGCCTAATTTTGAGGTACCCATGGAATATACCATAATTTGCTACTTAGACAAGAGACGGTAAAAGCCGAGCTAGAAAATATAGCATACTAGTGTAGTGATTTTTTCTTTGACGAATAAACTATCTAATGGAATTAACAATATGCAGGCTAATATTAATATCATGCACCAGAGCGAAATAACTGGATAATAAACATAATGATTTATAAATGTGTTCTCATGGTCGGATACACACGCTAATGATATTTACTTTTAGCCATCAATTCCACAAATCAAATCTCCATTTCCCTCGCAGATCGCTGGAGATGGGCTTGGGCCCAATAACGGCAGGAAAAATGTCCCGATTTCCCTCCGTCGAAGTTTCTCGACCGGAATAATCTAGGGATGGGGACGTCCACCCAATGGAGCCCGACAGAGGAGATTTATCGACAGGCCCGGCAGCAATTGGAGAATCTGGTGGCACAACAGCGCGACACGGATTTGCAGGTGACCCGAGCTCGCCAGCATCTGGCGAATGTAGAAGAGGATTTGCAGGCGGGTCGGATCGCTGACTCCTACTGGCACCCCCACCAGATCTCCCCGGACCAGATCCCACCAACCAATGCGGCCCGAGCCCGCAACACAAAGAGACCGACGATGTCGATCTCAGGCTACACACCCGAAGAGTGGGTAGCGAGCCGATTCCCCTGAAGAAATCTACCTTTCGATTGGTGACGATTTGACTCTAGTTGTATTCTCTTAATATTTTTTTTTGCTTATTTGTTTATTGATAATTAAAACTAAAATTAGTGAATTGTCTTTATTTTTGTTTTTCTGCCTGATTAAAAATTTTGTCATTATTCAATTGTTATATGAATTTGTATGAAGTAACTCTAATATGGTGCGGTTACACCCTTATCTTAAATCACCTTACTTAATCCTATTTTTATTAGACATGGAACCCACTCAACTATTGCAAAAGGAATTAGCCCGAGTCCACCAAGCCAACAAATCCCTCTATGAACAAATAATTCAACTCACCAAGGAAGTGCAGCAGGTGAGATCTACCTGGGTGGATCCGGCCAGACTCAAATCCATCTACCAACGCCTAACAGCTGCTCAAAAGGGTTGGGCAGAGGAGTGTCAATTGAACCAGAGTCTCCGGACACAAATCAGAGGGCTGGAAGTCGCCCTGGCTGCTAGTAGGGAAGGGGAAGCGGTAACTTACCCGCTTATCTTCGCCCCATCCCAGTTGTCCTACCGGAATCCGATCCACGAATCCGCACCGGCCGCACATTCTTCAACAGTTTCATCAAGCAGTCACCGGCCGGGACGCAAGGAACGTGCCCGCCGCAGAGCCGCACGTCTGCTAAACAAAGCGAATTAAATTACCGACATGACATATTGATTATTTCTCTTGTTTTAATAAATAGAATCGTAATTATGATTAAATCTAAAATAGTATGTCACCAGATATGATTAAAATTGAATGGTCGTCGGAAAGTCGTGAATACTCTCACCGTGTCGTCGAAATAGTGTTCTATTCCTACTGGTCAGCGTGAATCTGATTTTGAATTTTCTCACACAGGGGACAGAGTAAAGCGAGCATAGGTCTTCCAACGACAGCTCGTTGAACCCGAGGGTTGTCCGAGCAATTACAGTATTAGTAATAATGCTCACTTTTTGCGGGCAATCCACCCACTCGAACACATTTCCAACGTTGCCTAGCAACGGGTGCCGAGTGGTAATCGAAGGAATATTTATATGGCGTTACCGGGGCAACAACAGGATGGTTTAAACAGCGAAACCCAGTAACCCACCAATATTGATTTCTTCAGTAATTTGTTATTGATAACATATTGTGAGTGTAGGTATAGTTAATAACCAAGTATTTTAAGAGGAAATGATTGAGAGAAAATTTTATTTTTAAGTGTGTAAAGTTGGTTTAAAATCGGTGTTCAAAGGGTAAATATTATTTAAAAAGTAATTTTTAATGAATTAGATACTCAATTATTCAATGCTTAGTATGTATATAGTTGGTTGTACAGTGCTCAGTCAATTATATACAGTACCTAGTGATTGTTGTTCAGTTATTAATCAGTGGATGGTTCAGCGTGTATGAGTTATCATTATTCAGAAGTTGATACCAAGTAAGTTAACTTTTTCTTTGATTTTTGAAGAATTTATTATTTTTATTATTATTATTATTATTATTATTATTATTATTATTATTATTATTATTATTATTATTATTATTATTATCATCATCATTATTATTATTTTTATTATTATTTTTATTAATATTAATAAAATTATTATTATTTTGAAAATTTCATATTAATTTTTTTTTTCAGATCTTACTTTGAAAAATCTTATCATTATCAACATGTATAAAAAAACTCATTGTAAAAATTATACTAAAAATTTCATCTTTAAAATTCATATTTAAAAATTTCATTGATAAAATTATACTAAAAATTCTATTTAAAAATCATGTATAAAAAATTTCAAAAATTTTTAATTTATTTATTTTTATCAAGAAAATTTACTTAGACTTTTTAACAAAAAAATATTTTTTAGATCTTTTTATTGATAGGCGATTCAAGCCAATTTTTATCTTAGACTTTTTTTATTGAGAGTCAAAAATACCCCCTCACTATAGTGCGGCAATCTTTTGTGATTATTTTATGCATTTTATTTTATGCTCCTGATTATAAAATGACCGAAAAATTTCGTGGATAAAAAATTTTACAATAAAAAATATACATTAAAAAAATTTCAAAAAAATTTGCCAAAAATTTGAATTTAAAAAAAAATGGGCCAAAAAATTCTAAAATAAATTCAAATAAAATATTCACACAAAACCATTTATCTTAATTACGTAATTAATTAATTGAGATTAATTACGTCATTACGTAATTTTATCCGTAGCGACCCCCTCCCCTTATCCCTTATTTAAGATATTTATGACATATTTAAGAAAAGAAAAATTTGAGTTTCAAAGTATTACTACTTCTAGAAAAAGCCCATGGACACCTAAAGAAGTTAGACCGTCGAAATGTCAAGATTATATTTCTACCACGAAATGCTATATCATTGATCCATCCATTGGATCAAGATGTAATATCAACATCGAAGAAATTTAAGAATGTCTTATCAGTCGATTTCACAAAATTTAGAAGCTGCAGAAAATAAGACACTTACCCAAGTTTTGAAAGAGTTTTCGATATTAGATTGCATTTGTACTGTAATCTTAAAGCTTAGACACTGAATGCAAGTTTGAAAGCACTTTATTAAATTTTTTTTTCATTTACACAAGAAACTGATAAAAACTTAATGATGCCACATTTATTAAACTTACAAATTACAATATTATCTAGGTTTACTTCTCAAGTAACAAATACCCATTTTATGAAAACATTTATCCCGCAATTTACACGTACTTATTTTACACGATTTCGGTTTTACACGGTTGATAAATTGAAGAATTTAATTAACAAAATCACGAAAAATTTACAATTTTGGTTTGTGTTAAGCATGTTGGAAATTATCCTCATCTTTAGTCTGCCATTATAATCTTTGTTAAATGTTATATCCGGAAAAAGTAATGATGAAATAGTTATTATTTAATGATTTAATTAAAAAATCTCAATAAATTTGTTCCTGATTGAACGATTATTTTAGGGGATTGTGATTTAATCACCAAGGTCTCACCAAAGTTTACATCTGCCTAACAATCAAAGTAAATAATCAAAGTGTGTAAGTTTTTTAACATTTTGTAGAAAAGCGCTACAAATTCTGAACACATTCTATAGTGCAAAGAAATGTTGTAGTGGATATTTATTAAACAAATAAAATGAATTAGGACTTAGTAAAAGTGATGTTATGATAATCAGGTTTAGAGTATTAAAATAGACAATTTAAGATATTTTATTTATACAAAGAGAATTAATTTAGTAAACTAACAAAATTTTTCAACAAATATATCATAAAAATTCAAATGTAATGAACATTTTTACACGGAAAGGTTTTATGGTCTATGAAAAATTACGAAAGAGCTACGAGTAGTAGAAAAATAAATTTTAATTAAAATCTTTATAACTTTAATTAGTAAATATATACTTAAACTGAAGTGACCAGATATTTTTTTTTGGAATGTCGTATATGTTAAAATCAAAATTTACAAAACGCTTAACACAATAGTGAACAGAATTTTTTTAGATTATTTATTCCTGCGCTAATATAATACATTATTTACTATAAAAATTGAAAATAAAATTTCTTTATAGTAAATTAATTAAACAAAATAATTTTTGTAATAAAAATGATTTGAAATTACATTTGTTGCTGCTTAATTGGGAAGCGCTATCTAACATGAAGTACAGGAAACAGAAATTTTGTGAAAATGTAAAAAATTTAATTGCGAAAATGTTAAAAGCATTACATGTTTAATGCCGAACATTTTCCGGTACAGTTTTCATTGAGGGGCAAACAACTCAAATCCGAGAAAGTCCTGCATAATCCTGGACGTCTGGTCTCTTTAATTTAGGCAGCTTTCAACATCCGTAAAATAAAAAACAAATTTAAAACTATTTATTTATTTCTTAAATTTGAATAATAAAAGCCCCAAATAATTATTGAACTAAAATAAATAAATTCAATTAAATAAATTTCTAAAGACTGATTTTATATAAATTAATTGTTAGATTTAATTTTAAAAATTACAAATTTGCTTCATGTGAATAAATTGTACAAGTGTCCAAATTTAATTAATAAAACCAAAGATCACAATAATAAAAAAAGTTTTGCAAATTTCACTTTTGTTTAAATAGTATATTAATTTGTTAAAAATAAAATATATATATTTAAATTATATTTAGAAAATACTGATTAAATATGACATCAAAAAATACACGTTTATTTAACTGGTGGTCCACAAAATACGAAAATGTATGATAAAATGATTATTACAATAATTTATATGTAAATATAGATGATTCTGGAGCCATTCACTTACTCGTCAAGACAGTCAGGAGAAGGAATTTTTAGAGAACTGGCATTGGCATTTAATTATTGGTTCAGAATTTCCGATGAGAAATTAGAAATAATTGATAATATAATAGAAATGTTGCAAATAGGAAGCAATTTGTTGGGAATTGCGATTTATAAATGTTAATTTATTGTAAGTTTTAGGATTGACGATATTGAAGATAATTCTGCTACTCGGGGAGGTTGCCCTTCCGCCCAGAAAATATTCGGATTGCCATTATCTCTCAATTGTGGAAATTATGCTTACTTTCTAGCATTGCAAAAATGTCTGTCATTAGACCATCCTCAAGTTCCAAATATTTTCACCGGTAATTCAATATTTCATAACGTTAAAAACAACGATAAATGGTAAGTCAATGTGAGCCCAGTGACTAGTTAACTTCTTTGTTTTGAATTTTTTTGTATATTTTTTTAAAAGGATGAAAATCGTGTTCCTTGCTACAAGAGAAATTCGTTAGAGTTCGTTATCTGAGACCTGCCATACCCTGGTTACGCCTTTGGTTCGTTGTTCTATTCTTTCGCAGACCACACTGTTCACTGATTGGTCACTCGCTGTATCATAATGTCTTTTTCTTCCTATATATTAATTGGATTCGTATTTGTGTAAACATCTAATTGTTTTTTGATTTGAAATTTTATTTCGTAAATAGTGACCGCAATTTAATTTTTTGAAATTAATTTTTTTTCAATAATTTAAATTCGATCAAAATGTAATAAATGACGTTCAGAAGCATCTCACAAATTCAGCTCTCGAAAGATATTCCTTTCGTAACAGCAGGTCAAAGTCGTTGGATTGTTTTCATGTTTTAATTTTGTAACAAGCATATCAAAATTAAAACAAATAATTTTTATTTTTGAACTTATAATACACTCAAATTAGTTATGAAAACAAATTATAACCTTCAAAAGTGCATTTTTTAAATAGATTTTATTTGAACTTTCTGTAGAAAAAGCTTATCATCATTGGTCACTGAACGCAAAACTGGTATCGTAAATAATATGATTTTAACATTCAAGTTTTTTTTACATTTAACTGATTTGTACTCATAAATGCTGAAAATAAAGATATCACATTTGGTGAGATTAATTTCATATTTAGTTTACATGCAAGTGACGGACATTCAGTATTTTCTTCTCTAGATTAATGTGAATTGACATTTTAAAAAACAAATTATATTCTTGAAAAAAGCTTTATTTATCATCGTTAAAAGATTTATTTTTATTCATAAGTATATATATTATAGGGGCATTACACCTTCTATCCATTTTAAAAGTTATTTTTACACTTACCCAAAATAAAAATTTTATTCACTTTATACCCAAATAAAAATTTTTATTTACTTTCTACCAAAAAAAAATAAAAAATTTATTTGGGTTGGTGTAAAAATATTTTAAAATGGATAAAGGTGTAATGCACTTATATATAAATAATATTAAGAGCAATTTCAACATACAACAAACATCTAAATATAATTTACAAATATATTTACAAATACATAATGTTGGGCCAGAACCCAATTTTGTTTAAATAAATCGGAAATAGCACGCAAACACAACACGCAGATTTAAAATCAGAGGCATAAAACATCAATTAACCACGTTAAAATACGAGGAAGAAATAGTTAAAATATAAAATCGAAAAACATAAAAATAAATTAAAATAATAACAAGGTGCAACAAGATTCGCACGAAATATACACAGAAATAACATGAAAACACGAGAATTTGACCGAAATTGACAATTTTTGTAAAGAAACAACATTTCATGAAAGTTAGAACTAAAATTAAATAATTTGAATTGGAAACAATTCAATTAAAAGGTAAAAATTGAAATTGTCAAATTAAACCATAAAAATAATAAAATTAGAGTTTGAATATACAAGAAATCACAAGGTCAAATTTTGTTTTACTACATCAAATTTAACACGCAAGGTTAGGGTCACACAATAGGTATATATACCGATTCATTTTCACAGAATAAAACAACCAAAAAACTTGTTTTTAAAAACTCGTTAACTCGTTTTTTCGACGAACACACAAAAATTGTTTAACCAATTGAAGCAACTTTGAACTTTGTAAGTGGACGATTTTGAAACTTTTTCCACGCAGCGCACAAACAACCTCACGTGAGCTCTGTTTGGGTGTCTGCGCGGGGAAATGTTATTGAACATGAGATTGATGAATGCCAGGATGATGCGACTAAAATTGGCAACTGTATTATAATTATAATGAAATAAACTTATCGAGTGATATACTAGTTATGTCGAGATTTTTCCGGCCCACAGCCACTACAACACCGCAAGAAAGCAAAATCTACACAATAATTCAGGCTGTGTAAGTGCGGTTCATCCGCCAATAGCCTGTGCCCGTGAAGGTTCCGGCGTGAATAACGCAGGGCCTAAGCGTCGATACTATCCGTTATAGGGGGAAATGGGAAGGCCGGAGTAGTTTTTTAGATGCTCCTTAGCCACTCGTTTCCTGTAAATTAGACCAAAATAAAATCATTCTCACATAACGGCTAAAAATCACAAACATTGAGTAGTCCAGTGGGCACTCGTAAAATCATAAAATCGATATATTTACTCTAAGGTCAAATAAGGGGAATAGAGTGGGGAGGGATCGGAAATGGTTGTTATGTCACTAAACAAACTATCCTAAATGAATCTTGAAGCTAAAATCGGAGAGCAAAAATAAAATCACATTTGAAAATCCGTAGAATTAACTATTTCCCAGAAAACGACGAACTAGAGTGAACTTAGAAAACGCCCTTATATACGAAAATTTAATAAATTGTAGTAAAGGAGTTAAGCGGAAAGTAAACCAACTAACCATAGTATAATATTTTGACCACCGAGACTATCCCAATAATAATTTAAAATAAACAAGTTAATTATAGATTAATATTTGAGTTACCAGTAATTATTGCAAAGATCATTCGAAACGAAATACCTGGAGTTAATAAATAGATTTCTAGCAACCACCTTCACAACAATTACTAGCGAACATCTAATTCATAAAGATATTGTAAATTCAGTTTGGGATCACCAAAACCCGATAATGATTTCTCATAAAAACAACAGAAAAAGTTTTGCACGGACCTAAGTACCCACTAAACCAAACCCGTCTACGAGGAAACCTAATTGATTCAATAAGATGCCCGATCATGAAATTAGCTAGACTCAATTTGCCGATAATAACGAAAAATATTTAATGTCATAAATATAATAATAAAGAGAAAACTCATAATACATTCAGAGAAAAATTGATAATTAATCAGGAAGAAATCGGGAAAAGCCGGAGAGACAATTGAATTGAGCAGTGAATGAGCAGTGAATGGATCGTAATATGCATCTGAAATCAAGACCCTTGCAGGAACCTTAAATATGCTTGCGACTCGAACACAATCCGACCCCGATCCCTAAATAAAAATTACTTAAATGAGATGTGTAGGAATAATTCATCTTGTACCAGATGTAGAGGCAGAATATCGCAAATTCTGAATGTACTCTGCTGTTCGCGAAGACGGGAGAATGAGAAGATGACCACGATATCCATAGGAGAAGTTGTAAATAAAATCCATTAGTATGAAAATGACAGTGACTCGTAGACAATCCATTTATCATGATCAATAAAACTAGAGAAGAAAGAGTCAGCAACATAGTGGAAACACACCCGGAAAGATTGATTGATTAGCATGGAGAGGAAATTGTCACGTCGTAGAGAAAATGCGGGCCGGGTGCGTCACTAGAATTTTATTGATCAATTTGTGTCATTCCAGAACAATCCTTCAATGAGATTATAAATCATTCTGTGCTAGGTCTGTCGCTAAATACAGAAAATTTAACATGTGTGCATGCAATATCAGACGTGTCTGCGAGTGACTATATAAATAGTTTGTCATTTCGTCAAAATTCTGGATATTTGAGAAATGAACACAAGTACTAATAAGAAACAAGGATGTTCTGCGGCCAGGAGAGGTCATGGAGTAGAAAACTGGAAACAAAAATGGTAAGTGATTAAATTCGATTGTTTACCAAATTTTATAAAAATCATTTCATACTCATGACGTGCTACCTTCTCTCTCCATCGATCCGGCATTATTGCCCAGTGATTTAGCTTACTGCCTAGAAAAGAATCGAGATGATCCAATGTTCACCATCATGTATTACATACAACAGAATTAAATCGATATTTACTAATCAAACACAGCCTACGGAATTGATCAAATGAATATGACAATATATCCTATGACAGAATAAATTTATGCCTTAATTGTATTTATTATGTGGAAATTTGTGATAGAGTCGGGCCAATATCAGTCATGAATATATCTTATGACAGAACGAGTTATGACCCGAAATTAAATTCATTATATGACCAGTGTGACATATACCTGTTATCTGAATATATGATTCAAAAATCAATATTTGTTGATTAAATTTAATGTCTGATGAAGTCGAGTCGATATTCTATCAAATACAAATAGGGCATAATAGCTGTAGAATCAATATCTAACGAATAAAACGATATGGTAGAGGCAAATCAAAGTCGGTTAGATAAATATAGTACATGCTAGAGTCAAACGGATACATCATGCGATGGAGTCAAACCAAAGTCCATTTATCTATTAAACAGTCACTTTACATGATGAGGGGAAGCAGCACATATTCTATATGAGGGAAAGATATGAGGCCTCCAGGAAACATAACCCAAATGACGAGAAAATCGGATGCTTTATTAGAGAAATGATCTGTCTGACGAGTTGATTCAAGACTGTAACTAACAAAGGCCCGAGCTGAAGGAACGATTCCAATCGTTTTTCGTCTTTAAATAAATTCTCTTCATGACGACAAGAATGATGTTTGCAGGTAGTGCACGCCGCGTAACGTTTCTGTATATACATCCACGGAGTTATCGTCGATCCCTGTTTACAATTAAAAGATAAAACGAGAAACCGACCTGAGGAGCAATTAATTGCTAACGCTCATCCCCTTCCCATACATCCAAAGTCGATCGATCATATTTTACTCCAATTTTCTTTGAACAAAACTCTCTTCCTACAAAAATAATAATGATAATGATCACCATTTTATTTAGAAGATTCCTGGATAGACGAATCCCGAATTACGGTAAGATTCACATCTCACTCCGTGCCAGATGCAGGCAGGTGATGTGGGATGCGGGATTCTCGATTTCTCCCGTGAGAGAATCGAGATCAGGACAACAAGGAGGCTTGAAAGATTTGGAGCTGCCATACGTTGCGATAAAAAGGGATTCAGGCCGTAACCCGGCTCGAGAACTTCGAGGTCACGCCGAATATGTTCTGACTCGCCTAGAAGAACATCAAAGGAGGATCAATATCCAAGTGGAAAGGGCTCGGCGCCACTTGGATCAGATCAATACCGACATTGCGGCTGGTCGGATCCCGAGTACGGATGGGTATGCCCCCCTCATATGGCATCTCATTCGAACTCGACGATCCAAGACTGAACAGACCAAACCGGCCTATGAACGTTACCGTCCCAAGGCAAATACTCCAGAGAGAAATGAGAAGAGAAAACGAAAGCCGGAGAGTAGAGTGGGATTACTCCTACGCACGAAGTCCGCCGACAAGGAACTCAAGTAGATATTATCGGAATCCAAATCGATACTGAATTTAATAAAAAATAAATATTGCGGTCTATTTTTGTTCATTTGTTCGTAGATTAATTACATAAGATAGCAAAGGATTCACATAACCATTATAGAGTAATAGAAATTTATTATAATTATCCCATAAATGATTTTTATTAAATGAAATAAACTTGCCTTGTTGTGGATCCTTACCAAATTTTGAGCACTGCCCTTGAAAAAGCATGCAAGAAGAATGCAGAACTACATCGACAATTAATACAGATGACCCGAGAAATTCAGCAGGTTAAATCAACCTGGGTAAAACCTGCTAAGATAAGGACCTTATACCAAAGAGTAACTGCAGCACAACGTTGATGGGCCGAGGAAAAACGACTCGGACAAGCCCTGAAAACCCAGATTCGCGGTCTGGAAGTGGCGCTATCGGCTTTCCAGGAAGGCAAGGCCGTCATATATCCACTGGTTTTCTCGCCAGCACAGTTGGCCTATCGAGGGGCGACAGGAACAACCCAACCGGCCGTGAAACTAGCTCAACGTCGTCTTGGAAAGATGGAACGCGCGAAGCGCCGGGCCTTGAAGTTCATCAAATGATTAATTGATGAAATCTAATAAAAATCATTTAAATGTTTTAGTATTATTTATTTAATTGGTAATGATAGAAGTTAAGTCAGCCATAAATCGATGTTTTAAAAAGAGTTCGGATGAAAGGTCATGATCAAATATGACGGACACGACGAGATGGGGACCGGAACAAGGAATCGCACACATGCTTTCTATCGGTAGTGCGTTGAACGCGCTATGAGATCGGGCCTTAGTAGTTCCTTCGTGGCGCTCACCTTTGGCGATCTCATAACCAGTGGTTGCATTTCCAACGTTGCTTAGCAACGGGTGAACATTGGGGGAGAAAATAGTTCTATTTGGGGTCAAGGTTACACCAACCATAAACCCCACAATAATACAACCATTGTAATAAAAATTTGAATTACTATTCGAATTTCAAAGAACAAGCATAAATATAGACAAATTTAAAACTACTATATGACCTATATAATTTCTAATTAATGTTGCAGAAATACATAATCTAATACAATCAAAGTTTTCATTATTTTCATTTGTCTGGCCATTTATACTTTCATTGCAGTCATATCGGATTAGAATTCCTCAAAACTATAACAATTTTACCTTACGTGTGAAATTAAATGTTAAAAACACTATTAAATGAAACATTAGCACTATTAAATGCAAAGTTCATATTCATATTTGAGAAACGTTTTAAAATCTGAAAACCGAAATAATATTTTAATAAACCAAATGTGTTTTTTTAATAATGTAATTTTATGTATTTGAAATATTTACAGAACAAATATTGCGTGCTCATCGTGGTCAGGGTCTAGAGATATATTGGCGCGATCACTTAGTGTGCCCCAGTGAAGAGGAATACAAGGAAGTGACTTTTCTCAGTAAGTTTTCACCTTTTGCACTTTCTGATGGATTTCATTTCCAATTTAGAGGTTGGATCAATTCTTGGTTTAATAGTTAAACTGATGCAGCTGTTTTCTACGAATACTAAGTAAATAAAATGTTTTTTAAAGTTTGACTTGTATCTTATTTAAGAGATTATACGACACTTCTCAATAATATGAGTCTCATTTTGCAAATTGAAGGCGATCTTACTAACTTAGTCAATAAAACGGTTTGTTTTGTATTTTTACAGTTTAAAACAATGAACGCCATTTTAAAGTTGTTAAGGATACCTAAATAACAAAACAAAAATAATTATTAAATGCTTAAAATTATTGGGGTAATAATGATAAATGAATGAGGTGTTGTTTTGGAACTCAGTAAAACAAAAGTGGAAAAAAGATATCGAAAATGAGAAGAGAACAAAAGAAAATCAATAAAAACAGGCAATTGAATAGAGGAAGGTCATTCATAATTAAGAAGTACAAGTGCAAATGAAGGAAAACAAAGTTTAAATTATCGTGTTATATCGAGAGAAAGTAAGAAAACTATCGCATGGAAGCCGAGAAATTTGATTGTCAAAAATATTGTACAAGTGCAAATGAAGGAAAACAAAGTTTAAATTATCGTGTTATCTCGAGAGAAAAAAAGAAAACTATCGCATGGAAGCCGAGAAATTTGATTGTCAAAAATATTGTTCATGTCGACAACTGTCAGAAATCTCCAGTGCACAGTGGAACAGTTTGGAAAAAAGATCTATTATCAGTAAGTGTCATTGGGTTATGGAGTATAAAAAGAAAACGCAACTGCAATCAAATAAAAATATAGAAATCGAGAAAACAGAAACACGAAGCAGAAACTAAACCGACACGAAAAGAAAGTAGTTTAAGGGGAAATGAAAATAAAACAGGAAATTGTGAAGAGGAGAAAGCCGAAATTGTGAAAAAAGAAAGTGAAATCAAAGTTATTTAGTAAATTCAAGCCAAAGCAAAGCAACTAAATCAAATTTATCGATCTCAGAAACCCGCCATAGTAGTCAGGTGATTGTGAAATCCAATTTGTTGCTGAAACGTGCTATTCCTCCCTAAGGGTTGTAATAAGTACTCCGTTATCATTGTAACAGATAATTCTTTGTGTCAGTGTAAAGTGGTGATAAAGTGTGATCAATAAAGTTTGTATTGGCTCGAGTTCGTTATTTCGATAATTAAAGACATGCTTGGAGTCAGATTAAAAACAGATAATATTTAACTTTACCAACAACCCCAACAAATTGTATATAGTTTTGTTTTGTTGAGATTTTTGCAATAAAAATCAGATGAAATATAGATATAAAATATTGCTAGTATTATAATAGGAATTAATATTATAAGAAGAACCTGTATATCGAGATTACATCAGTTAATTGAATTCTATAAATAATATCTAAATTTGGATGATATTCATCATCATGAGCCTAAAGAATAACTGTTCAATTATACGAAAAGATATTAGTTGTCAATTCAGGGTTATTTTTCTCAAATTTTGGGATATCACATAATTTCATCGGATTATCATAGATAAGATCAAAATTTATTAGCCAAAGAACATAAATATTTTCTGTTAAATCATGTTTGAAAATGACCAGCATACGATATATATATATCATTTTTAATTTAAGCGATACTCCTACTCTGACTGCAGTCACTACGATGAAGCGACGTACAATACTATGATTCATTCGATAGATCCGTGGAGCCTATATAATTTAATAATTTTAGCTATTTCAATTTTTGCCACTTCAACTCTTTTTATGAAATTACCTACGCACTTAATGGTGTAACAAATTTGTAACAAAAAATTACGGTGCCTATAAAGTATAAAATATAAATAAAATAAGATATTTAGAAGTCAAAAACAAAATAGTTAGCTGCAAAAATACAATGACTAAGGAGCAACCATAGTCAACCCCAACTTTGCAAATGTTATCTAGGCGTCACAGCACGATAAAGGTTGAGAATCGCTGTTTGAGAGACATAGAAGCTTTAAAAATCTGTGCCCAGTTAATTGACTAATTTGTAAATGTTTAGCCAAAATAAAATGGATTTTCCGAATTTTATTTACTTTCCAGCTGCTACACATTTGAGTAAATTTCGAAATATTTTCCTAATTTTCCTAATTCCTTCATAAAAAGCTATCGGGAAATTCATATTTTGCTATGCCATCTTTTTCAAATCCAATATTTACAGGAAATTGAATCTGTATACCCTCCCCCATTTTTACTTATATCATTTGTGTGTTTATCAGTTATGTAGTCATTTAAAATAAACTTCCAGACAAAAACTTAAAGATTTTCTGGCCCCTTAAAATATGTTTTCACCATAAATTACAACAAATTACCCCCATTTTATTTCAAGCTAGTTAAAGAATTTCCGTTTCATTGTCACTATTGATTATTTATTTTATTTGGCTCATAATTTATTTGGGGTTTACCAAAATAAAAGCGCGGCAAAAAACGGCGCCATTTCATAAACAGAAAAATCACCAGTTAGTTATTATTCTTTAAAAACATTATTTACCTTTTTGGGAATCTGGTAAAAAATATTTAATTCACGATTCAGTATAAATTACACCTAAAAAGGTATCCATTGCTTACATTATAATTTAAGGTGGAATGGGGCAAGTTCTTAAACGGGGCAAGAGCATATACGGGCTGTTTTTACTATCTTGTTTTGATGTATATTGAATGGCTCAGTTTTTTATACGCCTTTATTGGTGGATACCTTCATTTGGGTATCATCAGGTCCTTTGATATTTTTTTTGTGATAAATACTTTTCTTTAAAGTCCATTTATTAAATCAACTTATAATTAATTTATAAAAGTAAATCCAATTATACTTATAATGGTAATATTTCTTCATCCTTATCTGACATATATTATCATAAATCATTGAGAAATGGCAGAAAATCGGATATAATGAGCCTAAATACTGGAGTAATTTATCAACAATATTTTAATTATTCATTTCAGGTATAATAATAACCAGAGACGTAACTAAGGGGGCATAAAGGGAATTTAATCCCCCAAAATAAAAATATTTGACATACTTCCGTGTGAACTTATAACATTGCTCGATTTTGCCTCCCCAAGTTGTAATCCTGCCTACGTAACTGATAATAACATTCAAAAGATTTTCACAATATTTATAACTAAAATAAACTGTAAAATAAGACTTGAAGAATTCGGATCAAGAAAAAAAATGCCAAATATGTGAGCTGGGGAAAAAAAGCCAGATATTATAACAAAAAGAAGTTAATATGAAAATATTTAAAAATAGTTGAATAATATCTCGAGCAGAATCTACGTAATTTTTAGATGGTTCCTACGTCATAAACCCGGAGCATGTATCTGAGCATCGCGGTTCTCTTTTATAAAGTCCCATGCTGAACATGTAGTTATTAAATTCTTCATTGTTCATCTGAATTATTGTTTCTTCTATCTGTTCAAGATTCATATTAAGGGTCATGAAAAAACGATCTTTATATATTAATTAAAAATACAATAAATTTCAATTTAAAATTCAATATAAATATCAAGGAAAAAATGGGCCATATGGCATTTATTTCACTGATCCAAGAATTTAACATCAACGTATTTCAAACGTACACATAATTTAATATATGGCGGATTTCTGGGTGTTGATGTTTTAAAACTATATGGTTGTTACCCAGACAACCTCATACAAATATCTTTCGCTTACCACTCGGCACCCGTTGCTAAGCAACGTTGAAACTGTGTTCGAGTGGGCAGATCGTCAGCAAAACATGAGCGTTATTGCTAATGCTATTATTGACCAAACGATCCATGGGTCCAACGAGCTGCCGATAGAAGGCCTGTGCTCAATTTCGATTTTTACGTCCCATTATTCTCCTATCTCATTCAAATGTTAACCTATACTCTCATATCATTTATCTTTATGTCCATTCACTTGGTCCTTCTTATAGTTGTCCGTATTCATGATTTTGCTATGGCATGTGAACCCTTTGTTATGTAAGTATCCGCACCGTATCTCTCTTACACTTATCCCTATTATAACTACAATGTTCTCTATTATTGATACTAGCATTGTCATTGTTACTATTATATGTATTACCTTCATTATTTGTTACTACTATTATTATTTATTATTATTATTATTACTATAATTACCATTATATTTATTGTTATTACTACTATTATTATTATTACCATTATTATTGTCATAATTATTATCATTATCATTATAAGCACCATGATCATCATTATTATTATTATTATTATTATTATTATTATTATTATTATTATTATTATTATTATTATTATTATTATTATTATTATTATTATTATTATTATTATTATTATTATTATTATTATTATTATTACCATTATCCTTAACATTATCATTATTATTATCAAATTTTTGTGTAGGGATTCGCTCTTATTCCTCGGCTTAAAAAAATATATACTTTGCTTAGATAAAAATTTAGCCGTAATCCATCCTTATTTTTCAGTTTTCGACAAAGTATTTTCCTTGAGTCGAAAATTTTTAGCAGCGTACCGCCCTTATTTTACAGTTTTGTAAGGCTATTATGTTAACAATTGAACAGTATTCCACTTTTACTTTACTATTTTTGATAAGTGTTTATTGATTCGGAAATTTTGAGCAGCGTCCCGCCCTTATTTTATAGTTTCATGATAAATGTTTAAGTATTTCCGAAAATTTGCGCAGCGTTCTGCCCATATTTCCCGCTTAAATTCAACATAATTTGTTTAATTCTTATATATCATTTAAAACATTATTTTTTCCTGATTTTAGTCGTTCGGATTAATCTTTTTCCGATGGCTATTCATTTTAACTGTTGCAACGATTTCGCTATATTCCTTGCTACCCTTTTTCTCTCTTTGTCTTTAAGATCTGTGTATGTTCATGTTATATTTAATGAGTGAGTAAAATTAAATTAATAAAAAATAATTTGTTTAAATTAAATGTTAATTCATAATATTTTTAGTTGGTTTTGAGTACCTAAAGATGATAGCTGTGCTATCGAAATATATCGTACGAAAGGTTTTTTATTGGCGTTATCTTTTAATTAAATCGTTGCCAAATTTATTTAATTATTTATTCTTAATTTAAATTGGTAATTTATTTTTAACATTTTTAATAAAATTTATTCAGCCAAAAATATTTTATTTTTATTCATTTAATTCATTAATTTTTACTTTTATATAAATGATCATTTTACGGTCAAATTTTCTTGTTATTATGTTATTTTTTATGTAAATTTTGTGCGGTTCTTGATGCATTTTGTATTTATTTTATTTTACTTTTATGCATTTGATTTTATATTTATTTATATTCTCTCAGATTTTAAAATGTTTAGTTGGTGTTGTATATTGTATTTTAAGTTATCTTGGTGCTGGGTTTTTGTGCTGTATTACTGATGCATTTAAACAATTCTCAAGGCTATTTGTGTGCTGGCCTAACATATATAATATTAGAAATTCAGTATACATATTTATACTAACAGTAAATACGATTATATTAAAGAATCATTTTTTAAATATATTTTTCCAATACATTTCATCATGTCCTCGAAATTGTGTTCAGAGATGACGAGCAACCTTTCCAATCACATTTTTTACTGTGAAGAAAGCTTTCACGATCAACTCTACCTTGGAACCTTTACATAAATAGGTTTGATCATTAATTTTTCTTTTGTTTTTTATCTTTATTTTTTATTTAATATATTTTAATGACATTCTAAAATAATTCAAAGGAATCCTTTGCTGAAGATCTAACAGAAGGTAAATTCAGTTACCCCATTTTAGTGGCCATTCACAAAGATCCATCAGATAATAAGCATTTTGAAACAACAAACTGATGAACTTTTCCTGAAGCGTCATTGTGTAAGCCTGATACAGAAAATGGGTGTCCTAGATTACACAGTGAAATATTTGATAGATTTGGAAAACCAGTAGAAAGAATAATTCTCATTGATTATCATCTCGCTTTATGTATTGAATTGTAGGTGCAAGAAGTCGATTGAAGAGTTGGGAAGCAATCCGCATTTGGAAGGCTTGCTGGACAAATTTAGCAAAATCTATAGAGAATTCAAATCCGACAATTTGCAATTATAATATTTACTTTTCGGATCCAAATAATTTAACTTTTTTAATTTATCTATATTTTTGTTATCAGCTTGATCATCGCTTATTAGCTTTTATATAGATATAATTCATAATAACCTTTTATTTTTATTTAAAAATTAAAATAATTTTCTTATTTCGAAGGAAAGATAATATTTCTCTTTATTAAAATCATACAAAAGTTATCAGTCTAAAAATAAACAGCCCCCTTCACAATTACGCATATTTCGTGAATATCTTCTTTTGGAAGCTTTGATTTGTGCGAGCAGTATTTTTAAGGAAGTAATTAGCGAAAAGAGGAATAAGAATATTATCGGTGTTGTATTTATGATTACTTTCTTTGTCGTTTTGCGTTTTTTTGTCAGTATTGTTTTTATCTTTTTACATATGATTTGTGCCATATTGGTCTCTGTACTCCATTGTGCGCATAAAACGTATTCGGTATTGGGTTTCAAGTTTACAAATTTAGCACTATCCCCTTTTTCGAATTCATTTGTAGTTCTTTTCTCATGCTTTTTCATGAATTTTGAATCGGTATCTATTGATTTTAAGTATAGATCTCTTATGGGCATTCTATTTTGATTGAATACACTAATTTTATAGGGTGAAATGTTTATTAGAATGTCTTTGTCTCCCATAAATTCAGTTTTATAGTTTTCTCTAGTATTGTTTGCATTAATTATTCCTACAAATGTTAAGAAGACTACCGACATCATTAATCCTTTCTGGGATCGTAAATTTTATCTATGCTGTGGTCCATCAATTATTTCTGATTCCGCTAATTTGCATCTATTTACATGCACTACTATAGGATCCTCATTTTTATGTTTTTGTATATGTAAGTTCTCGTTGATTACTTTAACTACTTCATATGGGCCTTTAAATGGTCTTGCTAGTTTTGTCGTTTTACCTTTTTCTACTTGTGGAGACATAAGTCTAACCTTATCTCCCACTTTAAAAGTATGGGGTTTGCTTGTTTTATCGTAGTCATCCTTATATTGCTCTAGTCTAAATTTGACTTTTAAGTTAGCTACCTTATATACCTCTTGCATTCGCTCTTGCATTAATGTTACATAGTCTGGTGCGTCTAAATATTGTGATACTCGTGGTTCAAAAACTGTATCAATGGGTGTTGCAGGTTCTCTTAAAAACATTAAAAAATATGGTGAATACCCTGTTGTCTCGTTGGGTGTGATATTATGGATGTATGTGCATTGACTTACGTATTCATCCCAATCATTTTGATTTTTCCCCACAAAAACCGCTAATCTACTGAGAAGTGTGCAGTTAAATCTTTCTACTAACCCATCAGTTTGAGGATGATAAGCTGTTGTGTTAATTTTATGCATGTTAAATATATTAGCTACCCTTTTGATTATTTCACTCATGAAATTTGCTCCCTTATCTGTTAATAGTTTTCGAGGTGTGCCGATTTTAAAAATAATTTTTTCTACAAGTAGTTTGGCTACTGTTTCTGCAGTTTCATCTTTGGTTGGGAATGCCTCTGCCCATTTAGTAAAATAGTCGCTAAAAACTAGTATGTGTTTATTTCCATTAATAGTGGTAGGTAGTTTGCATAAAAAATCCATAGCACATAGCTCCATTGGCGATGTTGTAGCTGGGATTGGGTGTAAGGGTGCTTTTGTCTTTGTCCCCGTATTTTTTCTAGTTGCGCATATTGTACATGCATTACACCATCTTTTAACATCTTTTTTAAAGTTATCCCAATAATCTTTTTGTAGTAATCTGCTTGCTGTTTTTCTACTCGACAGATGACCCCCTAGAGCACCATCATGATATTGTAACAAGAGAATTTGCCTTAATTTTTGTGGTAATACTATTAACTGTTTTCCACTAAAATCCTCAATAACAACTAATTTCTTTGAAATTTTATATTTTTGATTTGTCCCTTTTCTAATTTCCTCTCTAATCTTGGAAATTTCTAGATCTTTATTTTGTTTCTCTTGTATGTCTATGGGCTTTTCTGTTGCTAAAGCAAAAACTTCTAATGCTCCTAGCTCAGGAATGCGTGATAGTGCATCTGCATTTTTGTTTATTCTACCTGGTTTATATATGATTTTGATATGCATGTCTTGTATTTTCATTGCCCATTTTAAAAGTCTACTTGAGGTATCTTTATGTTTCCAGAGGCCTTCTAATAGTTTATGATCCGTTCTTATTATTACTTCCGTTCCGTATATGTACGGTTTGAATTGTTTTAATGCAAATACTATGGCATAACATTCTTTTTCTATGGTTGAGTACCTAAGTTGTGCTCCTTTTAATGTTTTACTCTCATATGATATTACGTAATCTTTACCCTTTTCTTCTTCTTGCCCTAAGACTGCCCCTACGGCTTTCCCGCTGGCGTCCGTCATGACGATAAATTGTTTCTTAAAGTCTGGGTATCGTAATATTGGTGCTGTTATTAATTTCTCTTTTAACTGATCAAATGCCTTTTGATGTTCGAGTGTCCATTTCTTTTGTGGTTTATTGATTTTATCATTTATTGTCTGTACTATCAATACTCCTTTACTCTCTCCTTTTGTTTTGACTCCTTTTGTTAGTTCTATCATGGGTGCTGCTACTTTTGCGTAATCTTGTATAAATTTACGGTAATACCCGGTTAATCCCAAAAATCCTTGTACTTGTTGTAATGTTGTTGGGACTGGGAAATTTTTAACAACTTCAATTTTATCTGGGTTATGTGTTATGCCTTCTACCGTGACTATGTAGCCTAAAAATAGCGCTGATGGCTCAGCCCATTTACACTTTGTCGGTTTGATTTTAATCCTAGCCTTTTTTTAGTCTTTGTAACACATTTGCTATATCTTTTAAATGTTCCTCAAAAGTTTTTAATGCAATCAATATATCATCCATATACACTGCCAATGTTGTACATCTACTAGTATTGTATTCATTAGGCGCTGAAATGTTGCGGGTGCATTAGTTAACCCAAAAGGTAATCTCGTGTATTCATACAATCCGTCTTCAATGACAAAAGGAGTTTTTTCCGCATCCCCCTCTTCCATTTGAATTTGCATATACCCCTTATTTGCGTCTATAACTGTAAAATACTTAGTATCTCTGAGTTTATCATATTGCTCTTGTGGTTTCGGTAATGGGTATGAATCTTTAATTGTTACATCATTTAATTTACGGTAGTCAATGCACATTCTAATTTCACCATCTTTTTTCTTAACTGGTACAATGGGTGATACCCATTGCGAAAAACTTTGTTTTATTACGCCTGCCTCTTTTAACTCTTTTATTTGTCGCTTTATCTCTTCCTTTAATTTATAAGGTAACCCATAAGGTCATTGTTTTATTGATCTGGCGTTCCCAGTATCGATTACATGTTTATTGATGTCAGTATCTCCCAAATCAAACTCATGTTTTGCAAATACGTCACTATATTCATCAAGTAAAGTTTGTAGTTGAAATTGTTGGGTTTCATTTAAATAGTTATTATTAATTTTTACTTTATCATAGAATTTAACGTTATTTGTCTTACTTAGTTCGACCATTTGTTCACTGTTATCTCTCATCACCATGGTTTCACACATTTCAAATGTTTGCTCTAATTCACCTTTGAACAACTTTCCCAACCTTGTTCCTTTGTGAATTTTTACATTGCTTCTTTCATAATTAGCAATTCTTATTGGAATTATTCCGTTTTTTGGTATAACACACTCGTCGGTTAGCATTATATTATGGCTTTTTGTAATTGACTTATCCGGCACAAAAATAAAAGTGTCCTCACTTTTGACGTTGACTTTTACTGAAATTATATGATCACAGTGATATTCTAATTCGAAGGCTTCCAATGCTACTACTTCCGCAAATCTTGATTCCTGATAGTTTGCTTTCCTTTTGATTGCACCGTCAGTTAAGTCGATTACACAGTTATCTAACTTGCTAAGGATATCTATCCCAAGGATGCATTCACTTCTGCATTCAGTCATTACTTTAAACACGTGATTAACTATTCTACTCGGAAAATGAACAGTTAGCTCAATATCTCCTCTCACTTGCATAGCATGCGATGACATAGATATTATTGTATCATTTGTGCTTTTTATATTTCTTTTTTGATTTTTTGATAACTGATTCTCCCTTATCATGGTGGCGACTGCTCCGGTATCTACTAGCGCTTTTATGATTTTGTTATCGATCAATATCTGAATGCTTGGTCTAGCTTCATTGAGTTCTATTAGTGTTTCTATTCCATAACATCCATAAGTCTTTCTTGTTACGCAATGACAACTTGTTATTTTGTTATCTAGATTATTACTCAATTGCTGATTTTGACTGTCATACAATCCTCCTTGTGGCTGTTCCACATTCTCCGATCCACTTGGATTGTCATCATTTTTATCGTTTTCCATCAATTGTTCTTCTTCTATTCGCCGGTTTTTAATTAATCGGATTTCTTTATCATGTTTCGCTGTTATCAGATATTTTGCGACAAAGGGGCATAGACATGCCAGCATCTTATATGAGTTGCCAAATGCTTGTCAAAGTTGTCGTAATGATACTAATGACGAACAGATCATTTTGAGCAGTGCCACTGTATAATATATTCCCAGTATAGTTGAGAACATATTCCCCAAAACTGCAAAATATCCCCATATGCTATACAACACTTTGTATACTACCTTTTTAAAATGTTCCTTTGATAACAACACATCGAAATTATAATCACCACCGTGGCTACCCTCGATGACTTTACTCACCATTATTGATAATATTTTCTCTTTCTCGTTAGGAAACAACATGTGCTTTCTTGCACTTTCTATGGCATCTCGCGTGTACATACCGTTGTTATTCACATCATTTATCTCTTGAAATTCTAACTTTTTCTCAAGTTCTGTTAATTCTAGTTTAAACGGTTTAGTTGCCTTTTTTCTATCAGACATTGTAATCCACATTTCATCATTTAGTTGGTATAATGGATCAAGCAAATTGGTACACTTATCGATTTTCCTTGGAATATAAGTTTTATCTGTTAGTATTCTGGTTATAGGCTGTAGATACACTGTTTCTCCTTTATAAATAACGGGTAACTCGTTGGTACATTGTTTATTCGTTGCTAGTGATACACTGGCCGGTTTACATTGAAAAGTCTGTAACACTTCTCCTACTACTCTCGCAAAAATTCCTTTTTCCGCAAACAATATTGGTGCCATTAAATCTGGGTTTGTAACCGCTACAGCCATCTTTGTTCTCAATATCTCTCTATTGAGTTTGCAAACGTTAGTAATTGTTGCTTGGTATACTTTGTCTAATTGAACTAGTTGATGATGATAAAAGTAATCAATTTTATTATTAAAATACGAAGATAGTTTGACATCAAATTTATCGATTTTCAATTTTGCGTCTTTAATTTCATTACTACTGATATAGATACCTTCATAATTAGTCTTTACAACTGCTTTTCCGCATTTGATAACTTCTCCTTTTTCTACAAATCTCATGGCCTCTGCTTCTGAGTCTACCATATATATTGTTGGGGTATCCTTTTCTTGTACGATTACTGTTTTCCTTTTTTGATCTTTTATTCTTTTTGATTCTGCATCGGTAAACTGTTTTCCTCTTATTGTTCGGAATTTTAGTGACTTCAAGTTTGTTAATTGGCATTCATATTTATCTATTTTATACACGATCATCGATTCACCAGTGTCACAACTAGATTCCTCAAGCGTACAGAACTTGTGTGTCATCATTTTCTTTGATGAACTATCAAATGATGCTTTAAATTTTCTCAATTCAACATAATATTGTCTCCGAACCACAATGTTATCTGCAATCTGACCCCATATGTTATATTTTCCTCCCATTCAGTATCCACCGGCTGAAGTCCATCCGACCACATTTACTGATTTTTTTACTCTTGCTCCTACTTGAGCGTTCAATTCAATTCCATCTGTTGTTTTAATCTTTTTCGTTTTAAATGCCTCTTCACACTCGCTTGGTGTTATTATTAATGCCTCTGGCGCCCATTTCGGTACTAACATGGTCCTTGCCACTTGATTACATACAAAACTTTCCTCTGAAAACTTGATTATACACTCCTTTGCCTCTGTGTGTATAAAGTCAGATTCTTGATACACATGAAAAATCTTGGGTTCAGTTATGATCAACTTGGTTGGATTCGCTTCCGGACAATTTTCCACGTCTAATAATGAATACTTTTGCCCCCATTTTGGGTTCTGACAATCATATGCTACAATCGCATTACTTCCTTTGATTAAATCTAATAATATTGTTATTATTACTATTATTATTGAGATACTTGATTTTCCTTCACTTTTGTTTGGTTTTTTCGTCGTTTTGTTCACAAGAATTTTTACAATTGCCTCGGTATCATTATTTTCCAACCTCCTTTCAGTTTTATCCATGGCATCACATCTGCCTTTAATCTTTGATATATTGTTTTAGCTACCTCCTTTATTTGCTCCTTTGGATTTGATCTTAAGAGCTTTTTATATCTCGCAATTAGATATGCCATTGCCGTAATTACTTTATCTCTATTTATACCAGTTGTGAAGAGTATCCGTAAAACCACCTCCTCATTTACATCCTCTGCACTCAACTCTCTGACCTCTTTTTCCATTAATCTGATTTTTTGTATCATATTTTCGATTAACGCTGATGGTTTTGTTTCCGGATATAGTTTTGAGTTCATTGCTTTTAGAAGTTCAATTATCATGATTAAATCGTTATTATCGTCTGGTACTTTTGGATTTTCATGTCTCTTTTTATTTGCTATTTCTCTCAAACGCTCTGCAGTTTTTCGATCATCTGATTTCTCTGCTATTTCTGATTTTCGAGGTCGTCCTCTACCTCGCTTCATTGTTTTAGCATCTTGCATTATTGCCTGTTTGGAGATCTTTTCTATTGTCTCTTGCAAATTACCATATTTATTATCCAATGGTTGGAAAATTATCTCTTTTTCGGGTGGTGACTTTGCACTCCCTTCGGATGGTTGATCCCACATTTTAAACAACATATCATAATCATTTTCTTCATTCAGTTCAACAGAAGGTGTTGCTAATCTTGAGTTAGTTTCTCTATTTATTACTGCAGATATAGTATTCTCATCTATTGTATTTATTCCATAGTCAATCAAATACTCACCATCTTTTAATTCAATATCGTTAAAATATAATTTTATTTCATCGTTTGGCCCTATTTTTCGAGGCCATTTATCTCTTGCCAATTGTCGTATTTTGTTTACCATTGTACACACATGGACTTCTGTTTTCGATAATACCATTTGAAGAAAATATTCGTCTTTAGTATCTAATGTTATTTTTAAAGGTTCATAAAATTTCGGACTTTTTCTCACAAATTCTCCATAACTTTTAATCATCTCTTTTAACTCTATCTCTAATTCGAATACTCGTGTTTCTCTTTGTCTCATTACCATTAATGGGATTAAACTGGTTAAATATTCAGGATCAATTCTGCTTATTTGAACTTTATTTATCACTCTCAATGTTTCATTGTCATCATAAGGTCGTTTTTTCAAAACTGCTTTTAATTCCTCTTTCATTTTTATTTGTCTCTCATTTTCCTCATTATCAATATCAACTTCATTTATAAAACACTCATACTTATTAAGTGACACCTCCGACTTTCTCTCCATGAGTCGGCTATATTGAATTTTAAAATCTTTCAATTCCTCTCTCAAAGTATTTATTTCATTATTCGTATTAGTAATTTCTACTCTATTTATTTGTTTCACTTCTGGTTCACTTTTAAATTTTACTCTATTTGGTGACTCGCTTCTCTGATTGGTCCAAACTTATGCTAAATGACCATATCTCTGGCAGTTGTAACATTTGATTTGTCCATTGAAATTCACTTTATCTCTTCCATTATTATACGGGCTTGTTCGCCTTTCTCGGTATTGATTTTGTCTATATGGACTCTATTGTCTGCCTCTTGAACTATTTCTATTATTTTATTATCATACTGGCGATATTTGGAACGATTATCTCTATTATTCCCAAAATAATTGTCTCCCATACTTTTGTTATAACGATTATCTCTAAAACTATTTCTGTTATAGTCAGAACGACTGTCTCTATTAAAATAACGATTGCTTCTATACGAATTGTTTCTGCTATAGTCAGAACGACTGTCTCTATTATCGTCTCTAAATCGATTTTGACTTTGTTCTGTAAAATTTAATGAGTCAAATCTTTTTCCTGTTTTAAGGTGATTGACTTCTACTCGTATTCGGACTGTTTTTTCGTCTATTTTTTACAAAATTTAGATATAACTGTTTCATTTCTTTCCATGGAACATCATCATCATTTTCCAACTTAGGTTTCGCCATCGTTGGCCTTTGAATCTCAACTGCGTCTATAGATGCATTGAATCTATCTCTCTGTATTGCCTCTACTCTTTTTCGCTTGTAACTCAATTGTAATTTTTACTGAAGAATAAATGATTCCGAATCTCCATTTGGTTCCAATTGGTTCGGTGGTTTGATAAAGTTCTTAAGTCCTGGTGTAGTTTTCAAGTTAAAAAGAGGCATAGATGTTTAATATTTATTATGACGACAAATCTCTAGCTTACTCTTATATGGCTCTTAATTTCGTAACATCTAAAAAAGGAGTTTATTATTTTACTAATTATCGATACAGAATACCTTTAGACACACTAACATAAAACATTCAAACACAACGATCTAACATCGAAAATAACTTTTTCTTTTGTAGGGTTGCCAGATTTTCACCACTGCAAACCGGGACAAAGAATTTTTCAAAAAAATAAAAACTTTATAAGGAATAAATTATTTATTTTAAAAATAAAAAATTAGGCCATTACTTCAGCATGTTAAGTACAAAATTAAAAAATAACTTAAAATTAATAACACAAATAATGAAAATAAAAATATTCATTTCACATTTTAAAATAAAATCCGGGACAATTCCGGAAAACAGGGACGTCTGGTAACCCTACCTTTTGAAACTACAATTTTGACATAATTTTATAATATCAAATTAGAAAATAAGCCCTTGCTGCAAAGTAATTATTATATTGATGTAAATATTTTCAATTTTCACATAATCCTCTTCAATTTCTTACAGAATAGTTATTTTCAATCATCAAGCCCGTTATTGTTTTAAAATAACATTTATTTTTTTCTTTTTGATTGGTTTAAATTTTCCTTTTAAAATGTTAAAATAAGACATCCTACATTTTTATCGAATTTAAAATTTGTAATGTGTGTTTCTCGGATAGAAATAGTTTTAACAGCTTAGGCAATGCGGTAAATTGGTTGAAAAAATAAAACTTTGGTCAAATTAACATTTGAATTGTCTATTTAATTTCAGTTTATTTTTTTGATTTTGCTTCATCATCAGATACAATGACCATTTACTTACTAGAAAATATGTCAACCATCTTACTATACTGTGAAGGTAATATGTAACCCTACTGGAAATGAGCAGATGAGGGACAGTCAAAGTAAGATCGAAAAGAGAGAACGATTACTAAGTGAAAGTATCAATTCACATTGACTCAATTCTGAGGTAATATTGAAAGATGAAGGAATAAGGAATTTATAACTTATTAATTTGACTCAACGTTGTGAACCCGCCAATATCAAAACTGTATTACAAGAGTTATCCCTGTAATATGACGTAATTAATTAATTTCACAAGATATTGAATTCTATTTAGCCTTGTTTCCTTTGGGTATTAACTTGAGTAGCAAGGGGCATTTGCATTTTATCTATTATTTAATAAGACTTGGTAATAAGTGGTATTTTACAAAGTTATAACGACTCTAAGCGAGTTTGTGCGGCCAGCACAACAAACCGAACGAACAAACCTCGTGGTTTGTCAAAACCAGCATTATGAAAGGAAACAGAAACGGTGAGACAAAGGGCCCTCACGGTTGGTCTATCTCATATCTCTAACATCTCTGACTTTATTCATTGTGAATCGATATCTGTAAACAAAGTGTATTTAGAGTTATTTCCTTTCAAATTATTACATGTGCATCATTAACCAAAGTTAACTAATTATTTGCCGCTAACAGCGACTTGTGGCATCAATTTTGAGTAAAAGATAGAATTTGAGTTAAGTGGAAGTATAAGGCTGATTAGTGTGTGATTTAGTAGAGTTTGATGGTTGAATAATTTTTCAGTGCTATCTTCCAGTGAAAGAAAAGAGGAAGGAAAACTCCTGAATGCAGAGTGAGAGTTGACCTATATGATGGAACATTGACATTGCTTAGAAGCCACGTGAATTAGTTAGAAAAAAGTCATTAAATTATTTCAAACTTAACAGACTCTCCGAGAAGATCTACAGTACGAACAAGGTTAACATCGAATGGGGAGAGTCCAAATCCAAGCCATAAAGACAACCCTGGTTGCCCGTTAAGAGGGTCAAACAGTAATTTATCCATTGGTGTTCACAAGCACACAAGTAGTTTACGGGGAATTACTCAAGTGAGGGCGCCAGCTCCTTTCCCTAAGAAAATAAAAGCAAAAAATCCTAGAAGGGTCGAACAAAATCGAAAACTTGTTGAACGGAAGGATGACGGTAAAGTTCGACTTAGTAGATGATGATAACATCTAAGGTGAATGTGATAATTGTGCACACTGTAATTTTAATAAATTATGATTGAAGTTGGTTATTAGTAGTTATATGGCAAAGTATAATTCATATAATTAAATATAATTAAACTTAGAATAAATGAATATTTATTTTCGCAGAAAATGCATCTTAGAATACGGATCAAACCGCATCAAAACAAACAAGATACTTTATATAGGTAGCTCACTTGATCCAAAGGTTGATCAAGGGCAGAAGTCACGGTGACAGAGCTCACCTTTGGCGGATGAACCAGCAATGGTGATAGCAGGGCGAGTTATTTGGAAGTAATTTTTTATTAATTATGTTGGGCCAGAACACAAACGGCCTTGAAAATTGTTTGAATGTATCAGTAATACAGCACAAAAACCCAGCACCAAGATAACTTAAAATACCACATACAACACCAACTAAACATTTTAAAATCTGAGAGAATATAAATAAATATAAAATCAAAAAACATAAAAGTAAAATAAAATAAATACAAAATGCATCAAGAACCGCACGAAATTTATATAAAAATAACATAATAACAAGCAAATTTGACCGAAAACGAGAAGTTATATAAAAGTAAAAATTAATGAATTAAATGAGTAAAAATAAAATATTTTTGGCTGAATAGAATTAATTAAAAATGTTAAAAATAAATTACCAATTTAAATTAAGAAATTAATAAAAATTTAAATTAGATAACACAAATAATTTCAAGGTCAAATTTGTTTAATCGCAATAAAAATGACATGCAAGGTTAAGTTCAAATTATAGGTATATATACTGATGTGTTTTCACAAATTATCAACTGCTTTGCCGTATTATTTTAAAAACTTAATTTTAAATCTTATTTGTTCAAACTTAAATTTGTTGCAAACTTAATTGAGTTAGTGTGTATAACTAGCTGAGAGCCGTGCATTCAGGCAATTAACACTGGTAAGTGTTTTTGTCTGAACACGACAACTCTCAGCTAGTATATGATTATTGATTTGAGTGATTACTGCCATGAATATATGAAATGTTCACGATGATTTTATGAATTAATGCCAATTGAATTTATGAAATGTTCACGATGATAAATTAATGCCATATGAATTATGAATGTTCACAATGATTTTATGAATTGCCAATTCTCCTAATGAATTTATGGACGATGTCGTATGCCAAATAAATATTTTATGCACTCGAAGCTTATATTTAACTGATGTGGTAAAATTTCTTTATTCAATTTTTCAGGCCCACAGCCGATACATCACCACAAGTAATTAAAATCGACACACCACAATCAAGCTGTGTAAGTGCGGTTCATCTGCCAATAGCTTGTTCCCGTGAAGGTTCCAGCGTGAGAACGCAGGAGTCCAAAGGTCAATATTATCCGCTAAAAATGGAAATTGGAAGGTAAGGGGGTAGTCTTTTGGCTCCTCCTTCGCCATCCGTTTCCTGAAAAATCGACATAAAATTTTGAACAGCAATCGGCTCAAAATCACTAACACTGAGTAGTCCAGTGGGCACTCATTAAATGTAACATGAACATAAAAAGATCATAGGGACAAAGATAGGGAAAGGGTAGCGGGAAAATAGCGAAATCGTTGCAACAGTTAAAATGAATAGCCATCGGAAAAAGATTAATCCGAACGACTAAAATCATGAAAAATAATGTTTTAAATAATATATATAAGAATTAAAGAAATTATTTTGAATTGAGACGGAAAATATGGGCAGAACGCTGCGCAAATTTTCGGAAATAATTAAAACATTTATCATAAAACTGTAAAATAAGGGCGGAACGCTGCTCAAATTTTCCGAATCAATTAAAATACTTATCAAAATAGTAAAGTAAAAGTAGAATACGGCTCAACAATTGATAGGATATCCGAATAAAACCGTAAAATAAGGGCGGAACGCTGCTCAAATTTTCTGAATCAATGAAAATACTTCATCGAAAACTGAAAAATGAGGATGGATTTCGGTTAAATTTTTATATAAATACAATATTTTCATAAACCTGAGGAATAAGGACGACTCCCTACTAAAAACTTAATAATAATAATAATAATAATAATAATAATAATAATAATAATAATAATAATAATAATAATAATAATAATAATTATAATAATAATAGCAGTGATAATGGATTAGAATAATACATATAATAGTAACAATGATAATGCTAGCAACAATAATAGGAGACATAGTAGTTATAAAAGGGATAAGAGTAAGAGAGATATTGTGTGGATATTTAACATAATAAAGGGTTTACAGGCCATAGAAAATCATCAACACGGACAACGATAAGAATGACTAAGCGAATGGACATAAAGATAAGTGATATGAGAGTATGTGTTAACATTTGAAGGAGATAGGAAAATAATGGGACCTAAAAATCGAAATCGAGCACAGGCCTACTATCGGCAGCTCGTTGGACTTATGAATCGTTCGGTCAATTATAGCATTAGCAATAACGCTCACTTTTTGAGGACAATCCATCTACTCGAACACAGTTCCAACGTTGCTTAGCAACGGATGCCGAGTGGTAAGCGAAAGATATTTATGTTGGACCAGAACACAAACGGCCTTGTAAAATGTTTAAATGAATCGGTAACACACATGCAAATATAACCTGCAGCTTTAAATTCAAACCTATGAAAACATCAATTAAACCTAGCAAAATAGGAGAGAAAAGCAATTACATATAAAATAATAAACATAAAAATAAATTAAAATAATAACAAAATGCAACAAGATCCGCACGATATAAATATAAATATAACACGAAAACCCAACAAATTAGACCGAAATTTGATAATTTAACAGAAATGAAAGTTTCATGAAAATGAAATTTAAATCAAAGAATTTGAATTAGAAATAATTCAATAAAAATTTCAAATAAAAAATTATCAAAATAAATTAAAATATAATGAAAATTAAGATTAGAATACACTAGAAAATATCAAGGTCGAATTTTGTTTTACTAAATCAAAAAGAACACGCGAGGTTAAGGACAAAAAATAGGTATGTATACCGATTCATTTTTACACAATTTTAACCATTTTTTAAAAATCGTTTTTTTAAGCGTAAAACATTGTTTTTGAATTTTTGAAATCACTCGATACTTTTAAATCTATCTTAGGTGAGTGAGAGTTTTATTTGGAAACTCACTCTCCACGTCTCGTCCTCGCAACCTCATTGGAGCTCTGCTTGGATGTCGGTGTGGGGAGAGTAGTATTTTTATTTGGTATGATGTTATGCTTTAGCAAGTAATTTGGTATATTATTTTTAATATTTTAATAAATATTTATAAAACCTAAAATCAGCTTATTTTTCATTAGTTATTTTATTGTCGAAATTTTTCCGGCCCACAGCCAAAACACATCACAAGTTAGTAAAATCCACATATTATTCAGATTCGTGTAAGTGCGTGGAATATCGCCGATGATCTGTGCCCGTAAAGACCCGGCGTGCGGAACACAGGGATTGGAACGTCAATATTATCCCGTATAGAAGAAAGGAGAAATAAGGAGGTGGTCTTTTGGCTACTTCCTCGTTTCTCGATTTCTTTAAATTCGACCTAAATTAATCTACATACGGCTCAAAATCACCACACCGAGTAGTCCAGTGGGCACTCATTAAATATAACATGAACACAATGCGCCTAGGATCAATTAAAAGAAGGTAACGGGGAATAATAAAATGAAATCGTTGCTAACAATTTGAATTAAATACGAATATAATTTTAAAACCCTAAAAGCAGAGTTAAATTAATAACAAAGTTATCAAGAACCCACAATAATAAATGATCTGTAAATAAATCATAAACTTAAATAACCACCCCAACCTAATATACTTAAATAGAATAAAGAGAAGAGAAAAATTTGAACCTAAAGTCTGCGATAAGTCTACGACCCCTTTTTCGACATCAACTTTACGAGTTAAAATTTCCAATACGAATTAAATGAAAAGATTACCAATAAAATATAAAAAATAAGTCCTAATTAATAAAATAATTTACTTAAATCAAGACCACCGCCAAATAAAACGAATAAGAGGGGATTATATTTAGTGGATTCACAGATTTAAATGAATAATTCCACCGGAGCGAGTTTTGTATTGTCATCCCAGATTCGGAGAACTTTGGAGATAAAATCATATCGCAGAATGGGAATTCCATATTTACCCATCGACGCCTTCTGTAAGTTTAGAGGAAGATATTTCTGGCAACCACCCGACAGATTTCCCAAAGATTACCCACCTAATTATTCGCTAACAAATTGATAGGACTCCGACATAGTGAAATCTACACAGCCAGGTAGTAAAAACAGTATAAATAAATAAAAAGTTCACCTTAAGAAGCTCCAAAGTCTTTATTTTTTATTTATCATGTTGAAATTCCCCGAGTTAATAGTAAATTCCAAAAAATTATTAAATTGTCTAAAAAATCGATAAGTAAATTTAATAAGATTTCAGTTCTTTCCTCGCATGTCGTATTGACAATCTGAATGCTAAATAAATAAATGATTTTACACACCGATCGGATGTTGCCAAACACCTGAGGGGCAGGGAATATGACGAAGTGTATTTCTACCATGCACGTTTTCTTTATAAATGAATGTAGATATTGAAATGCCATTTTCTAAAAGTTATATTAATGACGTATCAGGTTAATATCATCGAAGGAGTGCCGGCGAGCCGACCATTCAACCCCGTCGAGCTTTTGGAATTTAATTTAAGTACAGCAGCTAGCTTTTTGTGATAATTTTCAATTTTTAGATAATTAATGGTATACTGGTTAGTATTTTTCGATTTAAATAGAGTTTAATTTACAATTGAATAAGCTATATAGTAATCATAATAACTTAATCATATCTGAATTACTTTGAGTTATAAACCCTTTATGGATTTTAGTAAATAAATTACGTAACTTGAACTTTTGATTTTTGGATATAAGAAAAGCCTATTCAACTGACAATTTGATCATATTTTATTAATATTCATTATAAGATTTTTTTTCCTTTCTAAATAGTTTATACGAGTTAATCCTAAATCTGAGTGTAGAATTTGGTCAAACTAGGTAAATAAATCTATCGATAATTTTAGACATATTCTTAGCTTGAATTGTTGGAAATTCATATAACTTAGAAGTTTTAATCCTTACAAAAATCTAATTCTCGAATCGTAGATCTTGTGGAGTCGATGGATTTTGGATTTTTAGCCAACTAACTTATTTTATAAATCTGAATTTTGATAATTTTAATCAACCATTAAAGTAAAGTTATCCGCTGGATCATAGAATTTTCTCTTGATTTGGACTGAATGGTTTATAAGAGACTTGGATATTTTAATTGCATAATAGTTAGGACCCTCAGTATGGTTTTCATAAATTATTTAATTAAAGATAAATATAAGGCGTTACTAATGATTTTTCGCATTCAGAGAAACCCCGTTCAATGACTTATGTTTCAACTCACATTGCGGATCGGTGGAGGTGGGCATGGGAACAGTTCCGGCAGGAGAGATGCCCTGAGTTCCCCCCATCGGAGCCTCGACTAACCGACTCAGCAGAAAATGACCACGACCGATGGCTGGCCGAACAACCATGGGAAGAGTGGAGCCCGGCCGGGGAAATCCACGCGCAGGCCCACCATCTCCTCGAACAACTAGAAGCCCACCAACGACAGGTGGATGTACAGGTAGTCAGAGCGCGCCAGTACTTGGCAAACGTGGAAGAAGACCTCTTAGCTGGTCGATTTGCCAGCAGGTACCGGCATCCACCACCACGCCAGGCCTCTCTCGGTAACCGGCCGAAGACAACGCGGGCTCGCTCCACCAAGCGACCAGTAATGACCATATCCGGTTATTCTCCGGAGGAGTGGGTGGAAAGGGGGTTTCCCTCCTCCTGAACTACCCTTTCAAGACAAAATACGCTCTAATTTAATCGTTTGGTAAAGGTTTCGTTAAATAAATCGTTGGTTATTTTTGTTAACTATTTTAGTCTTAATGAGAGAATTCCTTATTTTGTTTAATGTAACGCGTACGAACAAAGTTTCTTTAAAATAACAAATTTTCTAAATGTCTGTATTAATAGCCATGGAACCCACCCAACTACTGCAGAAAGAGCTGACTCGTACCCAGCAAGCTAACAAGGCGCTGTACGAGCAGATAATACAGCTCACCAAAGAGATACAACAAATGAAAGCCACATGGGTGGATCCAGCGAAGCTTAAGCCCCTACGCCACCGGCTCACCGCCGCTCAAAAGGGCTGGGCCGGTGAACGGCAATTAAATCAAAATCTCCGAACGCAGATAAGGGGGTTGGAAGTTGCCTTGTCCGCCAGTCGGGAGGGAGAGGCAGTAACCTACCCTCTTGTCTTCGCCCCATTCCAATTGGCTTATCGGGACTCAATAAACAAACTAACGCCCGCTGTAACTCCTACTACAACACCATCCAGCAGTTATAGGCCGGGCGGAAAGAGCGTGCCAGACGAAGAGCCGCTCATCGGTCGAATAAACTCAATTGATTTAAAACTTGTTTCATCTGTGAATTTAATTAAATTATAAAGGTTGTTCAATTACTAAAAGTGATGTTTTAAAACTTGAGGAATGTTAAAAAACCCGGAGCTATTTCATGAGTATTCGCACTTCGTCAGGTAACCGTCGTTCTATCTCTAGGAACACCATCACCGTATCTAACACTCACTAACATGATTCTGATCTCGAAACTTCTCACACACAAGGGACTTACAAAGCGAGCATAGGTCTTCCATCGACAGCTCGTTGAACTCAGGGGTTGTCCGAGCAATTACAGCATTAGTAATAGCGCTCACTTTTTGCGGACAATCACCCACTCGAACACATTACCAGCGTTGCCTAGCAACGGGTGCCGAGTGGTAGCTAGAAATATTTATATGGCGTTACCGGGGCAACTATAGGAAGATTCAAACAAATAGCAAAACTCAGTAACCCACCATTTATATGAGATTGTCTGGGTAACAACCATATAGTTTTAAAATCTCAACACCCAGAAACCCACCAATTATATTATAAATTATTAGTTGCCGAAGATATTATATGTGATTGAAAATTCTTTAAGTTATGTAATTTCAATAATCAATGCGATTGCATCATACTAACATTTATTAAGAATATAAATAATTAGTTTTATATTCAATTTTTCAACAGAATTGCAAAATTGTAATAATTTTTATATAACTAAGTAAGCTTTTATAATTTAATTTTTTTAATATAACATATGAAAGGTAATAAACAATGTCATAAATCATAGATAGAATTGGATTAAAAATTTATTAGGTTTTGTTTAAATAATGTAAATGACTATTTCTTGTCAAGTATTATTTAATTTAAATATTCTAAAAATATTACAATTTTTGTGTCAAAATTGAGATTATTATTTATAATTTTGTTTACCTATAGTAGTTTAACATGGTGTCTAATTTTGAATACACAAAGGATACGTTTAAGTTGTGGTCAACAAAAAATGAAAAAGTTTGATGAGATATTTATATAATTACTTTAAACAAATTTAGATTATCCTGGAGCCTTTCATATATTTATTAAAAACAACTGGGAAAGGATTTCGTAGACAATTGTCCCTAGCATTTAATCACTGGTTACGAATACCCGATGACAAATTAGAAACAATTAACGAAGTAATTGAAATGTTGCATAATTCAAGCTTGCTGTATGGAGTAGTATTTGACAAATTGAATTGTATTTTACTGTTATTTACAGAATTGATGATATTGAAGATAGTTCTATAATGAGACGTGGTAGTCCAACTGCCCAGAAAATTTACGGATTACCATTATCACTCAATTGCGGAAATTATGTTTACTTTTTAGCTTTACAAAAAAGCCTTTCTCTAAATCATCCCAAAGTTCCAATTATTTTTACCGGTAATTCATAATATTTGATTAATTTCAAAAAGAAGACCTTTATTTAATTTTTTAAAATTTAATTTTCATTTAATTATAAATAGAATTTTAGGATTTTATAATAAAATTTTTAATTATATTGTAATTAGTCTGCATTCGTATTTATATTGAATATCACAGCACCCAACTTGTAAATGGGCAACTGTTTAATTTCATTTAAAATAATATCAAAATTGAAATATGTGAACAAGTAAGGATGGATTCTAATTACTGAATTTTGGATTTATCAATTGCAGACAATATCTTCCAAATTGGACGGTTTCTAAGCTTTACTTGTTTTTTAGACGATTTCTTTATATTTATTGATTTCTATATTCATATATAAATATCGAATGTTAGCAACAATAAACCAATGTTGATAGAGCAAGTCACTTCATCAGACACACTGGAAATTATCAACATATATATATATATATATATCCGGGTTCTTATTGTGTAATTCAAATTCATTTATTACACAAACCATTGACAATGATAAATACGTAACACTGATTCGTGTTATTCGGTTTTAATTCAGAATTTTAAATGAGGGCTTTTGTGAGATAATTAAATGCTTTTATAGCATTAATTAAGGGCTTCATAGCATTAATTAAGGGCTTCATAGCATTAATTAAATGCTTTTATAGCATTAATTAAGGGCTTCATAGCATTAATTAAATGCTTTTATAGCATTAATTAAGGGCTTCATAGCATTAATTAAATGCTTTTATAGAATTAATTAAGGGCTTCATAGCATTAATTAAATGCTTTTATAGAATTAATTAAGGGCTTTCATAGCATTACTAAAGGGCTTTCCTTACAATAATTAAATGCTTTTAATGGCCTTCGTGGCAATAAATAATGGCTTGTATATTTCCAAACTTCAAGACAATTATTAACAAAATAAAATCCCTTGGCGGTTGAATGTTTTGCTTTTCGGGTGATTAGAAACTGTAGAGAATTTATTGATAGGTAAAATATTGATTGTATTTTCTGCATTTGTGCTCTCAATATCGTTGCAATTGTTCAATATTTCTGTCGGATAACTTCGAACCAAACTGTACTATAGTCAATGGACGAATCACTACAGTTCCATTGCAAACACCAAATATTTCTCAACCATTTAGATTGTGATCAACAAAAGCAGAAAGACTTGTTATATTTTGTTTTAGAGTGATCAGGACCTATTTTCGATCGAAATGTTCCATTTTATGAATAATCCATATGGAAATTGGTTTACATAGTTATTTATTTAAATTATATTTGTATAATTGATTCCGATATCGACAAAACATATTTTCAAAATTTACAATTTGATAGAAATCATCTAATCTAGCAAATAGCTACATTTATATATCTTTACATAATCACAGAGCAAATGTTGCATCTTCATCGTGGCCAAGGTCTTGATATTTATTGGCGTGACACTTTCACATGTCCCAGTGAAGAAGAGTACAAGGCCATGGTTATTCTCAGTAAATTTTCGCTTTTATCATTTCTCCTTGTGCATTCTGTGACGTTATTTTAGAAACTGGAGGTCTCTTTGGTTTAGCAATTCAATTGATGCAGTTGTTCTCGACCGACACTAAGTATGAGCAATATGTTGTCAGAGATTGAATTCTTTTTACATGTTTTTAGAGATTACACATTGCTCTTAGATAATTTGGGTCTTCTTTTTCAAATTCGAGATGATTTTGCTAATTTAGTCGATGAAACGGTTTGTTTTCAGTTAATTTTTAGATATATAATATATATTTTTAATTAACTACAAAAATTTAATATATTCCCTTAAATTAAAATGAAATTATATAATATAACGCATTGAGTGTCACGAGAAGCATGCGATGTGTCTCACGTAAAGCAGACAGGGTTTCAGTACGCATTATTTCCCCGTCATTCCCCAGCAAACATTTCTTATCAATTACATGCAAGTTTTATGGAGATCACAATTTTATGTAGTATTGTGGCGCTCAATGTGTTAATTGATTTATTGCATTCATTATTAATCAGTTTATTTATTAATATTGATATTATTTAATTATTATTTCTTATAATTGTAATTATTTATTTATTTTAGTTATTATTTTGTTATTATTTATTATTAATAATGATTATTTATATTTGTTATTATTATAGTAATTAATTATTATTTTAAATTTATTATAATCTATTGATTTTACAATTAATTATTTATATCTATTATTAATTAGTTTTATTATTATAATTTGTTGATTTTTATTATTTCTAGTTATTATTTTATTATTATTTCTTATTTCGTATAATTATTTATTTATTTTAGTTATTATTTTGTTATTATTTATTATAGTAATTAATTATTATTTTAAATTTATTGATATAATCTATTGATTTTATAATTAATTATTTATATCTATTATTAATTAGTTTTTATTATTATAATTTATTAATTTTATTATTTTAATTATTTTTATAGTTATTATTTATTATCAATAATTATTATTTTATAATTTATTATGATGGTCCATTGATTTTATAATTATTTATTTTTATTTATTTATTATTTTTAAATTAATAAATTGATTTAGCATTATTATTATTATTTATTTATATCTATTATGGTTGGTTAAAATATATTGCTTCAATAATTGAGTAAGTTCTAAATAAATTGAAAGTAAATTATAATCAATCGTATAAGAATCATAAACAAAAACACATTCAAGTCCAAAATTCAAATTTAGCATAAATCAATCACAATTAACATACACAATTCATAAAAAAATTTACACAATTGATTCGATAATACACAATACTAAAGTTTTCAAAAAATCCATAATTGAAAAAAAAATATTATAAATGTTTAACAAATACATAAATAATTTCAAACTCGCGAGAAATGAAATTGACCAACAACCATTAATATAATTTACCATCCTCACACACAAACATTCTCAGCAGGCTGATATGGAAGAAAATGAAATTTCTATGCGCATTTCTCCAGTTTCACGAACTGCAATATACTAAGTGAAATTGTCGGAGGACTACACCAAGCCACGTGAAGACAAATCACCTATAATATAAAACAAAAATCAATAAATTTATAGCATATAAACACACCAACTCATCTGGAGGTTGCTTGTAAAATAGTCACTGAGACAAACCCTAGACTATACACCAAGTCCCATTGAGATAAATTCCGCTATAATTCAAGTTGATACATAAATCAAGTTGTCGGAATTTATTTTGTGAAAAAATAAATGTATTTCAGCCATTTTTTAAATGGCTGCTAAGTAAGTTATTTTTTATAGCTATAAAACTTAAAGTTAAAAAATTTTATGAGTTGAATTTTGATTTCATAAGGAAATATGATCATAATTCGAGCTCTTAAATATAACTTTGATCAACTATTTCATATATGTTATTATAAATAATATTTAGGAAAAGTAACAATAACTAATCTCCAAAAATATGTATTTTTTTCGGATATTATTCAAAAAAGTGAGTTTAATTATTTTTGAAGTTATAAAAATTATTAATTGCATTAAATAATTATATTTTTTATACATATTTTGAAAAAAATCTTCGATTATGTACACAAAATAATAATTTGGTTTATGATTATTTTTTAAAACTTACCAATATAATTTAAAAATTTATGCTTTTTTCGGATTTCAGGTTTTGTTTTTTTTCGACAGAAATATCTAAAATATTAAATTAATTTTAGTTTTAATGGTAAATCTTATGAAGATACATCCTCATTTACTCGAAATTTCCTAGCAAAAACCTCAAAATTTAAATTAAAAATTTTTTCCGCCATTTTTCTTTCTAAAAATATCTCAAAAATGTTTATAAATTAATTTATTATAGGGGTTTTTTCAACTTCTAATGGCTACATGTTAAAAGTTAACATGCATGTTTTATTATGGGTTGTGTTAATGTGCATTATTTTATTTCTCTATCACTTTTTGTGTTTATATAGTGTAGGGTTTGTCTCAGTGACTATTTAACAAGCAACCTCAAGGTGAGTTGGTGTGTTTATATGCTATAAATTTATTGACTTTTGTTTTATATTATGGGTGATTTATCTCAACTTCGCTTGGTGTAGAAAATCAAAAAGTGATAGAGAAATAAAATAATGCACATTAACGCAACCCATAATAAAATATGCATGTAAACTTTTAACATGTAGCCATCAGAAATTGAGACAAACCCCTATAATAAATTAATTTATAGACATTTTTGAGATATTTTTAGAAAAAAATGGCGGAAATAATTTTTAATGTAAATTTTGACTAAAAAATGTATGTTCATAGGATTTACCCTTAAAACTAAAATTAATTTAATATTTCAGACATTTCTGTCGAAAAAAAAACCTAATCTCGGAAAAAAATCATAAATTGTAAATTTTATTAATAAGTTTTAAAAATAAATCAAAAACCCAATTATTATTTTTTGTACATATTCAAATATTTTTTCAAAATATGTATAAAAAATATAATTATTTAATGAAATTAATAATTTTATAACTTCAAAAGTAATTTAACTCACTTTTTTTGAATAATTTCCGAAAAATAATTCATCATAAAATAAATCATTTCCTGAATATTCATAATCATTATTAATAATCATTATCAATACACGAGCTTGTAGATCAAAAGTTGTAATTATAAGCTTGAATAATGATTTAACTTCTTTATAAAATTATAATTTAACTCGTAAAACTTTATAATTTTAAAAAATAACTTACTTTGCAGCCATTTCAGAAATGGCTGAAATCCATTGATTTTTCACATAAAATAAATTCCAGTAAGTTGATTTATGTTTCAACTTGCATTATAGTGGAATTTATCTGAACTTCGCTTGGTGTATTTTGAGATAGCTAATTTTGTTGTCAGCCTTCTTTCTATCGCTTGAATTCATAACTCTGTCGCGTTCTAGTATCATTCAAACAAGACATTCGCTGAGGATCTCACAGAAGGCAAATTCAGCTACCCAATTGTGGCGGCTATTCACAAAGATCCAAATGACCATCAGATAATTAGCATATTAAGACAGCGAACCGATGAACTATTCCTGAAGCGTCATTGTGTAGGCCTGATACAGAAAATGGGTGTCCTAGATTACACAGTGAACTATTTGATAGATTTGGAAAACCAGTAGAAAGAATAATTCTCATTGATTATCATCTAGCTTTATGTATTGAATTGTAGGTGCAAGAAGTCGATTGAAGAGTTGGGAAGCAATCCGCATTTGGAAGGCCTGCTGGATAAATTTAGCAAAATCTATAGAGAATTCAAATCCGACAATTTGCAATTATAATATTTATTTCTAGTATCCAATTCTTTAATTTATCTGTTCTTTTTTCGGTTTATTAGGCACTTATTGGCTTTTTTATTAATGTAATTCATAATAATACTTTATTTTTATTGATAATAAAATTTATTTTTTGTTTTTTTTTATCATTTTAATTCTTATTTCGATTTTTAGAATTGTTTTCGGGATTAAAAATAATTTTTTTTTAAATTTCTTTTTAAACTGTAAATCATAATTTTTGTATCGATTTAACCCAAATTTTCAGAATTGGATTTTGACGTGTTATTAGATATGTAATTGACAATTAAAATAAGGTTGTAAGATATTTGATAGGATTTTTAGAAGGTGATTTTATGTGTTGATTTTGTGATTTTATGTTTGGACAATTGGTTATATCCTATTATATACAATAATAAATAAAATCGATTTATTCAAATTAAAAAAAATTTTTAAACCCCATGCCCACGACACATCCTCAGAACAACGATCATTGATGAACTTTACGACACTGAAACCATTTTAGCTGAACGATGGACTTCAGAATCATTGGATACCGTTTTTTGGAAGTCAAAACTACTAGTATTCGAATCTTATATTTGTCATAAACTGATTAAAAATGAACTCTTATGTTTTGTTTTATCTCGTCCAATGTTTCTTCATAAAAATTCGCGACTGAAAGATGAATTTGAACCCGTTCTTACTTTGCAGAATCTCGTCTCCAAATTAAAAAACAAATAAAATTTCTGTAATTTTGGGCGCTTATTTAGAGTTTTTATTTAGGAGAAAGTTAAACAAGTTTTAAATTTTTAATAATTTGATTCTTGCGATAAGTATAATCTGGAATTTAAATAAATCGATTTTTTTATTATTGTATGTTTTTTATGTCATTAAAGCGACTTGAAACATGTTCATTTTTAAATATGAAATACGGCTTCTTAGAGGGAGAGACGATTTATGACGTCATATTTGACGAAGTGTCTAACATTTCGTCACCAGAGGAGGGAGGGGGTACAACATCGGCCAAAATCGCGTCATCTCATTTACGTACGGCTACTAAATCTTAGATATTATTTATGGCGCAAAATGTTTTAGTATATCTTGGAAGTGTATTCTGCCAAATTGAATTTTAAATAGTTCTAAAGTCAAAACAGCCTTTGCTACGAAATCTAAACAATATTGATTTACAAAAACGCCTTTCGGCATGGCCACAGTACCAGCAATTTTTCAAAGACTGATGAACAAAGTATTATAAAAGATAATTTGGAAAATTGATATGGTATACTTAGACTATAAATTACTTTCTCAAGGTATTATCAATCACACCTCAGTGACATAGAATACGTTTTCATAAAAATAGAGAAACCTGGATTACAGATTAAGCCACACAATATTTATGGACAGAAATGAGGTTTTTAGGACAAATTATAAATGAAACAGGTTTTAAAACTGATCCTTCTAAAATAAACTGAATTAAGATTTTTGAAACACTCAAATATGTCAGGAAACTTCGAAATTTATTAGGATCAATAAATTATTACTGTTAAAATTGTTTACAACCACACAAAATAAAAAATTAATGTTATCAGAGGAGTGCCGGAAAGTATTCGTAGAACTAAAAGAGAAGTTTGCATGACACGAATTTTAATACTTTCAAACTATATAAAAAGTTTTATTTTGGATACTGATGCCAGGTTTGATAAAATCAGTGTGGTTTTGCCACAGTTAAATGAAAAATGGAAAAGAAAGAGTGATCAAATATGGATCAAAACACTCAATAAACCCGAATTCGGATATTCCATTACAAGAAAAGAGCTTTTAGCCGCATATCACTTTACAGTTCACTTCAAGCATTATCTGTATGGAAAACGATTTAAACTTAGAACAGACCATATTCATAAAGTTTTATGACCAAATTTCATATTAAAATTAATTACAAATTAATTACAAAACCAAAATTACAATGCTTGCTTCATATAAAACTTTAAAAACTCTAAATGTATGGTGGGTCACTACTGTGTGGTCATGGTAACCCAGAAATACAGATATTTATGCTTGCTTGTTAGTCGTAGATACTGTAACAAGAGGTTGTGAGTCCGCCAGAGGTGAGCTTACTTGGTAGAAACTGTTAAGGCCAGGACTCACCATGGGTCCACCCAGCTGTCGATAGGAGGCTTGTGCTCGATTTTCATGGTGTGCCTATCTTTCGGCTTATTCTGACTGGTCTGTGTTAGCCATTTAATCTCATTATTCACATCCTACTTTGGATTTAGAAACAGTTTTGCACTATCTATGACTGAATGTTTAGGTCTACTTATCAAATGCTAAAGTATAGTTTTAAAAGAAACTTTATTAAAAACAAGATGTCTTAAATTTTAGTATATATCAAAATGCCAGTAATTTTCAACTATGTTAGATAAACAGCTTTACTTTCGATACAGTACGCAATAATCGCAGACACACTCATTCGGCCTTTCCTGGCTTGTGCCGTTTTCGATTCATCGATTCATTCACTGGTTTCTATATGATCATTAAGATTGTTATTATCAATTATCATTAGCTCGTTGTTATTTTAATGGTGATATCATTATTGTTAGTTCCATTTATTTATTAATACGGTCGACGCTATCCCAATGAGTGTCAAAATTATCATGATTAATATTGGTGGGTTACAGGGTTTCAAATCTTGCTTATCCTCCTGGTGACCCTAGTAACGCCATACAAAATGATACTGATCGCCACTTGGCACCCGTTGCTAGGCAACGTTGGTAATGTGTTCAAGTGGTGGATTGCCCGCAAAAATTGAGTACCATTGGCTAGTACTATAGTTGCTCGGACAACCCTCGGGTTCACGAGCTGTCGATAGAAGACCTGTGCTCGCTTTGCTCTGCCCCTCGTAACTATTCAGGATTAGTTCTTAATTGACTGTGGAAAACTGAGACGTAATAAGGTTACTTGTGACAATACTGACATGCAATTTCAAAGAAACGACTCAACTAAGGTTAAAACTACTCTATTTGAATCAATCACAGGTGGAATGTCTACTGTTTGATGTTCTGGAGTTGGGTTGCTCGACGTCGGGCACGCTCCTTGCGTCCCGGTCGACGATTGTGTGCTGGAGTGATGAATTGTTCCGTTACTTGGGTGCTCTTCTGTGGTATCTGGGATGGGGCGAAGATGAGCGGATAAGTGACCGCTTCACCTTCCCGGCACACCGCTAGGGCGACTTCGAGTCCCCGAATTTGAGTGCGCAGGCTCTGATTTAGCTGCCGCTCCTCCATCCATCCTTTCTGTGCCGCCGTGAGTCGGTGGTATACAGCTCTCATTTTTGTTGGATCAACCCAGGTTGCTTTTAACTGTTGAGTCTCTCGAGTTAATTGAAGGATTTGGGCGAGTAACTCTGCGTTCGATTGTCTTGCCCGTTCCAGTTCCGCTTGTAGAAGTTGTAGGGATGACATTACTATAATAGGAGAGAGCATTTAAATTCTTTATTGCCTTCATTAAATCAAAGTTTTATTATTTAATTAAACAAATTGTATGAAGCTAATTTATTCATGAGATCAAATAACGAACGAGAAAAAAAGACGCTTAATATTTAAATCAATTTCTACAACACTTCGTCATTTCTATAGTTCTTCTTCAGGGAATTCTCTCTCTAAACTCCTCTTCAGAGCCGCCACCGTATAGGGCCGTCGGGTATCGCGGACTGGGTGAGGTGGGTATGCCTCCGCGATGAGCCCGGCGCGGATGTCCTCCTCCACGTTCGTGAGGTACATCCGGGCTTTGACCACATTGAGGTCCACTTGCTCTTGTACTCTTTCCCAGAAGGTGAGGAGATTTCTGGCGTGATCATATACCTCTTCGGCCGGGTATTGTTGTCCGGCGAGTCCACAGGGATCGGATTCGAGCCCCAACAATCGCCAAGTAGTCGGGTGTGACCACCGGGGTGGAAGTTGTTCGGTAGTCGCGGCAACTTTTGGTACCTCTCCTGGGTGTGGTTCCTCTGCTACTTGAATGGTAATTTGGTCGATAGGCATATCTAAATTGTTATCGTTATCAAACTCGATTAAGTCGTCTGCTTATAATAATACTAGACTAAACGTTAATTATATTATTGCTCTTAGACCGATTAAACTCTACTAGTTTGGTTATTATTGCAACTTTTCACGAAACGACTAGGGTTATTTATCTGTGCGTTCCTGGTGTGATGTATTCTGTTGGCTAGCTTTTCTCACGGCACTCCCATGTATCTCTTGTTGATGATAGTAATAATTAGAACATGTTAAGTAATATTCTGGTGTTATGCAAATGGGTAAGTCGAAAATCCACGATCTATCAGGCATTAACGTTTGTTAAGTTAGGATTTGTCTAGTGGATGGGATTACTACTAATTAAGGTTCATCTAAAATTTATTAAGTACTTAGTGATACTATCTGTTAAAAATCGGTTTCAAAACTCGAAGGATCCGCGATGTTATCAGATATTGAGGTTGATTTAAGGTTTACCAACTACCTACTGCTGTTTGAGATTAATTCTGAAATTTATTAAATATATAAAAGTTATATTAACTAACATAAAGTTACAATTTACTAATATATAACATCGGCATTGATTAAACTAATTCTAAAATTCGCTATTCTATGATGCTGATGTTTACTCGAAACAGAGTTAAAATTTACAGGTGGTACTTAATTTGACGATATCCAATTTAGTCACATCCTGTCAGAACGATGTTGGCGGAAACGTCAATCCCTTCGATCAAGCGGATGTTAAATTCATTCAAGGTAGGTTTCCGGTATCCGGTTGAATCTCTCAAGTTAATTTAGTTATCGATCGGCTACTTCTATTATCGACTTAGTGCAATTTTCGGTTGCGCGTAGACTTTCTAATGATGGAACTCCTTATCAATCATCACTTCGATATTTATCATTTGATATATTTATTCGTCTAAGTTGGATTATATCGGATTTTAAGCGCGTCGTAAGTTAATTTCTCATGATTTTGTTGTTTTATTTACTAACTTTATAGTCGTTCGTTTGGTTTCTACGGGAAAATTATTGGATTATTCTCGGGCCTAAAACGGTGTCAGGATATTCGTCAGATATCAAGAAAATCTTTCTAAGCTAAATGGCTATCATCAAGTTAAATCTACTGCTATTTCGTTCCATAATAAATTAATCTGTTCGCGTTTCTAATTCGGATCAGCTTCGATTTTATCCCTACCTTTCAACAATGGTGTTAATTTGGATTTTTGTCAATTTTCATTCAGTAACGGATTGGTATTTGTTTGTTGGTTCATTTATTTTAGTTCTTTTAATCACGATTTCTTTATTTTAATCAGACTTTATTTTGTTTTGGCTAGTGAATAATATTTTATACCCAATTTTATTCTGAATTACTAAATTTCTAAGTAAGGAATTTATTTATTTTAATCTATCTAATATTAACAAATTAAATCAAAGTAAAAGTTCCGTTTATTACGCCATGAGTTTGAACTATTAATCAACGAATTATTTTATTATTATCGATCGTTTTCGACATTTAACCAAATGAGTGCTTTATTTTTAATTCGTAATTTTTCCTTTTATTTAATCAATGAATAATTTTTAGCAATTAACTAAACGATTACTTCATAATAAATCTTTAATTCCTAACGTTTTTCCTTTTATTTAATCGATGAAGTTTTGGAGTATTGATCAACAGATTATTTTATTTTTATCAATAGTTTTCAACATTTGACCAAATGATTACTTTGTTTTGATATTTTTCCTCTTCTTTAATCAATGAAAGTTTGGATCTTTAATCAACAATTCATTTATTTTAATCAATAGTTATCAGTATCTAATCAAATGATTACTTTGTTTTAATAAATTTTCTTTTATTTAATCAATGAAAATTTGGATTTTTAATCAACAAATTATTTTATTTTAATCAATAGTTTTCAGTATTTAATCAAATGATTACTTTGTTTAATAATTTCCCTTTTATTTGATCAATGAAACTTTGGATTTTTAATCAACAAATTATTTTATTTTAATCAATAGTTTTCAGTATTTAATCAAATGATTACTTTGTTTAATAATTTCCCTTTTATTTGATCAATGAAACTTTGGATTTTTAACCAACAAAATTATTTTATTTTAATCATTAGTTTTCAAATGATTCCTTTAATTTTAAATAATAAATATTTAATCCATTTTACTTCGCACATCAATAGTTTTAGCTATATCAACGATTTAATTTGTTTTATCCCCGTGTCCTTTCCCTTTAATAGGCCTTAGACGCATATTGTGTTCATATTATATTTATTGAGTGCCCACTGGACTACTCGGTGTGATAAGTTTAAGCCGTCTGTAACATAATTTTAGGTCGATTTTACAGAATTGAGAAACGAGGAAGCAGCCAGAGACTTCTTCCTTATTTCTCGCTTCAGCTATAGGGGTAATATTGACGTTACGACCGCTGCGTTGCGCACGCTGAGTCTTCACGGGTACATATCATTGGCGATTTTCCACGCACTTACATGCCTCTGTACTATGTAGATTTTATTTACTTGCGTTATGTGTCGGCTGTGGGCCGGAAAAATTTCGACATTAAAATTTATAAAAGCATATAAAATAAGTTAGATATATGTAGAACAATTTAAAATATATTAATAATATTTATTAATTAGGACAAAATAACAGAATTACCCTTCATGACCATTCCAAAATTTTCATACAAAAACATAAATATCATAATAGAAAACATAATTGCCTCTCTCCCCACATCGCCGTCAAGCAGAGCTCTACAGAGATGCTATGAACGTGATGTGGAAAGAGGGCTCTGACATAAATATTTCTCACCTAGAATAATAACTGTAAATTCGAAATAGCTTCAAACAATTTAAAACAAATTCTCGAAGTGGCTTTCAAATAGTTCTAAACTGGTTTGAAAAAAATGGTTTTAAAAACGATTCACAATTTTCAAAATTGGTTACTAAAAATGGTTTAGTTAAATGTGAAAATGGATCAGTATTTATACCTATTTGTATGACGTGTGAAATTTGATGCAGTAAAACAAAATTCGACCTTGTTATTTTCTAGCAAATTCTATTATTTATTTTTATTATTTTTCGATTTATTTTTATAATTTTTTATTTATAATTTTTATCGAACTATTACTAATTCAAAATTTTCGATTCAAATTTCATTTTAATGAACTTTAATTAATTTTTTCAATTTCGTCGAATTTGTTGTGTTTTCTTGTTATATTTGTGTAAGTATCGTGCGGATCTTGGTGCATTTTGTTATTATTTTATTTTATTTTTATGTTTATTAATTTATTTTTAATTCTTTTATTTCTCAGATTTTATATGGTTTAATTGGTGTTTTTCAGGTTTATTTTAAATTGCGTGTTGTATCTGCGTGTGTGTTTCTGATCCATTTAAACATTTTCCAAGGCCGCTTACGTTCTGGCCCAACAATATCGATATTATCCTTGTTCTTATTATCATTCCTGTGCTGGTGTACAGGGAACATTTTAAACAACTGGCTACTAACGTTTACTAAAAATTTGTACGCCTCACCGTTTCTAGGGTCTTCTTTCGCTTGCACACAACATAATTTATGGACTACCATCATACACCCATGGATTAATCCATGTTGATAATGTGTATGACAGCCGAACGCTATTCAAACAGATGAGCATCGTTACCAATACTACTCTTTGAATAACCTTCGATTTCGGATTCGAAGCGGCCGCTGGAAGGTCTTACGTATTATCCCATAATTTAATAATCCGAAAATGCCTCCAATTTACTAGGTTTTAAGCAGGATAAACTGTTCGCTAATGTGTCGAATGATACGTTGAACTTACGGATTAAACATCATTCGTTTTCGGTGAATAATTTAATTAAGTCTCCGTTTATTTAACCGGTTATTAATTTATTTTCTATTTTCCGCTTAATATTTATTTTTACTCCGAAGGATTTATATAGTTGTTTTGTGCGTGTTTGTGACCAATAGGCTTTTCGCCATTTTAAGGGCTTTTTATTGTTTTTATTAATTTTAAAATATTTTCATAATTTTTTATTCATTTTTTGGTATTTTTTGAAATATTATTTTTATCTCATTGAATCTATTTTTATTATTACTTCTTACTCAATATTCCTTTTAGCCCTTAAAATTTTGTTTCTTGGTCGCCGCTTCTGCCTATGTTTTTTCTAAACCTTATTTTGCAAGGTTTTGGCAGTTTTATTTATTTAATATATGTTTCCTTTTGCATTTGTAGACTTTGTTTTAATTAATTTTGTTGTATTTTTAATTTATTTATTTGATGTTTTTATTTTATTTTTAGTTTCTGCTTGTAGTGCATGTGTATGTGTAGTGGCCATTTTTCATTTCAAACTTTTTTTATTTTAATTGGTACTCAACTTATTTTGTTTTAATTTTGGCTTTAAGCCCAACACCTGATATGATTGTTGCCCTTATTATTATTACCATCATTATGATTTATTGTCCATAGGGTTATTATTACTACTATGATTATTATCATCACTAAAATTATAATTCATCTCCGTTACTGCTATTAATTTTATTGCTATCAATACTATTATTACCATTGGATCGTTAAAGTTTATTCTTATTGTGAGTGTGTTTACCATCATCATTATGAATTAGTATTATTGTTAAAATCGTCTCGATTATTAGCATTACAGTAAAGATTCAAAAAAAGAAACCCCATAAAAGAAACTTTTTACAAAAGCAACTCTCGGAAAAAGATATATAATTATATTCAATTTCAAAATTTTATTCAGTAAAAGCAAACATCGCAAACTGCGGTTTTTTTAAAATTAATTTGTCAAATATATTATTTAAAATTTAGTATATCCCAGTCACTATGAGTAAAAGAAAACCAAAATTATCGCTGGATGAAAAATGTAAACTTTTGGATGCATTAGAAGATAATGCGAAACCCAAAGATCTTTGCAAACGTTATAGGGTAAACAAAAGTACAATTTCGAAGATACGTACCAATAAGGAAAACTTAAGAAATTACACAAAGGAGATGATACAGTCTGCAAAAAAATCAAGAAAATTTCCGCCTTCAAAGTTCCTGAAGTTGAAAAGGTTCTTTATCTGTGGTTTTTGAATGAGCGACTTAATCATAAGATTGTCACTGATGAAATCCTGCAAATTAAAGCTCTAGAACTACATAGAAATTTGAATTGGGATGTTTTATTTATGGACAGTCATGGTTGGATTCAAAAATTTAAAAGAAGACACTCAATTCAACTTCTTAAAATTTGTGGTGAAAAATTATCAGCAAATCATTCCACTATGCCTGCATTTATAGAAAAGTTCAAAATGAAACTAGAGAAGCTACAAATTCTGCCATAACAGATTTATAATGCTGACGAAACTGGGCTAGTATTTAAAAACCGTAATTCAAAAACGTTAGTTTCAAATGGAGAAAAGACGCACCTGGTAGAAAAAATAGTAAGGAAAGGATTACCGTAATAGGGTGTGTAAATGCGACTGACCGGCATAAGCCCCTGATGATTATAGTTCGAGCGAAATAGCCACAATGTTTTAGAAATATTGTTTTATTTAACATACACTATAGATTATCAAGAAATGCTTGTCAAACTAGTGAACTTTTTATGGAATGGTTCCATAACGTTTTTGTGCCTAAAGTTCAGAGTCATCTGGCCGAGAAAAACCTATCTCCAAAGGCAATTTTGTTATTAGACAATGCGAGTGGTCATTATTTGAGTAGCGAATTAATTTCAAACGATGGCAACATTTCAGTCATGTTCTTTCCGTCGAACACTAATATGATACTCCGACCACTCGATCAGGGTATTAAAAAAGTGTTTCAAAACTACATACCGAAAAAATATTGTTACTCAGTTTAGTGTCATCCAGTAGCGACACCTTGGAAGAAAGGTTAAAAAAGATTACCCTGAAAGATGTAGATTTTATGATAGTAGAGTCATGGTATGCAATTAAGAATGATACAATTATAAAAGCTTTTAAGCAGTTATGTGGTTCAGATGAAAACTTACATTTTAATTTGCCTCTTAATCATTTCCTGGAAGAAGACAATAGAACTAAACCACCGCGTACTTCCAGACAATAACTCGGATTATGATCAAATAATACACTGGGCTAATGGAAGAAACGAAAATATCATGTCATTAATAACTGAAGATGATATAGTTGTTAATCCGGTTTTCGATGCTGAAGATAACAATAATGTATGTTCTACTCATGACATAGATGGAGCTCTTCGAAATGTTAATAATTTGCTAAATTGGGTCGAGAGTAATTTAGCTATTCAGGATATTTTAAACCTTCGAAAGATAAGAGAAGATGTAATCCTAAAGAACATTACATAAAATTGATTTGTTTTGTTGATATTAAATTGTTCTTTAAAATATTTTATAAACCTATAATTATAAACTTTTGTTCAGCAATTTCTGGGTTTAGTAAAAAATTAAGTAATTGCATATTATATTCATAAAAAGAAACTTTATTCAGAAAAAGAAATTTTTTATCAAACTATGTTTCATAAAAGTTTTTTTTTCTGAATCTTTACTGTATCAACATTACTTCTTTATCAACCCTGTCATCTCTATTACGGGTAGGGTTACATCACCGATTTTATTACCACTCGATAATGATTATCAGTCTACATTATTGTACAGGTAATGCTGGCATGTTTTATTCACGTCTTATCATTCCAGCGCTTATCCGCCAAACCATTACGGTTTGCTACACATTTTATAGCCCTTACCCGATTCACTGCTTGAACTTAAATCGCTAATTCCTTGACTGACCCACCGTCACAGCCTAATTCAACTGACACGGTTTGTGGACTTTTTGCTCTCACGCATAGTAACTTTAACATACTTTGATATCGTCGATTAAGAATCTTTTTATATTTGCAGTTTCAGATGTTACTCACTCTGAAGGTCAGAGTTACTGACGAATGATTTCTGGTTTTCAACAATTGTATAGTACGAGTGACTTTATAATTTATCATTATTCCATTTTTTTCACAAGCATTCGAGTCAGTCTGACTCAAAGCCAAGTAGCTGAAGGTCATGCTAGATGTAGGTAAGGGGCCTATTTCGTTGCCAGTCCTGATAATTGAATCTATTTTATTTTAAGAACTCGTGTAGATTTCTGAAAGAACATGTTGTAAACAGACTCATACAAGGGTTGTCTCCTAATGAAGTTGGAATTTTTATTACGGACTTACGGAAATTTGAGGGCACCATTTTTGCCTCGTTACCGAATGCGCAAACCTCAGTATCTATGATTCGACTATAAATAAATGGTTTTCGTCCTTGCGTTATTGGTGTTTCTGTTTGATTTTGATAGTTAATTTACTGACGTTTTTTAATTTATTGTTAATCGTATTATAATATTTTGTTGTGCCATGACTGAGTTTTGTTTAAATGGATCGAAAATAACATGCAAACACAGCAATGCAGATTTAAAATCGAACCTATCAACATCAATTAAGCACCCTAAAATATGAGATAAAATGTAAATAAATAAATAATCAAAAACATAAAAGTAAATTAAAATATATACAAAGATGCACCAAGAACCGCACGAAATTAATATAAACATAACATGATGAGATGAAATTTTGACGGAAAAATGGGTAATTCATAAAATTAAGAAATTAATTAGTAAAATGAGGTAAAATAGAATATTTATATTCAATTAAAAAATAATAAAATATATTGTCCATTTAATGCAAAAAAATGATAAAATTAAATTTAGAATATACATATAAATTCAAGGTCAAATTTTGTTTTAATGCATCAAAAAGAACACGCAAGGTTAGGGTCACAAAATTGGTATATAAACCGATTCATTTTTGAAATATTGAATCACTTTTTCCTTGTGAAAATTGTTTGCCTGGTGAAAAGTTGTAAACCGCTTTTCTTTAGGAAAATATATTTGAACTGAGAAACTTATTTACATAGAAACTTCGAGGAATTTTGGAAAATAAGCTTACACAACACGTCCTCAAGTAAAATTCAAGTAAGTTCCAACTTGAGCGTGACTACGGAAAGTTTGATGTGTATGAGTAGTGGGATGTGTCACCTCCAGCACATGTCACATAAAGCACCCCCCGGGCTAAAAAAGCTTTTCTAAATCTAAAAGTACAAGGTCAAATTTTAAACAAAGACCATGACTCATTCAAGGTCATTGGGTGAGCCACCATATTTTCTCAAGGTCATTGGATGAGTCATCATACTTTCTCAAGGTCATTGGACGAGTCATCACATTTTCAAGGTCATTAAAACAAAGACCATGACTCATTCAAAAATTTTCAAGGTCAATTTATTTTCTAAATTTTTAAAATATAATTTACTAATTAATACTATAAGTAGTCTTTTTTTCCTTATTTTTTATATTACTTATTATTATATGTAGTATTTATATTATTAATATTTTTATTTCTATTATTATTATTAGTAATATTAATATTATTATTATTTCTATATAATAAAAACAAAGTCATATACAACAAAAACTTTTATTGCATAGAAAAAATTCGACTATAGTTATATTGTCGAAGAGCTTTATTCAATGCCAATTCCAAGTACTTTCGATATCGGGCAGCGCAGCAATGATATCAATCACCACATGGATATTCGGGTTCCATATCGTTTAACATTTTGTTTTGTTTGACATCCCATAGGAACTCATCGATTTCGGAAAATATCTATATTCCTGTATGATTAAATGCCAAGTCTGGAATTATGGATTTTGGCTTATCCTTCAATATTTCATGTATATCTGGATAATAGAAGTCCAGACGTTCTTTGAAATAATCATCTACAAAACAAGTAAAATAATAATAGTAATAATAATAATAATTAATTACCATAATGTTCAATTTCGTTTAAAGCTTGAACTACGCTTGGTAAAATAACATCCATTATAATGATAGAAACTGAAATAACAATTAGTTTTATACTAATTTATAATAATTTATACTAATTTAAATACACAAACGTTTAGCTATTAACAATAAATATTAATTTATATAGATTTGAAAATAATTACAGAAATTTTAATAATAATATTAGTTGTTAGTTATTGTAACATGGCAAACTCAATTGTTGTAACCGTTCAAGGTAAACAACAAGATGTATCAGGTGTATGTCCTGATACCGCTGTGTTGATGGATATTTTGTATATGATAGATAGGCCTAGACATTTGCGAACTCCAGTCAAAAATTATCTGAAAGAAGGAGATAATATTAATAATATTAATTGCTAGTTATTTTAAAATGACTAATGCAAACAAGTCAATTATTATAACTGTGGAAGGTCAAAATAAAAAAAGATGTATGTGTCCAGATATCGCTATGTTGGATGATATCTTTACATATGATAGATAAGCCGATACATATGAAAATTCCCGTAAAAAGATTAGCTGAAAGAATTGAAAATTTAGGTTACAGATTTCAAGTGAAATATGAAACTTTTAAAAGCGCTTGAAAGAAAATATATTACGATATTCTATATTTAAATACGAACATTGGAATTACAAAAATGAATTAAATAATCATTATTCAAATTGGATAAAATTGGAAAGCTTTATGATGAAATGATAAATGAACTACAATATAGTATAAAAGCTTATTCCAATAAAACAAACGATCAGTTCAATCTTATAATGAAAGAAGTCCAACAACCGCTAAACAAATCCTCAATATTTCAATTTTAGACTATTTTTCTTAAACAAAGACATTCCAATATAAATGCAATATCCATAAGTGATTGTGATTGGTCAAATATAGTATAAATAAGCCGACACCTCAAAACATTTTTATAAAATGCCAGAAACTAAATTTTTTATAAGTTTGTTTAATGAGCTGGTTGCTAATAATGAATATAATGATGATATCATTAAAAATATAAAATTCATGGTCAACCGTACCGAGAAAATCGTAGAAGATATTCCATTTGAGCCTATTCTCAATTTGCCAACATGGGAGAGAAAGAAAAATTCATTTAAATCGATTTTTAGTTATATGTTTGATGAAAATAATAATGGATGCGAATAATGGTAGGATTAATGTATATGAAACACATGATATTAAAATCTGGATCCGACTATGAAAATTATTTCCAATCGTCTATAGACGTATATTACTTTTTATTTTTTATTATTTTTATCATTATTTAGATAATTGAGACAAAAATTGATCCATGGGTAGAAGCAAAAGGTGGATGGGTATCAATTATTCAAGTTGCAGCAGAAGCCAAACGTTCAGATATTTATATCATGAATTTTAATAAATGTAATATTATATGATATTAACTAAATTAGTAATAAATACTACATATTTAAAAATTTATTGGTTATTACAGGTAAAGGCTTTATCACCACAATATTCTATCATAACATTTTCTATAACATGGTCAACACAAGTTTTAAATTCGTTAGGTTCAACATCCACTAAATTTTCAGTAGAGATTTCTTCATTAACAATTTCGTCATCATTTACAATTTCAGTATCTTCATCAATAACAATTACCGTATCTTCATCATTAACAATTTCTTTATCGTCACTCGGAAATTCTAAATCACAACCTGAATCTTCTTTACCAATGCTTCAACTAGAGTCAACATATCTCTAATTTTTACACCTGATATTTCTTCGAGTTTATCGAACAAAAAGTTTATTAAATATTCTAAAAGAAAATTAATTGATTATTTAATATTTTATATTTTGCCTTTTTCAGACATTATTTTTAAGAATTTATGACCTATTTATAATTTTGTTTATAGAATATTGTAATGTCTTATAAAGAAAACAAACAAAGTCTGATTAAATACATTTAATAACATTCACTAAACTTTAAAACATTAAAATAGTTGTGAAAATCTAGCAGTTGCAATTTTTCAGATTGGAGAAAGCACATAATTTTGATCGGCTTTATATCCTTGTATTGTTATTGTTAAATACCAGTTTTCCTGTTCTTTGAAACCTATTTCCACAGGTGAAAAATGAATTTTGATTGCATTTTAAATTCGAATTGATCTTATTGAAAACAGTATCAATATCCTTGATATCTATCATTGAAAGTGTCCCAGCGAGAGATTGAAATTGAGTTTGATTGAGTTTGACTGGATTTACCAATTGCATATTAATAGGTTTTCCTTTAAAAAATACATTTTATAATTCTGGAACATTTTACTGGTTGGACAAGTTCTTCTTTAGCAGAGCTAACTATTTTCTAGGTTATCTTTGAATTATGATCTTTATAGGGTGGTGACGAGTTTTTATACTTCTGTTAGATACTGATTAACCAATCAGAATCGTGCCTGAATTTGCATGGATATTGCATTTTATGTGTGCTTCAATTTAATTATTCCTATATGTTTAATGTGATTAATTATTACAATTATTATTGTTATTACTATATCATTGTTATCACTAATATTATTACCAACTATTTAAAAAATTAATACTATCGAAACCAAAACAAACAAATACTAATATTATTACTAACTATTTAAAAAATTTCTACTATTAAAACCAGACTATTAAAAATTTTTACAAATAAAACCAAAAAACAAAACAACCAAGTAGACAATAAAACATTTATTTTCTTAAAAGTTGAAGTTTAGAAGGCACCATTCGACATACCGCTGGTATCGAAAATTGCAGCAACTACAATCAAGAATATAAGGGTATTCAGTTGCCATTTCCTTTTCGATTCTATTGATTTTATTTTCCCGCAGAGCTTGGTTCACTATCTCAGAAATCCATATTTTTGTCTCATTAAATATGAGCTCAGGAATCATTGATGGATCTTGATCTTTTATTATTGCCTTGATTTGCGGATAATTATAAGCAATTCTTCCGATTACCAGTATTTCATATTCTTCTAAAATTTAATGTAAAATGAAATAAATAAAAAAAGATACAACATAGCGAATGTTATCAGACATTGGTTAAACAATATTTTCCATTTTAAAAATGAAATAAAATGAATAATCAAGTTTTTTTAATCATTCATTAGTCAATCAGATGTCGACCAATCCCATGTACTCTAGATTTCGAAACCCTAATTTGACTATTTTCCCACTGTCAAACACGTTAACACACATTGGGCTGTATTTTAAAAGCCTCAATGCAGGAAATAATTCTGGTTTGAACATAAAAAGACATTTTGTTGACATGTTGTATAGATTGATACAATATCCCATATTCATGGAAACCATAATTAACTGGATTTTAATATCCTTTATTCTATAGTGTAATTTATTAACGTCTAAAGGTTTCTTGCAGCCCATGATTCTGCATTTGCCGGATTTTAAAAATATTATATGGTATTTTCCACTCCGATCAACAATTTTCTGGGGTTTACCATTCGGAAACGTCATTTTTGACACATTAAAAGTTCCTTTATAATTTATATTTGATAACATAATTAAATAATTATGAAATAATAATCTATATATATATACGATTTTAGAAAGAGTTCATTATATTGTATACTATAAAATACAAATTAATAATGTTATTAAGAAATTATGCGGTATATCAAATCGTTGGCCTGAGTGGTAGCGGTAAAACTATGTTTGTGTGTAAATTACTGAAATCTTATTTATTCAAAACAAAATTCAAGAAGATTTATTGGCATAGGGGTGCAGATGAAGAACACAGATTAACTCAAGATAATTTCTGTAAATTGAAAAACATGAAAATAGTAAAGGGATTTGATAAAAACTGGTCAAGTCGATTAAGGAAAAGTGATGTCATCATTATCGATGATTTGTATCAGGAAGCTAATAAAGAAAAGGATTTTAATAATTTATTCAGAAAAAATCAGTCGACATGTTGATGTTACTGTGGTTTTTATTACTCAAATCTGTTTCATCGTGTTGATGTTACTGTGGTTTTTATTACTCAAATCTGTTTCATCGTGGTAGTAAACATCGAACAGGGAATTTAAATGTTCGATATTTAGTAATTTTTAAGAATCCTAGAAATACAGCAGTTATTGATGTTCTTGCTCAACAAGCATACTCAAATAATCGTAATTTTCTTATCAGTTCATTTTAAGATGCTACAAAATCACCCATGGATATATATTTCTTGATTTCACACAATAATGTAATAATGATTTACGGGTAAAAACAGATATTTTCAATAAAGAAACTACCATGGTTTATAAACAAAAAAATGTTTGAAATCCAAGCTGAAAATGTCAGAAAACTTAAACAAAGCATTAAAAAGAAAATAAAGACCAAAAAGTTCCCTAAAAAACTAATAACCGAGAATTTCTCCGCAATGAATCTAATTTCGAAAACCCTAAACTCATTAATACAAATAATACCATAAAAAGTCGATAAAACACAAATGTACATGTATTTTCAATAAAATAAATTCAACGTTTGTATTATTATCATCATTATTATTACAAGTTAATATCGTCAAATTTAATGTCAGTTGAACTATTTTTAGATTCACATCTGGTTATTTGGTTGTTGATCTTCCTTTACTCTTTTCCTCAATGATGGAAAGCATAAAAAGAAATAAATAAAATTAATCAATGTTAATAATAATGATAATAAATAACACAAAAATAAATTAAATAAAATTAATCAAAGTTAATAATAACGATAATAAATAAAATTATCAGACAAGATTTAAATTAAATTTATCAAAGCTCAGAATAGTACTGCCACTTTCAAGATTATTATTACAACAAGTTATTGTTATTCGAAATCTTTATTAAAATATTAATACAAATAATACCATAAAGTCGATAAAACACAAATGTACAAGTATTTTCACTAAAATAAATTCAACAAAATACATTATTATTATTACAAGTTAATATTATTCGAAATCTTGATTACAATTATTAATATTTTTTACTTTATTAATTCTATATTAATTTTTATTATACTAATAAAAGCTGATAAAACGCAAATAACTAATTCAAATAAAAACTCAACATAAAATACATTGTATTGAAATAAATCACAAGGTTTTGTTCAAAACATCAGTCTGATACATCATCAATTATTATTATTATTATTATTAAATCTTTTTTATTAATATTTTTATTATTACTAAAATTATTAATATTACAAGTTATTATTACTCAAATTATTATTTAAAATCTTTATAAATCTTATCGCAAATTATAATATTTTTATTAAACTTAAGTTTTTAACAATAAAGTTTATTAAATTTGTTAGTTCTTTAACAAAAGTTTTTTAAAGAAAATAGTACTTATCAATTAAAAAATTAATTAAATTAACTAAGGTGTAAAATAATTGGAAAAATTTTTTAAAATTTTATAAGATTGTTAGGTAATTGTTCTAGGTACTTGTTGAATAAAAATTAGAAATTAGTGTATGTTATCGACTGCTCACAGTATTTAATCATACAATTTCTATTCATTCCTGGAAATAATCGTAAATATTTAAATTATTCAGAAAATTTTCAATAAAAACATAAATAATAGGTAACCAAATACTTTTAAATACTAGTCAATTTTAGTTTTTAATTTAATTACAAATATAATAACAAAATCAAATAAATACTTGTATACAAATAGTTACATGAATCAATCAATTTCTTAGAACTGAAATCTTATCGATATATTCTGATTAACCTTAAATGAATGAAAAAAGCAACAATTTTCCTAAGTATTTTATAAATTCAACCAACTCAATCCCCTTTAAAAAAATAATATAAATTCGCCTCTCAACCAATCATTCTTCTTCAAATGTCATTTTTCACTCCATTATACCAACTATATTCATAATTTTTATAAAAGACTATCAACTAGATAATATTTACCTTTTGAATACCAATATTCATCCCAGTAAATTCCTTTAAAAATATTATAAATTCTTCTCTTGACCAATCATTTCCCATCAAATAACAATATTTCCAGCCATATTCAATATTTTTCATTAAAAAAGATCATAAAAATACCAATTTAGATAATATTTACCCTTTACATAACAATATTTAACCAACCCAACCCCCTTAAAAATGACAACAAACTTGTTGTTAATCGAATATTTTACACTAAAGTAAATTCCACTCTAGACCAATCATTTCCCATCAAATAACACTTTCCCCTACCCTACCAACTATATTCATTATTTTTTATACAAATCACCCTTTAAATAACGATATTTAACCGACTCAGTACCTTAAAAATATTAACAAATCTGTTCTTTATCGATTATATCCCCTTAAAAGATTATAAATTTTCTTCTTAGCCAATTGTTTCTCCCTAAAATAAATTAAAATTTACTCTCAACCAATCATTTCTCTTTAAATGACAATATTTTCACTCTCTCATAACATTTACATATATATTCAAACGAATCCCCCTAAAAATATTATAAATTCCTCCTCTATATTCTCCACTTAGAAAATATTTACACTTTGAACACAGATATTCAACAAACTAAATCCCCTAAAAAAATATCAACAAACGATTATTTCCCTTTAAAATATCATAAATTTCCCTCTTGACCGATCATTTCCCTTTAAAATAAAATTTACTCTCAGCCAATTATTTCTTTTCAAATGACAAAATTTCCTATTTTAATTCAGTATTTTTTCATAAAAATCCACATTTAGATAATATTTAGCATTTAAATAACAATATTCAACCGACTCAATCCCTTTAAAAATATCATAAAATTTACTTTTAACCAATCATTCCCCTACAAATGACATTTTCCTCCACTGCATCAATAATATACATATTTTTTCGCTAAAACCTACAAAATCGATAATATTTATTCCTTTAGAATTATATATTTAACTACTAAAAAATCTATCATTTGGATCATATTTACCATATGTATTCAACCAATCAAATTCCCTTAAAACTATCATAAAAATCTGAATTTTACCAATAGAAAATAATTTTCCTTTAAAGTATTATAATATTGATATCGATACCCAACATTTTTCATCAAAACTCATCACAATTTCATTCTAGCAACAAATTCAAGCAAATAAAAATTCATCAAAAATGACTAAAATCGAATAAAATCTATGTTTTCCACATAAATTAAATTTCACTAAATTATTGTAAAATCGCAAAATATATATCATATTGCTCAAATAGTTAAAATTAATCAGTAAATGAAGTATAAAAATTCAATAAAAATTACCAGTCAGACATTAGAGATAATTCAATGATTTTCATAAGTATACTGATAACCACACTGAGCATTCCCTTAAAAATTTCTAAATTATACTACTTTTGTGATTGATATCCATGAAATCAATAAAAATTGAAAATGAAAGTAAATAATCGACCCCTTATCTCTAAGATATTTTATTCTTTCTAAGTTTCACTAAAATATTTTTAAAAATCAACTGAATTGATAAAAGTTTGGTTTAATTAACAATAAATTTTAATTAAATGTTGTCTCTGTGTATTCCAAAAGTTGTAATTTACTGTAAAATAGATTAATCCCTGCCCAATAATCCTCTGAAAAGCTTTACATACTTTCAACTTTTTAAAATAGATCATAAAATTATAATTAAATATCATTTACTATTCAAAATTTATCAGTCAAATTGGTAAATAATTATCTTAAATAGATATTTCATAAACATTTTGTTCCTAAAATAAACTTTTTTTTAAAATAATCTTAAAATCTATTAAATTATCAAGAAATTAAGTGCTTCTAAAATTATAGATTTACCCTCATTTCTTCAATAATTTCTACAAAAACATAATGGTTCCCAAATCCATTAATATTCAACAGAAAACCATAAAATTCACAAAATAAAAATGTTTCAAAATTTAATAGGAAATGTTAGATATCACCTAAAACTTGATATTTCATTACTAAAAATTATCATAAAATTTCCCTAAAAGCTTTAATTAATTTAAATAGCCTAAAATTATTTTATTTTTGCCCATTATAACCTTATCTATTGAAGCTTGTAATTAAATTTATTAAAAGTTAATTAAATTTTCATTGAAAATGACAAGTCAGTAACAAGTCAACAAATGGAATTTTAATTAGTAGAGATTATATTCTATAAAGAAAGTTTTCAGAACAATTGAGTAGATTTCATCGGTTAATTATATTTAAATAGGGATAAATATTTTTGATAGATACTTATGCGCGGATGAATAGTTATTAAAAACAATAAACGCGCGCGTGTATACCAATCCACCAAATATTCAACAAGTCCGGAGAATATATACCAATCCGGTGAATATTCAAATCTAACGAATATTCAACAAATCCAACTAATATATACTAATCCGGTGAATATTCAACAAATCCGGCAAATTTAATACTATAAATACGGTGGATCTGATAACAAGTAGTAAGAATGTAGTAGGAAGTCCAACAAATAATGAAATGTGGTAAAAAATACATTGAATAGATGAATAATTTGGTATTATGATTATAAGAAATATTTAGTTTTTTGTAATATTAAATAAATTCAGAAAATTGATGTATTTATATATTAATTATTGCTTTTTATAAAATGTTATAAATTTACTTTTAGAAATAATAATCATTTTTTGATGTTATTATTATTTTTGAATTTAAATTATTATGTTGTCAATAGTTTCAATTGAATATATTATTTAAATTAGTTTTACATTTGGATAATATTTATTTATCACCTTCAATTTATAAAGATATTATTCAAAATATTTTTAATTTTTCAAAAAGTTTTATTTGAGTATAAAACTAAATCAAATATTCAATTTACTAATCAATAAAAAAAATTATTTTAACCATATTTCAAATATAATTTCAAATAATAGAATAATTTTAGAATTTAAAATAATATATTGTCAATAGTTACAACTAAAATAGTATTTAAATATAAGTTTTTTCGAAATTAATTACATTTTTAATATCAATAAAATTCCATAATATTCATTCAAAATATATCATTCAATGTGTTTTGAATTTACTATTGTAAGAGACTTAGATTTGATTTCTAATATCTCAGTATTTGAAGTATATTCTTCGGAAACTCTCTCTACGTCCCGTCCTCCCACCCTCGGTAGAGCTCTGCTTGGATGTCGACGTGGGGAGAGATGTAATTTTATTTTGGTATGATGTTATGCTCTATCAAGTAATTTGGTATATTGTTTTTAATAATTTAATAAATATTTGTAAAACCTAAACTCAATTATATTTTTCATTAATTATTCATTTTATTGTCGAAATTTTCCGGCCCACAGCCAAGACACATCACAAGTTAGTAAAATCCACATATTATTCAGATTCGTGTAAGTGCGTAGAATATCGCCGATGATCTGTGTCCGTGAAGACCCGGCGTGCGGAACGCAGGGATTGGAACGTCAATATTATTCCGTATAGAAGAAAGGAGAAATAAGGAAGGGTCTTTTGGCTACTTCCTCGTTTCTAGTTTTCTTTAATTTCGACCTAAATTATTCTACACACGGCTCAAAATCACCACACCGAGTAGTCCAGTGGGCACTCATTAAATATAATATAAACATAAAATGCGTTTAAGGCTTATTAAAGGGAAAGGTGACGGGGATTAAAATTTATATGAAATCACTGCTATGAAATTAAATCAATTAATCTTATGAATTTAACTTAAATGCAAATTTAAACGAGAAATGATAATGTTAAATTAATATTAAACGAATTAACCTGAACTCCCAGTAAAGTAATAAATTTAATCAACGTCTAACCCAGAGCATATCTTATCAGTATAACTAATGGAAACACCCTTTTTAATCCTCCCTTATAAATAAAAGTTAGTCATTACTAGGCCCAACTATTGATCGAAAGTGGCTTCCGCACAAAAATAACCTAACCTAAATAACAATTAAATTTAAAATACAAATACTGATAAAGTAAAGAAAATGTTATTATTACAATCCCTCTTGAGCAGCCAACTGAACCGGTGTAATAATCCATCTGTTTCCTGCCCTTTGTATCACTGTAGCATTAACGGATAACTCCACGGCATAGGCCCATCCATAGTTGATACCCATCCCACTGTAAAAATCATTTAATTTTGATCGAAAATATCCAACAAGTCTTGGACCATAAATGATGCCCAATCCCGATCACCATCACAAACAAACCCACGAATTGCCAGAAGCTTAAATCTCCAACGTTGTCCTAGCTCTGAATAATAAACTAGTAGTTGTATAAAATATAACTGTGTAGCATTACCGAAAAGCGAACGATAGATAAGATAATTGAAGGAAGTAAACTCGCAACGCCATAAGGACCCATTCGAAAGGAGTATAACCCATAAAATAAAATCCAGTACTTGCGAACAAGAAGAGGCTCATGATCTTTCCAGAATTATAACCTCACGAAATGTCTAATTCCAAATAAATATATTGATTAAATATTAATAAAATAAAATGAATGTCGGAAGCTGGAAGTAACATGGGAACACTCGCAGTGAAATTGTGAAGTTAGCAATAACACAATGCGGGTTTTCCGATGTTAACGTTCCAAAGAAAAACTCACCCATTTTCCAATCCAAATCATCATTCGAAAATGAATATGAATCTTTATCACGCCGGCACGAATGGAGTTGCAAATTCCAAACGGATGTTTACATGAATATAAAATCGTCGATGAAATTATTCTATCCGAATGTCGATCTTCTGACATAGGACTGACGATCAACATCCACCGTTCCGACTATGTGCAAAGCACACCCGGTCGTCCTATAAAATCAATACTTGGAATTTTTTTTTAATCTACAAAATGTGTGACCACTCCCTTAACGACAATGGATTATTGTTATCTCAAATGGAAATCCGAGAATCTACCTTGAACCGGATAAGTAAGAGCAATTTAAATTGATTCATACTAACGATATTTTCTCAAATAAATTATTAAAGTATTATGTCCTCATTTGATCATTAATAAACTGATAATTCCATTAGGATTTCCTCACCGATAATTTTCGATAAATCGGAAACGGATAAGTATACCGAATTTTTTTTTAAACCACCTCATGCAAGTTTGCCAGCCCTGTAATCCAGAAATGTCAATTGAGAGAAATTTCAACATGAATCTAACCCTAAGTTGTCTAGGAGTTTTCGGGTGAAACATTTGTGACAACCCCAATTAACCGATTTATAAAAATGGATATTATTTAATACTTTGGTGGTTTTCGCAGAAGTTTCTGAGAAATAGATACCATTGACTATAACTCAAATAGCGTCGTCGGAATTCGTAGGTATTGATGACAAGATGATAAATAACTTGAATATATGTAACTCTTCTTTTATTTTGTTTAGGTAATCGATTATAACTACATTTTATTTAACCATTGATTTTTTAAATGTTCTTAAGTGTTAATAATTATCTACGATTAAACCACTATAATCATTTTGGGAAACGAGAGACCTATCAAAATATCGTTCAAATATGAGCTTTTAGAGTCCCTTTAAAGCGAATCGCGATCACTAATAAAGTCGTTTTTTTTTAAATCGAAGGTAAAAAGCTCGATAGTAGTGCCGTTTCAATATATCCATCATATATTCACCTGGCAAATTATCTAATAATTGTAGGATCGATAAGTATATTCAACTTAGGATATGCTTAAAGAAAGTAATGCTTGCATAACCTTCGAAATACCCTCAACCCGCACTGTTTTATAACTCGCAGATGTCAGTGATGGATATTGGCTATTTATAATATGGGTTTTCTATTCGCATCTTTTATTATATGGCCCTGTTACGAAGTATACTGTAGCTTTATTACTTATTATTTTTACTATAAACGCTATTGAAATTTAACATAAACATAATTGTATTAATGAATGTTCATAATGTAGATAAACCCAGTTCGATGGCCTACATTTCAATCCAGACAGATGGAGATGGGCGTGGGAACGTTTCCGGCAGGAGAGATGCCCGGAGTTCCCCCCACCGGAGCCTCAACTAACTGACGCAACAGAGAACGACCACGACCGACGGTTGGCCGAACAACCATGGGAAGAGTGGAGCCGGCCGGGGAAATCCACGCGCAAGCCCAGCATCTCCTCAAACAACTGGAGGCCCACCAACGACAGGTAGACGTACAAGTAGTCCGAGCACGCCAATACTTGGCGAATATCGAGGAAGACATACTGGCTGGTCGGATTGTCAGCAATTATCAATACCCGCAGCGGGGCACGGTCGCACGAGTCGCCCGACCCAAAACCACACGGATCCGCGATACCAAGAGGCCAGTAATGACCGTATCGGATTATTCGCCAGAAGATTGGGTGGAAAAGGGTTTCCCCTCCTCCTAAACCACCTCTTCACGATAAACTGTTACAAGATTTGATTGTTTTAGAAAATGTTTACAGTAAATAAACCAATTGTCGTTATGTTTACTGTTTTATCTTAATCGTAATGGAAAATTCCTTATTTGTTTAATATAACTCATACGAACATAGTTTCTATAAAAATATTAAAACTTTAAATATTTATATTACTAGTAATGGAACCTATCCAACTGCTGCAGAATACAGCTCACCAAAGAGATTCAGCAGGTGAAAGCCACAGGGGTGGATCCAGCGAAGCTAAAGCCCCTACGCCACCGGCTCACCGCCGCTCAAAAAGGCTGGGCCGATGAACGGCAACTAAATCAAAACCTCCGGACGCAGATAAGGGGGTTGGAAGTTGCCTTGTCCGTCAGTCGAGAGGGAGAGGCAGTAACCTACCCTCTTGTCTTCGCCCCATCCCGATTGGCTTATCGAGACTCAACAAACAATCCAACGCCCGTTGTAACTCCTTCCACAACACCATCCAGCAGTTACAGGCCGGGCGAAAAGAGCGCGCCAGGCGTAGAGCCGCTCGCCTTTCAAATAAACTTAAACTTATTTAATTAGATTATAAAGATTGTTCAATTATTTAAAAGTGATATTTTAAGACTCGAAGAATATTAAAAAACCGCTGCAGTTATTTCCTGAGTATTCACACTTCTTCAGGTAACCGTCGTTCGATCTCTAGGAACACCATCACCGTATCTAACACTTACTAACATGAGTCTGATCTCGAAACTTCTCACACACAGGGGACCTTACAAAGCGAGCATAGGTCTTCCAACGACAGGTCATTGAACCCAGGGGTTGTCCGAGCAATTACAGCATTAGTAATAACGCTCACTTTTTGCGGACAATCCACCCACTCGAACACATTTCCAACGTTGCCTAGCAACGAGTGCCGAGTGGTAGCTAGAAATATTTATATGGCGTTACCGGGGCAACTATAGGAAGATTTAAACAATTAGCAAAACCCAGTAACCCACCAGTAGTATATATTAGTTGGATTTGTTGAATATTCGTTGGATTTGAATATTCGCTGGATTGGTATTATGATGAGCCATCGAATGACCTTGAATGAGTCATGGTCTTTGTCTTACAAACGATTTACCCATAGGGGGTTGATCTACCGGTTACACATCCCACTACTGTGCAACCTTTGAAGTTTTAAAACTATAAAGTTTGTTTGTACCAATACGAAATTGAGGTACAGAAAAGGTGGAGTTTTTCTTTTAACAGTACTTATAAGATTTATGAGTTAACGTTGTGTACTTCAATGTGACTCCCATAGCTTTTAGGCATTTTGAATTTCCTAGTAAACTATAGCATTTGGGTCTAAGAAATACTCATTCATCATAACCATCTCCCTTGCTTTCATCCTTAAATTTTCCAATGACCGAATCAAGTTTTTTAGAATAAAGTGGATGAGTAGATGGATAATTAGATGTATCCAAAAGATTATCCTTAAACATTTCAGACAATAGAATATCTAGTTTACAATTTTTAATCTCCAAGAAAGAGTCTGTATCTCCAGCGACTATATTAATCTTACAATTAAATTGTCGTCAGTATTTTTCCAAGTCCTTATACTGTAGCTCGTACATTCGAAGTTTGGACAAATCAAGTTCCGATTGTCCTATATAACTCGGTCGATCTAAGCATACGAGTCAGGGTTAGATCAATTAGATCATCAGCAATTTTGATACTTCTTTGAAAAGTTGGTTTAGAAGCATATGTAATCATCTTCTTTCCTGTATTACATAATCTTAAATTCATTCTTTTTTTCAGGTTTTTGACAGATTTACCATACAAACTATTATTTAGGAGCTTATAATAATTTTTATCTAGCGTGTTTGTAATTTTTGCTCATGACTCTGTATTGGTATCAATGTAGTTTTTAAAAATAGGAGACTGTTTGAATCTTACAGCTCGATTCACATGAGTAACCTTAACACCAAGAGACAAGTATAATTTTAGTAAACGCCAATGAATCACATAATTCTTTTTTGGGTAATGATTAAATAACATTTTTTCAACCTTAGATCCATCAGGTTTCATTTTCTCAGCAGCAATAGGAAACTCGTCTAACTTATCGTGAAGATCAGAACGAATTTCAAGATTTACTTCAAGAGTATACCCATACGACAAAGATTCAAGATTTAAAGAAAAACAATCTAACAATATTGAATCAAAACCATCATGTATCCAACTGAATTTGCCACAAGGTAAAGGTTGACTTAAAGCCCAACCGTATAAATTATTAATATCTATATAAAGCAACTCAGTGGTTTCATCAGTTTTTACAAAGTGTTTATTAACAAAAGTAAGACCTCAACGAATACCACCCTCATAGAAATTATAAATTTCCATGTCTTGCAATAGTTCAATGGGTTTATCTAAAGTTATTAACGCAGAACTCCAAGACATTCCAGGAATACCAAAATAATTTAAAGGCTCTAAACTATTATGAAATATAGATTTTGCCCGAAATTGTTGGAAAAATTCAGCTAAAAGAAAGCAATCGAGTTTCAAGTATATCATCATATAGTCAAGTAAATTTACACATTTAGTTTCAGTCTAAATTAATTGAGATTTCTCATATTCAACTTCACTCACTCCTTTCCAGATTGGAGGCAGTTCATAAGTATTTTCAAGGACCTCTAAACTAGTAACAAAGTCATTAACAAGCTGGTAAGAGTCGATAAAACGTATTCTAAGCTTACCAACATATACCATAAGGGATAAGAATTTTTCACTGCTAATTGGGAAATTGATTTATTCCATACTTAAGGATGACCTTGAAAACATTTTAAGTGCGATTAAAAATAATGATGACTCACCCAATGGATTAGAGAAATTTTTAAATGACCATGAAAATTATGGTGACTCATCCAATGACATTGAATAAGCCATGGTCTTTAATTAAATTACCAAACCGGAACAGGCGACGTCGGGATCGACTCCGTCGAGAGGAAGAGCTCTTCCGGGAAACGGAAACTGCCGAGGTTACATATCGGATCGACGACTTGCCGCCCCCTTATCGGGAATTCGAGATTCGGGGCTCGACCCAGATATCCGTTACGCCCCGCAAGTCATATTCTCGTCACCTCCTGAATCCATCCACATTAATCTAGTGGATGAGGAAATCGAACCGCCTCAAGTGATACGGGCCCTCGATCGACTGGGGCTGGGTACCGACGAAATCGCTATTCTCACGGGCGAAGTACCCAATTTCGGTCCCCAAGGTGAAATCGCAGGACCATCCACTCGAAGAAATGACGATTATCGAGCAGATCCCCGCCGTATCGGCCGGCGAAAAGGAAGCGTTTTCTTACGGAATGGATGATATAGAATCCAATAGTGAAACCTGCGACGGCAGCAAGGTCATTTATGTTTTGTTTGACTCCTCCGATCTTCTGCATGAACCCTTTCATACCGGGCCGAATGATGTTTCTGACGGTATAGTTTAATATATTATTTTTAAAAGTTTGATTAATTTTCAACGGTTTAAACAAGTCACTACTAAGTGATTTGAGGGAGTTCGACAGTAACAAAGTCAATAAATTTTTTATAATTCGTGACAATATTGAAACGTGCGAGCCAGTTTATTATTTGGCTGGTCTTTTCTCAGCTTATAAATCACAACTAGATAAATATAACCCGCTGTTGATTGGTCAACACGCGAACCAATTGTTCGTAATTCTCGACAAAATCGATAGTAAAATTTATATTATTTGTTTTTTGTTTTTATTAAATTTCAGGTATATTACTAGATCAGGACAAAACAGATTTATGGCTGTATTTCATGAAACATCCGATTTATTCAATGAACCTTATGAATCTGACACCTCAATTTCGTCAGTTCATAGGAGGCGCAGAGCTTCAAGTTCTTCTGGAGGAGATCGACAACTTGTACCGAGTAGGAACACGCCCGTAAACAATAGTATTCGCAACAAAGGAAGCACAAACTCGGATTGTGCCAATGTGCTTCAGACACATATGCCCGATTTGCGAACTAGTACATCGAGTCAACGCATATGTAAAAGCCCTCGATTGGATGGCGGGGAGCTACAGATTTATCCTGAACGAATATCAAGATGCCATACTCCTAATGGAGATTGTCCGTTGCCTACAAAGGACTCTGTTCAACAACCGAGCAATCAATTTGATGAAAAACGCAATTATTCAGGAGCTAGAAGATACAACAGTTTCAGTTTCAACGTATCTATTGTCAAGTATCGAGAGCTGGAAGCTGATTTACAAAAAACATTCAATGACTCTTCCTTCACCCGTTTCGTGGTCGGACAGGAAGAGACGGGTGATGCCGGATTCCACCATATGCAGGTGTATCTCGAAGTAATTTATATATTTTAAATTAATATTTATTTAATGGTTTATAGGTTTATGCTAACATGTCAGTTTATGCCATTAGGCATAAATTGCATGTCCCATTTATTTCAGGAGTCAGCGGGCCTGACCGAGCAAGGGCGATCGAATATGCCACAAAGTCCGATACAAGAGTGGACGGAAGAATCAGAATCAGAGTCGGAAGCCCAAGTAAATTTAATATAAAAAAAATTAAAACACCTTCAGACAACTTTTCACTCGCATTGAACGCAGCAAATTTAAATGATGCAATAAAAATTTTAGAAAGTAACGAAGCTTTTCATTTCTTAACAAAGAAAAAGACAATTATGGAGAGTCTTATACAGAAGTTTGGGGTCAACACTAAACCGAATTTTTTCGAATTTAACATACCGAAAATTAATTTATATGATTGGAAGAGTCATGTGTTCGTAGGTGAAAGCGGTATTGGCAAAACGAATTTTGCACTATCACATTTTCGCAATCCAGTACATGTAAAACATCTCCAAATGTTAAATCGTATCACAACAAATAATGAAAGCTGTGACGGCATTGTTTTCGACGATCTTTATTTCAATAAAACTAAATTCGAAGAATTCTTGTGTCTCATAGACTGTGCATTCGAAAATGCGGTTAATATAAAATACTCTGTGGCTATGATACCCAGAGGTTTACCAAGGATTTTTTGTATTAATGACTTATCACTTTTTTATCCGGAATATGTTTCTGATAGCTGTATGGATGCGGTGAAGAGGCGTCTGAAAATACATCATTTCCATAATAAATTATTTACAAAATATATCGCTGAAAAGGTAATTCATAATTATAATTCATTTAATAATATATAATTAATTTCAGACGATGATGCATCCATATCAATCAACCGATGTATAGATGATTTCAGACCGAAAACTGTGTTTACAAATTTAACTTGTTCGAATTGTAAAACCTCGTTACGTGTTTACTTAGGAATTTGTCGAAAGTAGTTTAAATGTCAATATATGTATTCTTAGTTTATTTGTTGTTTTCAATAAAACTTATAAACTGACTAGAAAACTCCGTGAGTAATGACTAAATAACGACAGCTGCCACCAGTTCGATATGTTGAGGCATAGTTTAAACATTTTATAAACTAAAACAAAAATAATTTGAAATTGTCAATATGGCTGCTGCTACTTAAGCACTCATCGCCAGCAGAAATTAAAAATAAAATAAAACACCAATTAAAAAAATATAACAAAATTAATAAACAAATAAGAAATAAACACAAAGCAAAACATAAAACCGCCAAAACCTCAACAAAAGGTTTAGAAAATACACAGGCTTGTTTTTTGTCTGTCTACTGATTGCGGTGTTTATGTCGATGTTTTCGACATGAATTTTCATTTGTGAAACATTTGCAATTTTGCAAATTTATTAATTATTATATTTATTATTGATTTAGTTTTTGTGAGCATATATCTGAGCATATTTTTGTTGGGTATATCATCCCTCCCTGATTGGTGAAATCGAGGCAGAATATAGGAATGATTTGATGATCTGGATCATAATATATTTTAATTGGATTTCTGATAAATATTTGATACACGCAATCGATGCAAATCAGAACAAATTGTCAATAAAAACAAGCAAATCATTTGCTTGTGACAGCAAATTAATAAATTTCAATGGACAGACAGCTGATAAATGTTTGTGGTTATTTTGATTGCCTGTTAATGATTCTTGAGATTCAGATGAGATTTTAGGCAGCATTTCATCTGTATATTCGGTTGGCATTCAGAGCAAACAATATATATATATATATATATATATATATATGGAAGCAAATGGCCACCGGACATATGGTCAACAGGTGAATTGATTATATCAAATATATCTTACAGCAGCAGTAGTGGCGGAAAATGGTAATTTATTGATATTGATAAATTCGGAATTGATCATGTTGAGTATATCATCCCTCTCTGATTGGTGAAATCGAGGGAGAATATAGGAATGATTTGATGATCTGGATCATAATATATTTTAATTGGATTTCTGATAAATATTTGACACGCAATCGATGCAAATCAGAACAAATTGTCAATAAAAACAAGCAAATCATTTGCTTGTGACATCCAATTAATAATAAATCTCAACGGACAGACAGCTGATAAAATTCTGAATTGATCTGTTATTCTACATATTGTTAACAAAAAGGAATATGATCACGGTTGGATCAGTAAATTCCATTCAGATTGTCTCACAAATCAAATTATTGGATGCGTTCACTGGATTGATGTCAATTGGAAATCCGTAATATTTTTCAAGCAGGGAAATAATTTCTACGCCGATTGCTCCAGTCCTGTGACAGAATCAATTTGTGAGGAATCTCAGTGCAGAAACAGATAAATATCAACACATTCTGAGTTGCAGTTTATCCGGGATGATAACAGCAGCGCATTGCTATCCAGGTGGGCAAATATTGATCTCATGATAAATTTAATATTTTGATTGAAAGTTTCATTTCATTGTCACTACTTTCACAATTTATGTAAAACTATTGAATCAGTTTAATGCGAGTGTAATTCACCACTCACAAGGATTAACTTCCGATTACTCTATCGAATAATTTGCTTTTGTACACTTTTCCTCAGTGATAAATTTGATCTCATTTTTAATTGTTTTTAATTTTTCAATGTATTTGTTAATGATATATAAATAATAAAAAATCAAATGAAAATCGTTAAAGTGAATAAAATGTTTGGATAAAAGGGGTTTTTTATATAGAAAGCATGTTTGAAATAACGAAAGGAATCAAAAGAAAAGCCGAGATGGTGTATTCATATTATAATGAAAGAATTAAAGTAGTCTAAACAAAATGTACGGGATAGATTGAAGTCATTATTATTAAGCGCCATTAAAATATAACTAAATCGATTTTACCGAGGGTTGAAGCCAGAAGCATCAATTAAGTGTATGAGTAACAAAGTCTATTGCAAGATGTATTCTTTCCAATGGATCGTAATAAGCACGTAATACGGATTGTTGTAATATATAATTTGTAATTCGGTAATCATTTGTATTAATCAGTAATATTGGAGTCAGATCAATAATTGTTAATTGCACAAGTCACCAACAAACAATAATTTACCTAAATATTTTGGTGAGGCGAACGCGGTGAAAATTTATTGAAGAGAAATATTGTTTCATAATGATTTATAAGGAGAAATATGAAATAATTTTGATATTTTGAGAAACTTTGTTTATATTTAATTGTAAGAATTAAATGGTGCTATGAAAGATAAAATAATAAATTAAAAGATATTCTACAAAAGCTTTCATAAAAAACAAAATAAAATGAATCGGTTCTTGTATTTGGGTATTGTTTAATTTCATAAGCTAAGAAATCATTTTCAGTACATACAGTCGATGATGTTAATATTCAAAATCGTTTTATTGACCAATTTAAATAAATAATAAATAAATTTAATGACAAGATTTCGACTGTAAAGAGAAACTAACTGATTTAGAAGCAATTTTACTAAAATTCGTTGATAATTTTAAAGACGAAAATATCAGATTTTAAAAGGTATTTGCATTTTTTCAAGTGAATTTTGATTATCTTTTATTACTTTAGGGATTTCTGTAAATTTTTATTGTTTTGACAATTTATGGTTTTAATGTAATTCTTATTTTTTATAGAGAATATTGCAGATATGAGTGATTCTATAATTTAAGAAGCTATAATTCTATAATTTAACCTAACAGTTATAACCCGATTTAAAATAACAATTAACGTTCATGACAATTACGTTTGCAATTAGAGTTTCACAGAGACGTGATATTTAATTTGATGTTGAACGGTAAATATCAAATATAGTTAGTAATTAGAATTAAACAACTAAGAAACACCCATTTTTATAATAGTTATATGCTAATTGGGATTGAATTGGACTGATTTAATTTGAGCTATTTATTGATTCTAGATAATTTGTTTTAAAATTTATTTTAGAGATGAAGGGTTAAATGAGTATCCCTTTATGATACTCATTTAGACATTTACAATGGTATTATTGGTCGTTTCATACATGAAGTTATCAGTATGGTTTGAAGTATTTGATCAATCGAATAATGAGAAAACATGAAATATTCTGATTTTTCGTGTGGACGTCAGTTACCTCAGCTATATATTTGAAATAGCGCATTTAGTATCTATTATAATATTTAGTAAACATGCAATTGAAATGCCGAATATTTAACTAAAATTATTATTTTATTAATCGATATAAATTATATTTTACAGGACTTTTGTCACCGCTTTGAAAACTAATAGAAATAAATTTGGAAAATGCGCTTGAAATATAAAAAAGGAAACAATGAAATTGGAATTGTTATAATTTATACTTGAGGCTGTGATGTTGGTAATGGGATGATATTTATGTTATTATTATTTGAATTCAGATGTGACTAATAATATTGGAAGAAAGCATTCATATCAGGTAAGTATGTGGATGTCAAATTGGGACGGATTCTTCAAATATCAATCAGCCAATGTTTGATGCAAATCATTAACAGATGAATAATCAGATTTATTGGTTTGCTTAACCAATATGATTATCAACAATGATTCGATAATTGGATATCTATTGCAATTCATCCCATCAAATCATGATAGAAATCACGAATAACAAATCAATATTATAATCAATTAAAATTCATATCAAATTTCATCGATAGATATTCATGCATTATCGATGGGATTTATTGATCAGAAACTGACGATTCGGGTAATCTCTATTTTAAATTGTGAAATAATGATTTTATCCAATTCAAATTAATTTTTAGATGAAATTAATTAATCAATTTTCTGTAAATAATTTGAAACGAATTTATTTTCATTTAAAAGATTAATAATTCTTTATGATATTTGATAACAGTATTTAGTTTACTAGATTAGTTAAATTAATTGATAAATAATTGCAAAATAAATTTATTTTATTGCATCGAATTAATAATCAATAAATCCATTCAGATATCAAATGAATATTTTATCAATACGCGAATGTTACCCAATCAAGATAGAATTAAAACTATTTATATCGGATGGAATATTAATCGATGTGTCAACCAATCAGAAATAAATTCGGTAATCAATATAAATATTCAATAAATAAATATAAATAATTAATTGGCGGGTATTCAGCTCTATTCCAATCTAAAATCAGTTCTAATAGTTAACTTTTATTTTATTTTATAAAACATTTAAATCAGCGGTTCTCAACAATTAGTGCTGAGACTCTTGATTGATTAGACAGATATAAAATAAAATGCCCATCGAAATGTCCTTAAATATAGCACATGATAAATATTGGCGCGTCACCCTTTAACTGCTCGTAAAGGTATCCAATATTTCTGCTTTTTTGTGGATTTATATTACAAATGTGTATGATCAGTTGATTTCTCTATTTATTTCACTTAATCATTTATATTTAGTTTCTGAATCCTTTCTTGTGGTTCTCAATAATAATCAGTATTATATGTTTTCCCAACTATAAAAAAAATATAATTTGGTGCAATTACTATCGCATTGGACAATTATAACTGCGACAACACATTTTTTTAAATTTGAAATTATTTTAAAATACAAATAGTAAATCAGATTTTAGAATACAATGTCTACTAATTAATATTGACGAGCATTAGTATTATGAAATAAATAAATCATTATTAAAATTGGATAAAAATGGAAAAATTGATGGAAAAAATGATTAATGAACTTCAATATGAAATAAATAAATCATTATTAAAATTGGATAAAAATGGAAAACTTGATGGAAAAAATGATTAATGAACTTCAATATAGTATAAATGCTTATTCAAATAAAACAAATGATCAGTTCAATGAACAGGCCAACAACCGATGCAACTCTTACCGCAAAACAATGGCAACAGATCCTTAATATTTCTATTATTTATTTTAAACTATTTTCTTAAATAAATGTATGATTGTTAGTTATATTTTATTAGCAAAGAAATTTCAATAGAATTGCATGATTCTGATTAGTCAAATATATCGTATAAATGAACATAAATCTCAAAACTTTATCATAATGTCAGAAACTAAAATTTTTTTTAACTTTGATGAGTTTGTTACTGATACTGGAGATGAAGATATCTTTAAAAATATAAAATTCATGGTCAACCCACCGAAAAATTCGTAGAAGGCATCGAATTCGATCATGTTAAGTCTCAATTTTTCAACATTAGAGCACAAGAAAGTCATCGATATTCCATTATATGTTTGACGAGAATAATAAATGGACTCGAATAATCGTAGGTTTAATGTACATATAAAATACATTGATTTTAAAATCGGACTCTGATTATGAAAATTATTTTCAATGGTCTGTAGAAGTATATTACTATTTATTATTATTATTTTTATCAATAGTTAGATTATAGAAAAACAGCCAACGATGGATGAGGATCAATAATTTAAGTTGTAGTTCCGATGAAAATATCACGAGATGTAAAACATTATTGAAACTGATAACTGGTGCATCTATTTTATTTATTTGTAATAAGGTTTACCATAAATTTAAAAAATTTAAACATGGTCAACACAAGTCTCGAAATCATTGCATTGAGGCTCATCAAAGACATCTAATTATATTTTCAGTAGCGATTTCCGCATTTTCAATTCTATCATTACCGGGGACCGACAATAAACATCAATCATATTTACATTGTTATTCTAACATCACTTATGTCGGTACCTCAAACTAGAGCAGGATATCAAAATCATCAGCTGTTTACTTTAAAAAATTCAAAAATAGCTTTAAATAATCATGATGATAAGAGAGCCTGGGTAGGGAAAAACTAAAGTTTTGCATATGGTCATTATAAAGGAGTTGATATCCTTGATGATGGCGATAATATTATCATGCCTGAAACAGATCCAGCAGTTTAAGATCAACATTTCAATATGTAACTTGATCAGATCAATCTTGGTGTCCAAGGAAAGGGAAAACAAATTTTGATGTAGAATCTGATTTGGAGAGTTCAAGAATTGCTTCGATAATGAACACAGCAACGGAGACCTTTAAGAGGTGGATTTTCAGGACCAGGTGGCGAATAAAAATTTAATTTATATGCAATGTAATAGAAGATTTGAATTTGGTGATACGAATTGGCAGGCTTTGCTACTGATTACCAAGCAGCTTAGTGAATATGAAAACAACAGCAGTGATAATGAGATAAACACGAAACATTACATGAAACATTATAAACACGAATAGATAACTCTGTTGATGATATATAAATATGTAAATATTTATGTTATTATTTATGTGTAAATAAGCTGAATAAATTTTTTTAGAGTTATTAAACAATTATAATAGTAATAATGATAAAAATAATATGAACTTGAGAATTTTTATTATGACAATATGAAGTTATTTTATTAATTAATTTTATTATATTTAGACATGCTGAAATATCAACGGCAATGAATAGCAGGACACCAATCAAGAAGCAGCAACGTTGGAGATGGTCGCATCAGCAATCAGATCAGCTTGGTGTACAAGGAAAGGGAAAACAAATTTTGATGTGGAATCTGATTTGGAGAGTTCAAGAATCGCTTCGATAATGAAAACAGCAACGGAGACCTTTAAGAGGTGGATTTTCAGGACCAGGTGGCGAATAAAAATTTAATTTATACGCAATGTAATAGAAGATTTGAATTGGGTGATATGAATTGGCAGGCTTTGCTACTGATTACCAAGCAGCTTAGTGAATATGAAAACAACAGCAGTGATAAGAAATCCGAATCAGTGGAACCAGCACTCGTACACGTGCCACTGCAGTGTACAAGCTCCTAGAAAGAATGGAATCTATTTTTGCCCTGTGCCAACAAGACAAAAGTTATTGAATGCTGCCTAGTAGGCCAGATGTACGCCATTGTGATTACACACAAATGTGTACATTATTACATGGTCAATGCAGGTGGCATGCAATTCTATGTTAAACGAATCCCTGGCAACCCACTAGCGCTCCCCTCGTCCTCAGTTACTTAATGAACCAAGCTAAATCGACCGATTGTCTGATTAGGATTGTTATAAAACAATCAAATGGGCAGATAAAGAGAAATAAAAAGATATCATTGACTCAATAGCATGGCACCCACAGCCCTTGATGACATTAAGATGGATTGGGTAAGATTATTTAATTTTGGGATTACCTAATAAACACCACATAATTCAGATTTTCCGATTTCGGTGAACTCTTCAGTGTTTATTCCAAGCATTGCGTCCATCTACTTCATATGTAGATTGATGAAACAGGTAAAATACATTTGCAGTCACTATGCATGCCAGTTATCAATCTGAAGACGGCAATACAGACCGTTATTTTCCAATCAGGATTTTGGATTCCTCGGGGAAATGCTGCTTCCTCGCAATACGTTGTCAGGAGTCCCAGTATTCAACTCTCTCCTTGGCAATTATTATCGAAAATTGATTTCCAATACCGCTATGTTGGGCCGGGTAATGCGAGCTCATCCAACTCGAGGTATATATATATATATCATTTATATTTCCATTTCCTAAACATTTCATTATTCACAACAGATATATTGTCGATCAATGTCTCACTGATTGGACTGACGCTGCCAGTTGCAGCTCGCTACAGCTTTCATAGCGACAAATGTAATAAATCAATGATGTCATTATTTTTGACTTATAATTATTAATGATATTTATTTTATTATTATTGATACCATGTAACTTGTTTAATATTTAGAATACTGTATGTGAAGATAATGAAGGCCAGGCTTTTGATATAAGTTAAATGATGCCAGATTCAAAACTGATTGGCAATAAGATATGCTAATATGCTACGGATGAAAAAGCCTTGGCTAAGATGGGAGAAACGAAAAAGCTATAGGAAACGGAAGAACAGCATGGAAATGACGAAGCAGTAATACTTTTTGCAAAACCGGAGATCACAAAGTTTAACCCTAGTCAGAGCCGCTCAAACCATAAATCCAAAAGGAGAAACATAAAAATAAATTGATTTGCGTTTTATGCTTTTCGTTTATTGTGAATTATTTCTCGGCTTTTTCATTAAATAAAATGTGTTTATTGAAGATGAAATATTGAACCCAAAAAATGGTGCGTCTTATAGAAGGAGATGGATTTTGGAAGTAACTGATCACTTTTGGGAACGTTGGAAGAGAGAGATAGTCCCATTATGGAGCACTAGGCGTAAGTGGTGGAATGAAAAGAATAATATCGCAGTTGGAGATATAGTATGGCTGTTGGAAAAGTCAAACTTATGATGGAAAATGGCCACTCGCCCGGATATGTGAGGTTGTTCCTGGTCAAGATGGTAGAGTCAGAGTTGTGAAAATTCGAGGTAAAATGCAGACCCATCTCGAAGATAAAGTTGTTGGTGTTGACGTAGTCAAGGGGGGAGGATGTTGAGAATTTGGTTAGTCTGTTCCCTTAGCCCCATGTTGTTTAGTAACTTGGAGAATGGATTCAAAATTTGAGTCTTTTCTTCAAGTAACAACAATAATAAAATTAATGATAAAAATAATGAAAAAGAATCAACTTTTTTTTTATTCATATATTAATTGGAAATTTGCAATTTTGGAAAGAAAGATTGTGTTTTAATATTTGGTGTAAATTAAAAAAAATGAATTTGTAATCTTAAGTTGTAATTGTGAATAAATTTTAATTTGAAAGTGTTTATATTTAAAATAAAGGATTTTGGTTCTTTAAAAACGTTTAAATAGTGTGTAAAAACAAAATTTAATGAAAATTTCCAAAATTTAAGATGACAAACTATTATTATTAATATTATAATAATTATTTTCTGCAAAATCTGATTTATAGTCAAATTTTGTAGAAAATAAAACAAAAAAGTCCTTATAATATAATAATTATTATTAATATTTTTGTAAGTATTAATATTACTATTACTTTTTTGTATTTTTATCATTATAATCAAGTTCTTTGAAAAATTTTTGAGACGAGAAATTAACTAAGAAATTTTTAAAAATATTTCTATTTCATTGACATTTCATAGACCTTAGAGCTTAGAGTATTTTAAAGAAAGATTTTTATAAATCGGATGTTGTATAATAAAATGTGTGCAGCGCCGGCTTAGTGCAATGCAGATATGGCAAATGCATAGAGTAGCATGATAATGGGTGGCAGATTGACCGAAATTTTTTTACATTTTTTAAAATTTTATTTAAATATAATTGTTAAAAATTAAAATTATAAAATGTTCTAATTTATATTAATAATTTGGCTAATTTTAATGAATTTGTATAAAAAATATACATAATGATAGATATCTATAGTAATAATAAATATTTTGCACATCTTTAGGTGTTTACAAGTTTTTTCTTCAATATGGTTTGAGTTTGAGTTAACAATTGTAAGCATTCAAATATTTTTTGAAACTTAAAATAAAAATAATTATCAAGCTGGCTGCTTTCCTAACTTTACAAAACTGTTGATATATATATATTACTGTTGTCTTTTATATTTAAACCATATCTTTATTTTTTGTTTGTGTTGTGAGTATTTTTGAAGCATTTCCAATAGCAATATATTTAATTTTATATAATTGCTATCAATCAACATTTGTGTTAGTTAGGTACAAATTTATATTTAATTTAACTATCATTACATTTTCAATTTTTTAATTAAATTTAATGTAGAAAGTTTTTTTATTATGGACAAAAAAAACTCTGGTGCTGAATATAGTAAGTGAAAAGTTCAAAGAGTTGTCCGCCAGAAACAAATAAGGCAGTTTAAAATTTCTAAGCAATGGAGAAACATCAAAAATATCTCCTGATTGCCTGAGTATGGAAACGGACGTAACTAATGAAAATGGTAATATTGAAATATTAATAGAAAATGAAGTATATCCAAATCCAATAAGTGAAACTATTACCAGCAAAAATATTAAAACTGGACCAAACGATTATTCAGATATTGGAAAATGGCCAGGAAATACGGCACTAATAACCGATTTACTGGTTCTAATCACACCGGTGAGAATCATAGACTATGGTTTTCCTCTATCTATTATTAAAAGTGGAAATAAAAGAAAATTTTGTATTGAAAACTATTTTAGAAAACTTACTAATTGAGAGAAATACAGTCGTGATTGGTTAGTGTATTCAAAATCGAAAGACGTTTTGTTCTGTTTCTGCTGTAAGTTGTTCTCCAAAAATAACTTTGCATTAACTCATCAAGGATCCAACGAATGGAAAAACACTAATTGGAGATTGAATATGCATGAAACGAGCTCAGAGAATTTTAATTGCTTCGAAACGTGGAATGATATGATTAAACGAGTAAAACACGAATCATCAATAAATTCAACGCCCCAGAAAAATGAATGGGAAATGCGTTTAACGACTGTTTTCTTTAATTAAGTTACTTGGTTCATTTTATGGGATTTTTATATTTTTACAGCAACACAGGAGCTGGAAAGGTTGAGAAAATTTAAAACGAATATGAAATATCTTTATCTGATTTAACAGTGCAGTTTACGACAACGGCTCAAATGTGCGAGGAAACCATAGCGGAGTGCAAAGCCGAATATAAACATTAAATTCTAGAGCGTTTTTCGTACCTTGTTCCGCACAATTTAGTTGTCAATGATGCAGCCAGCGATTGTATAGAAGCTGTAACTTTCTTCGGTATTGTACAATATTTATAAGGCTTTTTTCTCCTCTACACAAAAATGGGATATCTTTTAAAAAAATATAAATGAGCTGTCATTAAAATGACTTTGAAACCAGGTGGGCAAGTTGCATTGAAGCACTAAAGCCGATGCGATTCCAAAAAAATAATTATAAATGCTTTTAATGCATTTTTGTATGAAGCAACGAATGTAACAATTCAAACAGCAGCCAAAAATAAATCTGAAGCAAATTTCATTTTGGGAAAAATGGAGTTTTTTAAATTTATTTGCAGCCTGATTGTCTGGTATGGTATTTTAAGTCAAATAAATATTACAAGCAAAGTACTTCAGAAAGAAAATTTTAATGTTTCGGAAACTACAACCATACTTTCTAATAATATTGAAAATTTAAATAAGTACAGAACAGATTATAAGTTTATTGAAGAGGCCAAAAAAATTGCGCTACAGTTAGAAATTGAGCGCAATTAGTCGCAGAAGGCAATTCGATAATGAGCACCCAAATGAAGTAATCAATGAAGCAGCACAAAATTTTAAGAATAATTTTTTTAATAACATCCTTGATCAAGCAGTTTGTCATCAAATAATATGTTTACGTTGAGATTCATGAGCACAATAAAAATTTTAACTTCATTTACAATTTAAATGCACAAAATGTGTTATATTGACACTTCCACAAATTTTAAAACATTTTTTGAAACATTCCCATTTAATCAACACCCAAACTGGACAGAAATAATTTTTCCCTTTAAAATTTCAAAAGTATGTTGGGCCGTTTTCTATCTAAATAAACTAAAGGCATTCGCAACAATAATTGACCCGTTAAGCCCCAACGGTCAACTAAAACATAATAAAATTTCCCATGCCCTCCTAAACGTCGCTATTACGAAGTCATAAAGTCATGAAAAAGGTTGTACTGAAAATTTTTGAATATCAATGAAGTCATCAAGCATAAACATTATCAGTCATGCTGGTGAACTATTTTGTACATTTACCCTTTGAACTTTCGAGTATGCGATGTAATGAGAACCGTCGAATATTAAAGGAAATGCAAATCGAAAAGTCCTTAAATACTACCAATGATAAATATTGACACGTCATCCCTTAAATGCTCATTAAGGTTCCGATATTTCTGCTTTCTTTGTGAATTTCTATTGCAAATGTTTAGGATCAGTTCATTTCTCTGTTTATTTCACTTTTATAAATATTTATAAAATGATTTCTTTTTGTCATCTCTAATTTCGATTTTTACAGCTTTGCAGGTCGCCATGGTTCTCCAAGAGAAAAAGAAAAATGGAGATACCAGAATTTGCATTATCTACAGAGCTTTAAATGCAATGTCGACTGATATCCCCAATATAAAACAGCTCAGGAATATTTGACTCTAAAGGAGATGCAGAACATTTACCACATTAGATTCTATCAAGCACCGTTGAGCTGAACTGATAATCAAATAACGGCATTTAGTACCAACAGCGAGAAATCAAGTAATAGAATTATTATTTTCGATGTAACAAATGGAATATCAACGCTAAATAAACTTTATCAACTGGACAACACTGATTAAATGACTAAATTATCAATCAAAGTGTAAAGATATCATCAGTTTCATTTGATTGCCAATTTCACATGTTATTCAGAAATCGTTTCATAATTTGATTTATATTTATAAATTGTCAAAATATTATTAGCAACATTTCGCTAATTGTTTATTTAGTTTTTATATTTTAGCTTAGTTATATAGAAAATTTTATTTTATATCTAAAAAAATCTAACCTCAACTTTCTGGAACTAATAAATGGTAATCGCTTGCTCTCCATTACTAAAATTATTATAAAATATTTTCATTAAAAATCCAAACAATAATGAAACATTATAAGTACTTTTAGAATGGAAATTGTTATTAAAACCTTCATAAAAATACTGATCTTCTCAAAGCAAAAATGATTGTAATAGTTTAATATTCTGACATTTTTTAATTTTAAATAAATATAAATTTAAACAAATTAAATATTTGTGTTATAGTTAATTAAATTTGTGAATAAATGTCAATTGTATGTTTTTAGTTATATTTAATTAAAATTTAATTTATTACTATTTATTTTTATTTTTATTGAGAATATTATTTATATATGATGACGAACATCAAAAAACCATAAAAAATTTAGATTTAAGATATTTTAATTATCTTGTGTTAAAATAATTGATTATATGGCAATTTTTTTGAAATCGAAATAAATATTGTGATGGAAATTAATTCGCATAACATGAGTTAGATGTAACTGGTGCTAACGCCAAAAATGAGACTATCAATGCAGTTTTGAAAACAGCCGAATGCTGGGTACCTTGTGGGTAAAAGATATAAGCTTTTTGAGACCATTTTCAAGGGAAACCCACCAGACGCGCGCATAAGACGCATAACCATTGGATACCAGTCAAAAATGAAGTTGAAAATGTATTCCAATGGGCGGTTTCTAGTAAAAGTTGAGCCATATTGCCGTGACTGCTAATACTCTAGAAAACCTTTGGATTCACGAGCTACCACAGAAGTTATTCACACTCACTTTCATTACGGGTCCCTATATATTAGAAAATGGATAAATTCTAAGTCAATAAATTCCAAATCGATAAATTCCAAATAGATAATTTCTAAATAGATAAATTGCATTCTGAGAGAAGTACTATGTGTACTTTATGCATTGTTAGAATATTTTCTGAAAATAGGGACTAACAAATTAATTTTAAAATGCTATAATAAAGAATAATATATCCAGTTTTCTCAGAAAATCTCAGGAGAAAAGAAGGCTCAAAAATCGACGAAAATCTTTGTAGGGATACAATTCTAAAAAGTTCATTTATAGATAATATATATATATATTTGAATATTTAATTGCATGTATCTAATGAAGAAAGAAAGAATGGTTTTATGTAGGTGTTAGAATTGAAGGAGATTATTATATGTTTATAAAAAAATAAAAGTTTCGAATCTGATATCATTAGTATTATTAAAAGATTTATCGGGGAAAGATGTATCATCTCTGAAGAGAGGTAGCTGAGTGGAGGTTTTGTGCCAACCTATTACCTAAGAGACCAAGTTGGATAGAATTAGGCTAATTAGTTGTAATGGATACATATGAGAGAGGTTTTTAAAGGTTGATGGAAAGGTTCAATTATTCCGTTGGTTTGAGAATGGTATGTTGCTGTGTGTATATGCATAAGAATACATTTAAAAGTCTGGCATAAAATCAATGAATTCATTTCGATCTTTACTAATTAATTGGTAGTTTTTGAAACCTTGCCTAATCATTGACATTGGTTACCCAAATAGGAGGTATAGGTGTTTTGTTGAGGTTCCACTTTCTCAACTTTGATCACTTATATAAATATATTAAAGATAACTCGGATTTATAGATTTATTGATGTAAATGAAATATTTTATAAAAAATCTCAATTTACCTTGACCTGAACCCTATGTTTGCTTTAACTCAAAATTCTAGTATTTGAGACTTAGAAACCTAAGTTATTATTTTATGGGTGGTTTATACTGAATTTTTTACAGTATTTATACTATTTAATTTCTATTTTCTGAAAGTTAAAAGGTTTTGTTTATTGTTTTTACTTATTTTTAAATTTGCGTCCCTGGTGGACTTTTACACATATTTATTATTATTATTATTATTATTATTATTATTATTATTATTATTATTATTATTATTATTATTATTATTATTATTATTATTATTATTAAATTTGTTGTTTTCCCACTTAGTGGGATTTTAGACTTATTTTTATTCTACTTAGTGGAATTTAGTGCTGCACCTGTTTGGGGCTTGTTTACTATTTATTTTTTATTATATTTATTTTTTATTATATTTATTTTGAATTATCTCTCTTTGGCCTATTTTCTTGTTGTTTATCTAAAATCACGCTCAGAAGGATGCTATGAAAATTTAATGGTTACTTTGTATAAGTAAATTTATTCTAGAAAAATTATCACCTGAGAAGCATCTTAGACAAAGAAACTGGACTCTCAATGAGAAGCGGCTTGAAAGAAGTTTTAATTTATTTTTCACAAAATTATGGGATTGTTATAGAAGTTAGGCTACATTTTCATTATTAATTTATTAATTTTTAGAAATTTTAATTGTTAATTATGTTTTTAGAAAAATATATCTTTTTTGAATTAAATCAACAAATAATACTTTTCTTATTAATAATGAATTTTTTTATAATTCTGAATAATTCTGAAATAAAAATTGAAACAAAATTTAATCCGAAATTTGGAGAATTTAATTATTGATTTCTTTTTTAGCTTAGTTAACTATATGCATAATTTAATGTGCCGATTTCTCATAACAAAAATCTATTTTATTACAAAGAATAATTTAGGATTTATTTATTAACATTAAAAAAATAATAAAAACCAATCACAAAATCATCAGTTTATGATATTCTGATTCTCTGTTCAGCTTCTTTATTTATTTCTCGATATGAATATTTATTCTGTATTTGTTATTTTATAATATTTATTCAATTCAAATATTTCAATTTTCTTGTTAGGGGACATCCATAAATTACGTCAACAAAATAAGGGAGGGGGTTGAAGAAGTTTTACAAATGTTGACATGGTTGAGAGGAGGAGTTAAAAATAATTTGACGTCAACAATGTTACTTTTTACAATAAATTTAATAAAATAAAAAAGGTGAAATAATTTGGAAACCCAGTTGAGCTCTTGACATTAAAGGAAGACATTTTCAAAAAAAATATCAATAGAAAAATAGAAATTGAATAATTCTTTTCATGTTCTAAATGTATATTAATACTATTATAAGAACTTCTCTTGGTTTTCACCTCTGATTTCTTTTCATTTTAATATTTGACTATGAATCAGTAATGAAATCGATGTTTCATTGATATTCAAAAATTTTCAGTACAACCTTTTTCAAGTGAAAAAAATTAACAATATCAAAATATTGGTAATTTAATTTATTAAATTCATTAAATGATATATTTTAAATTTAAAATGTTAAAAATATTTAAAATTAAATAACTTATTTTCATTGTTTATTAGACCAAGAATGGATAAATCAAACTGTCACTAGTTGTCAGACCCGGTGCCAGAGTATTTTGCTTCCTAGGCGATCCTTCCGTACTGTGTTTTCACGCCCACTACAACTAATTATTTAATTAATAATTAACTTTTATTTCGAATCCACAAAATTTTTAAAGTGTCATCAGATAGAGAATTAAAAGTTAGGAAGATGAACGTAAATAACTTTTGGAAAATATAAAACTTGAGAAAGACAAATCCATCAACTTTTTAATTATTATTCAATTATTTAATTTAATTTTTAATATTTGTATTATATTTACACATCAGATTTTGATTTCTAAATGGCGATAAGTAAATATTATTAGTGATAAAATAGTGTTGGGCTCAGAGCCAAAATTAAAACAAATTTACAAAACCAATTTAAACAAAAAGGTGAAAATTGTATAAGTTAAAACAAAATAATTAATGCCGTTTGGAAATTGTCAATATGGCTGCTGTAACATACGCATACACCGCAAGAAGATACCAAAAATAAATGAAAAACATACTAATTAAAACAAATTAAAAATATAACAAAATTAAATAAAACAAATAATTAATTAAAATCCGGAAAAAGCCTACAGATGCAAAAGAAAACATAAAACCAAAACATAAAACCTCCAAAACCTTGCAAAAAAAGGTTTAGAAAATACATAGGCGGAAGCGGCGACCAAAAATTTAAATATCAAAGGGAAAAATGAGAAACAATCAAAAAGAATGGTTAAATAAAAAAATAATAATAAATGAAAATTCACGAAATATTGAGAAAATAATATCAAAAAATAGAGAAAAATATGGAGAAAAATAAAAGATTTAAAATAAAATAAAACCAATAAAACCCCCCGAAAAATGGCTGAAAAGGCTCAAAATTCTCTGATTGGTTGCACCCAGGCACAAAAATACTATATATACGGCAGTCATTTTCATAATTTAAAACAGACTTACAGAATTTTAGACTTAGACAATTTTAGTTAGGCAGAAAATTTTTAGAAATTTGTAGACAAAATTCGTAGGGACGATTGTGTAGAAACTTTTTATACCAATTTATGCCAATTTTTCAAATCTGGTTGCATGACTGTGGATTGTAAGTACTGTTATTTTGTATAAATATATATTTCGGAGTTAAAGTTTTGATTTTATTCTGGATGGTCGTGGAATCTTTTGATGCCACTGACAAATCCCCCTAAAATCTTATCTATATATATATGTATCGAAATAGCTCTCAATTAGGCAGATCCCGGTCCGGCTGGTGGATTAAGTTCCATAGTTGCGATTGTGGGTCGCGCCTTTTCGAAACCTCGGTCTGTCCGCGACGGGGCCTGGCAAAATGGCACAGGACCCTCCCCGCAGGGCATCGTTGAATAACTCGCAACGGCTGATGGCAACGTCGGTCGAGGCGAGCAGAAAACCTAAAATTTGGGAAGTGCGACTTTAGTTAAAGGGGAATAAAGTTTGGTAAGGAAAATTCAAAATTTTGTCGGAAAATTAATTGGAAAATCAAGTAGGAAAGGATAAGATAGTGTAGGAATGTAAAGTTGAAAGTATTTTTCCAAAAGTTGAATGATATAATCTGACAGAAGAGAAAAATGTTTATTGAAGTGACCGCAGAGGGTTGTAACTACTTAAAATCATGGGAAATGTACCGGGAGTTAAGGAACTGTTAATCAAATTTTAATATAGGGAAAGATAAAGGTAAACTAGGACAAATGTAGTCGATACCAGGATTAAACGAATGAAATAGGAAATTTACCAAAAAATAATGGAGGAACGCTGCCCAAATTTTTGAAGGATACCTTTATAAATAATGGGTAAAGATGATAAATAAGTATGAGAATTGTAGGAATAGACAAGTAAGGACCAGGATATAGAAAGAGAAAGACGTATGACCTTCCATCCGGCAGTCCAGAACCCGAAAGTGAAAATATCATGAGGAGTAGTTCTAGAAATAGAGCTCACCTGCTCATGAATTTTCAACCCCTATGTACAGTACCAACATGGCAATCACCATGGGTACATAGGAGGGATAGGATAATAATCTTGATGGCATCTTGGGGGTAGATGTACAAAAACCCTAGAAAAAATAGATAAAAATCAACCCTATTCGCCAACAATAGAAATAAAACTTTATCTCAAATTTGTACAGAGAATCCTGATATAAAGCTAACCGACCAACAATTGAAGAATTATCTGCTCTTAAGTCAGTGAATTTACTAACTAAAGATCAAGATTGGTGCAAAAACGAAGTGAAATCAATAATTTTTACAAATTGTGAAATCTCATGATATAAAGATATTAAACATCTAAAAATAATGTGAATCTCTCAGCAAAAATTATAAGTACGATTATTTGCATTACTGGATCAAAGATGGACACTTCCAAAATTGATCAATGGGAAAGAATATATATTTACTTATATTTTAAAAAATACTATTTAAAGCTAATTATTATTTTTACAAAATTTTTAATTTTCTACTGACTTTTAGTGTTTACAATCATTTGTCACGAGGCGATTTAATAGTTATGAAAAGTTTAAAGTTTCATAAATCACCTTGAATAATAAAAGTTCTAATAAAACCACATATATTTAGAAAACGTCATAAACACCTAAATTTATATTAATATTAAAACAAGCATTTAAACCTCTTTCAATTGAATAACAACTCTTATAATATAACAAATAAAATCAATAAACTTACATTATGACATTTAAACTTGTGTGATAATGCAATTTATTCGGAAAAATAACAACTTTTACTATAGAAATTGTGAAAGCAGAAGAAAAAATAAATTCAACACACAAACACAATGAGCAGTAAAAAAATACAAAAAAACTTTAGATATTTAGAAATTTTCAAGTGGATAGTAATTCATTATAATATAATATTATAATTATATATTTCAAGCATTATAAGATGTTTTATTCAGTTGAAACAGGTGTAACCGGTACATTTATTTTAGAAAAAGCCAAAAAGTTTTAGCATTAGGGCGCCAGTAATTACTTATCAGTAAAATATTTTATTTTCACAATGGAATTTTTCGTTCTTTCCTTTATCTACATTTTCCTTTTTAAAAAATTAACAATTTTTTTTTATATTTAAAATAAAAGTATATAAGCTTATGTGAAGTATTAATATTATCAATAATATTGTTAATTAAAGAAAACGACAGTAAAACACTCTTTGTACGATATACTTTGACAGTTTAACTGTCATCTTCAGACACCAAAAACAAACTAAATATTATGGATTAATTATTTTTATTTAAACAAATTACTTTTTTTATTAATTAAATATTCTAATTAAATTTAATTTTTTAATTAAACATTTCAAGAAATAAATATTTTTAAATTTTAAATTTTTTTATAAATATTAATCTTTTTAACTATATATTAAAATAAAACATTAAAATAATAAAACAATTTTAAAAAATTTAATTTTGTAAATTTTAATTTAACAAATTGTAAATAATATTAAAATTTAAAAATATGTTTAAACAATAAAGAAACATCAAGTTGTCAGATTATCAAGCTATTTAAAAACCATCAAAACAATCCTCATCATTAATCTTTGGATCCAATGACCTTATCAACAATGCCTCACATATCACACGTTCCCAATAATTATTAAAACTTTTCAACATAATTTTAAAGACAGACATTCATATTTCTTTTTTATCCATATATTATTATTATCATCATTAATAGTATTATTATTTTTCGACAACCCATCATTTTGACAATTAACAAGCATTTTAAATCCCTTAACCGGTCTTACCTGGCCTTAATATTCGTAAATTGACTTTGTTCCAGATTTTTATTATCAGAAAGTGAAAATTTTGTTTCATTCGATAAAACAAAAACTTTAATATAACAATAAAATGTAAAATTTTAGTATTTTTAATTTAAGGATCTTGAAAATACTTTGTGGTAAATTTGAAATAGAAATATTCAAATGCTCGAACAAATATACAATCTTTGTTAGCGATCATTCGAGTGTTGGACTATTTAGTTCTTTGGCCTAAACAACATCCTGTTTATACATAATCGGAATAAACTGTTTGGAATATGAATAAATAATAATGATGAATAAGTATTTTAATTATTTATGAATTTTATTTTATTTCCATGGAATTTTTTAGGGCTGATTTTTGGGTTTTTTATCGTCTTTCATGATGGGACAACTCGAAGTAAGCGGGCTGTGGTTGTCAAATCTGCGGACCAATGGCCGGACGGAGTGATTCCGTACTATATTGACCGAAATGCTTTTAGTAATTTTGTTTTAATTATAACATATATAAATGGTTACCAATATAAAGTTATCTATCGTTTTGAAGGTTTTTATGATTGTTCGATTAACATAAATTTAATTTTAATTAAATTTTGATTAGAATCAAAAATTGTAAAAATTGTAAAATCAAATAAAATTGTTTTCTATTAATTTTTATCCGTTTTTGTCTAGAATTATTTATATTAACATTTGTTCATTATTATACGTAAAATAACTTAAAAAATTGAAAAATATTAAATCGAGACTTTTGTAAGTCGTTATTTTGTTTATTTACAACTTGTTTGTTTCGGAAATGCGAAATCTAGACTAAATATAAAAAATAGATAAGTTGATGACGACTCAATAAAATTAATATTATTATAAATATTTAAGGAGTTTTTTTTCGAATTTTTTTTTATAAATTTTTATATTTTTAATACCGAGATAAATGTCAGAATCCAAAAGAAATACAAACTCTTAAAATAATGATTATAAATTTGTGTATAATGAAATAAGGCATAATTTAACCGGTTTTTATGGTCTTCGGTTTTTTAATCACAACCTAAGTTCTGGATATCTTATGAAAGTCATGTTCTTAAAAAATTGTAGAAATTAATCCTTTTTTGATATTTGTGTAAATAAAGTTTTTGAAAATAATTCCTTTAAAAACCTTGAATAAATATTATTTGTCCAAAACTCATGAATTAAATCTCTTTTGACTGCAAAAGAATGTCAGTGATACTTTGGGTGTGATGTTGGAAACTTTGAAATTAGTAACATCTTTATTTTTGGTTTCAAATAATAAAAATAAACAGAATAACTTTTTAAAAATTGAGGTATCGTTTGCTATATTAGCAATGAAGAAAGGTAGTAAGTATTATATAAATATAAATATTTATAAATAAATATATATATATATATATATATATTAATTTATATATATTAATTTAAAGAGTTATTCAATTTTATTTACGAAATTAATTATTTATATTTTATTATTGTAAAAATTGCCAAATTCCCTCCTGGTTTTGTGAATTATTTTCATCCTCTATCTTTTTAATCCGAGGATCTCTTGCTACACGATGGCTGAAGCTCATTCACGATTTTACAAATGAAAGAACACAGAAGTGCTGTAATGGTTTTACCACCATATTAATGGTCATTATTTACCTAACATTTTCAACTAAAAAGGAGTTTCTTTTATCATTGCAAAGATTATTCATAATGTTAAAGTCTTTTAAATCTCTATTATCAATTAGGTCATGAAAATTGTTTGTTTCATTTTCAACCTCATAAAGTTGTATTTTTTCTCCTTAATTCCACGGAGATACGTTAAAAATACGTTGTTGGAATTCGCTTTTTCAAAAATTTTTTTGCAATTCTTCATTTTTATAAAATCTCATCATCTCCTCTTTGAATTTTAAAATGTTCAAAAATTCTACTTTTTCTTTCCTGTAAAGCATTGGAGGTACCTTCATTTCTGAGAAAATATATCGTTCATTTACCCTTTAAGAAATTTTCATTTTTTAGAGTCTACTAAATATTTGTTGATGTTCCAACAAATAATACAGTAGCTTTCTTCAATCTAGTACTTCAATATACGAACTTAGTACTTATACATATATGAAATCAGCAATGAGTCTTATCCAGAGCTGGATCTAAGGGGGTTCAAAGGTTGAAATGTACCCGAGCTCTGCTTTAATAAGGGACTCCTCCAAATACTTTTATTAAAACACTTTTTTTAATTTCTTTTATAAAAAGTTTTTTTACAATTTTATAATAATTTTTTTTGACAAATAATATTTAAAAAAATAATTATTTTTTTATTTACAAATGTTATTTTACTTTATTAGAAGAATAAATTTTTTTTGTTGAATTAATGGGAGAGGGTACCAAAATCCCTTCTTGCACGTGGGCCCTCAAATGGTTAGATCCAGCGCTGGTTTTATCCATAAACTGATAGTTGAATAAGAAATTTTGATAAGTATGTTATATTTACAGACATGCCAGAATAGAGGGGGGCTAGGAGGGTCATATGGCACGGGCCCCCGCTTTTAATGGGCCCCAATTTCAAATTATTCAGAACAAAAATTTTTATTTTTAAACGAAGGAAAATATTTCATGTCATAAATATGTTGAGGATACCTAAATAATTAATAAACATGTAAAATGATTGTGGGAAATAAGGATAAGTGATTAACATGTGGTTCTGGAGCTTAATAAAAAGGGAATGAAAAAGAAATGTCGAATAACGAGAAGGGAATAAAAACAGACAATCAATAAAAATAGACAATTAAGTAAAAGAAGGTCATTTATAATTAACAAGTGCAAATTTAGGAAAACCAAAACAAAAGGAAAATTTGCACGTTATTTCGAAAGCTCTTTCAAGATAAGTGAAGAAATTTTGTTTGGGAATCCGGGAAAGGGCATCTCTAAAAAATTTTTATCTGGACAGCTGTTAGTGATTATAGAGGCCCAAAGGGAATTAGCGTTAAAAGATATCAGAAATTCTATTGGATATCAGTAAGTATTATTGGATGACGGAGTATAAAAAGGAAGCGCAATTGGAATCAAAGGGAGAAAAAGAGATTATTAGAGAGAAATTGGACTAAGGAGACAAAAAGAGATTAGAGAGAAATTGGACAGAATTCGACGAATAATTGGAAAGGAGAAAATTACAGAAAATTATTGAAGAAAGTATTAAAGAGAAATTTGGAGAAAACTTAAAGTTGAAATCAAAGGAAAGAGAAATTTGAAACAGAAATTAAGCGAAGTCAAAGCAAAGCAACTAAATCAGAGTTAGCGATCTCAGAAACCTGTCACAGTAGTCAAGTGATTGTGAAATCCAATTGATCCGAAAAGTGCTATTCTTCCCGAAGGGTCATAATAAGTATCAAATTGTGATTGATAGATATTTCTTTGTGTCATTTTAAAGTGGAGATAAAGTGTATTAATCAATAAAGTTTATATAGCTTGGAGTTCATTACTTTTGTTTAAAATCACGCTTGAAGTCAGATTGACAATAAATCCTATTCGAATTCACCGACAACCCCAACAAATAGTTGATTTCAAAAGCATTTTTAAAATAATTAAGAGAATTAATTATTACGTATTAAAAAAAATTTATATCAGTAAATAAAAAATAATTGTTTTTGTTATAATTTAAATATTAAGACCAAATTACAGAAACTTAAAAATTATTTTAAAAATTATAATATGTGGGCCCCAAGAAATATTTTTGGCCCGGACACCATTGAAGCTCTTTGGGGCCTGTTGACAGATATGATGTTTTGATTCATAAACTGACTTCCAAAAGTGACATAATGTTAAAAAATCAGTGTTATATTGTAAGCATTTCATTTTATATGTTCCAATATATAGAATGCAATTTATTATAACAATCTATCTCTTTAAACACTACAACAATATTATATTAAAATACAAAGGAAATGAAAATATATTTAACCTATTTCATGAATTCGTTTTTACACGCACACATACATATATAACATATAACTTTTTAATAACATTTAATAATATTATTTTAAATATTCTGATTTCTTTTATCTATTTCATAATCTATAATTATTAGTTTTGTGCACTGCGTTCGTGTGTCTGAATTTGTTTTATTTCTCGCATGAAACGTTTCTGCCCTCTTATATTGTAAGTTGCAATCTAATATCCACGGTCTTATCTAATGTCAATTTTGGCTATGACACACATGCATTTATTATAGATTAGTTTTTATATTTATTAAAGGTAAAATTTGATGTATACTTAGGTTATATTTAATGTTCTTTGATGTATTAAGTTCTTGTGTTATTAATAAAATATTTTATAATTTACTTGATAACAGAGCACATTCCTATTTTATTCATCTCAACTTTTCATCTCGAAATAGTTTCTTATCATTTTTTATGGTAGACAATCTGCTGTTTTCTTTGGAATCCTTTTTATCATTTGCCTTTTTCTAACATCATACAATTTAGACGAGGAAGAAGTTTCATCCCTTCAGGATGCTATCAACACTTGGAACTTTGAAACTTGCGTTCATTTTAGATTAAAGCGAGAAAGTGATAGGAACTGGGTTAAGATCACTGGAGGACAAAAGTAAAAAGAATAAATATTATTATTTTCTATTTCTGATCAAAACCCATTAAGCTGTTATTCTATTGTCGGCATGGATTATTTTGCTGAACAAGAAGTTAACCTAGCTTCACCTGGCTGTAGACATGTGAGATATTTTTCATGGATATAAAAAAGAGAAGTATTACCAAAATATAATTTATATATTTTCCGTTTTTTTACATTTAGTATGGACTTTATCTGCATGAACTTGGACACGCCATTGGTCTTGATCATGAGCACCTGCGTTCAATTAGAGATGATTACTTAAAAATTGTAGAAGAAAATATACAAGCCGAAAATGTTGATTTATTTAAAAAGAATAACAAATCGGATACCCTCGATTTCGATATGCCATTTGACCTGCAATCTATCATGCACTATGGACCATTAGTTTGAATTTTCCAGTTGTGGGTTTTGAATTTTATCTTTCTTCTTCTTTTAGTCATTTATCAATGAAAAAGGCGAACCTTCAATACAAGTAATAAACGAATCTATGATACATCTTCTTCTAGAAGTTCATGAAAAGGATTTGTCATTTTTGGACGCAAAAGTTGTGAACTTGTATTACAAGTGTGCAGGTTAAATTAGTCCGATAATGTCATATTGTGTTGTTGATTGGGAAAACCTTTCAGATCGTTGCTTTCAAAATGTAACTTGTTCGGCTGGCGGGTACATTGACCAATACTGTCAATGTCATACGCCCGAGTGTAAGTTTCATACTATTTCTACCTATCTTTTTCGTCATTTAACACTCGATCTATTTCAGAGATGCCATTTATTAAGTGACTAAATTTAAAAAATATGAAAATTTTATATATTTCAACAATTGTGGAATCAGATTAAAGATTTTGAAAATGGTGCGCTTTACATTCTGAGAACTTTTCATGTTGGCAGTGTTTTTGTTTGTATTTGTCACTATATGAATATCTTTTACGTGCAGTCTTTAGAGGAATTTTGTAATAAAAATTTTCATAAATTGAGATACTGAAATTTGTATTTTACTTATGTTCTACTATATAATATTTTTGAATTTTCTTCGTCTTTCATCCTTTTCTCATTTTCTCATAGTATATTGCACATCAAAATAAAATCCCATTATCAAAGGAAATGCTAGAACACCTAAAATTTTAATTTAATTTCACTGTGCAAAATCCATAAATTTAATCCATTTATAATATAAATATTATTTGGGAGACAAATGGATAGAAACAATTAAACCCACCAACACGGTTCTTAAGTAAATAAAAACAAAACTTGGCACGAAATTCACCATCATAAATATTAATTATTATAATTTATGATATTATAAAACGGTGATTCCTTGGTAGCAGCATAATTTAAAATATTAGACAAGTAAATAATAAAATAAGCCCTTGCTGTAAAGTATTTATTAAATTGATGAAAAAACTTTCGATCGGAAATTTTTAAATAACATAGACTTGAAGAGATATGAGACAGGACGTTTTGGCGTGGTTATTTTGGTGCTGGACTTTTTAAGACGTGCATAAAAATAGAAAAAGATTTTTATAACATTAAATTCTAACTTTATTTGTTTATACCTTCAAATCAACATACAAGTCACAAAAGAGAGTGCGATTATCATTAGGCACTTATGGCGAAATCAGAATTTGTGTTGAACAATTTGAAAAAGTTACACGATCTGCACCAATAGCGGTCTGCTATATAAAATGGTAACGGATGGTAACCATATTGATATATTATTAGTTGAATATTTACAAAAATGTCTCAATATTAATCTTTTCTTGACCGCTAATGGTTGTTTACATTTTAAGGACTTATCTAGCAAATATTTTTTAAGAAAAATATTATCAACTTCAAATTGAGCTACATGCAGCCAGCATGTTGTGTGCTGCACGCTGAAAAAGTTGATGAAGTCTATGATGGAATTTTTTTAAACCGATTATAATTAAAATTAATTATTGCTAAATTCAATTAAATTAATATTTGTTTCTAGCTTTTGAATCTCGACGATGTCAAGACAAGAACGATGAATCCTGGTGCATCGAGCAACAGAAAAAAGGTCACTGTGAGTTAAGGAATAAGTATATGTCATTTAATTGCCGTAAAACTTGTGAAAAATGTTTCAAACACCGAAACCGGTTTGTCATCCCAATAAAAGAGTGAGATATTTTACAGATGAACAAACTATATATTTTTTGTTTAATTTCAGATGCAAAAATTTGGAAAAAAATGAAACCTGTGATGCTTGGGCAAACGAGGGGAGTGCAAAAAAAACCCTCGCTACATGAAATTTAATTGCAAACAATCGTGTGGATTATGCGACAAATCGACAACAACTCTGGCTCCGAAAATCGAATGTAAAAATATATACGGCGATGATAAATGTAACTTATGGGAGGCTGTTGGCGATTGTCAGAACAATAAGCTATTTATGGAGCTAAATTGCGCTAAAGCTTGCGGGAAATGTGGAACTGATTCAGATGGTTTTTTAGATCCAGATAAAGATGATGATTGCAAGGATGTTTATGAAGAAAATTCTTGCTTGTCGTGGGCAGATGCTAATGAATGTACTAAAAATCCGAATTTTATGCATAAAATGTGTAAAAAATCTTGTAAATTGTGTATCACGAAAGAACCAGAAAAGTGTACCAACCAATATGACAATTTGTCATGCTATGTATGGTCACAGACAGGTGAATGTGAAAGCAATCGAAAATATATGGAAAAGAATTGTAAGAAATCCTGCAAGTTTTGCGGCGGAAGCAAAATGCAAACCACAACAACTCCAAGTCTTTCGGTGATTACAATGCCTTCAAATGAAACACTTTGCCAAAATAAATATGGAGATAAATATTGTGAAGAATTCAAGTCCAAAGGGGAGTGCACAAAAAATCCTGATTTCATGTTCATACAGTGTGCAAAATCATGCTCAAAATGCAAAGAGACAAAACCCGGCAATGATTCTCTTTGTAAAAATATTGAAAAAGACAATAATTGTGAACAACTAAAAATCAGAGGAGAATGTCTAAGAAATGTCAGTTACATGCGAGTGAATTGTGCAAAGACTTGCTTCAATTGCAACGCGAGTATAGTCGACAAACCTTGCGTCAATTCTTACATGGATAGCGAATGTGACAAATGGAGCAAACTCGGAGAATGCCAAAAAAATCCAAATTACATGCTTCTGAATTGCGCCAAGTCCTGCAATAATTGTGATCTTATCCCATCCGATGGGAAAGACTGTTTCAATATATATCGAAACGATAAGTGTGAAAAATGGAGTAACGCAGGAGAGTGTTCGAAAAACCCAAAATTTATGTTGGAGAATTGTGCTAAGTCATGCAATAATTGTAAAACCAGTCAACAAAATGATTCGAATTGTGTCAATATCAACAAGAATAGCGAATGTGACAAATGGAGTCAAATGGGAGAATGTTCTAAGAATCCAAATTACATGTTGGTGAACTGCGCAAAGTCTTGTAACTATTGCAAATTTAATAAAGACCTACAAAAGAACTGCGTCAATACTCACAAAGACAGTGAATGTGAGTCATGGAGCAAAAGAGGCGAATGCCAAAAGAATCCGAAATATATGTTGGTAAACTGTGCCAAGTCATGTAAGAGTTGTGATTCAGATAGAGAATGCGTAAATACGCATAATGACGCAGAATGTAACAAGTGGAGTAGTATGGGCGAATGTCAAAAGAATCCAAAATATATGTTGGTAAACTGTGCCAAGTCATGTAAGAGTTGCGATTCAGAAAGAGAATGTCTAAATACGCATAATGACGCAGAATGTAGTAAGTGGAGTAGCATGGGAGAATGCACAAAAAACCCTAAATATATGTTAGTGAATTGTGCTAAATCTTGTAATAGTTGCAAGTCCTCGAATACAGATAAGGGAACTTGTTCCAACATAAACAGCGACAAAGAATGTGAAAATTGGAGTAAAAGAGGAGAATGCGCAAAGAATCCAAAGTATATGCTGATAAACTGTGCTAAATCATGCAACAGCTGTGAATCGGCAACGCAGCTACCAACTGCTTGTACCAATATTCATAAAAACGAAGACGAATGTCGAAAATGGAGTGAAAAGGGAGAGTGTTCTAAAAATCCAAATTTCATGTTGGAAAACTGTGCAAAGTCTTGCAATGTCTGTAAATTTAACAACGAGACAAAAGGCTGCAGGAATCTAGACCCAAATAGTGACTGTGAGTCATGGAAGCAAGCTGGAGAATGTTTGAACAATGAAAAGTATATGAAAGTTCAATGCGGGAAATCTTGCGGAAGATGTAACGCGAAAACTTATGTTGATTGTAAAGATATATATCAGGAGGATTCTTGTAAAGCGTGGAAAGATTTAGGAGAATGTTTCAAGAATCCAGTTTTTATGCTATCGAAATGTTCACAGACTTGTGGAAGTTGTGACATGGAAAAGAATCCAGTGGTTGTTGAAACCTGCAAAAACATTGATTCCAATGAGAATTGCAACACTTGGCAAACTGCCGGTGAATGTGAAAAGAATCCAAATTATATGTTGGTAAATTGCGCCAAAGCTTGCAAAACTTGTCAAAAAGACGATGCGAAAAATGTCGAAAAAAAATGTGATGACGTTTACAGTGACGTATCGTGTTTGAAATGGAAAGCTGAAGGATTGTGTGAAAAACAGTCTCTGGTGATGAAAGTGAAATGCTCAAAGACCTGTGGCACTTGTGACCAGTTGAAAAACAATCAAACAATGTGTCAAAATGCTTACAATGATGCCATTTGTACTAAATGGAAAAATATGGGTGAATGCACAAAAAATCCAAATTTCATGCTGATTCAATGTAAGGAGTCGTGCGGAAAATGTGAAAAATTACCAAAGAATACAAATTGTATCAATCTTGACAATGATAAGAACTGTGAAAAATGGGCAGGAGAAAACGAGTGCACAAAAAATTCCAAATATATGTTAGAAAGATGCTTCAAATCTTGCAATAATTGTTCAAGTAGTTCATCTGCGAAAACACCTTCCGAAGTATGCTCGAATCTTGCAAATGATACCGATTGTGAAAGTTGGAGTAAAGCTGGTCACTGTGAAAAGAATGTCAGTTATATGTTAAAGTTCTGTGCGAAATCTTGTAAAGCTTGCAACAGGTTGATCACGACCTCTTTGCCATCAATAAACTGCGTTAATAAATTGAATGATTCTACGTGTGAAACGTTAAAGATCCTGGGACAATGTGAAAAAAATTCAATTTTTATGATAGAAAAGTGTGGAAAATCATGCGGATCTTGTAGGCCAGCGAAGGAGAAGACCTCTGAAAATAAAACTTGTTTGAATTTATATAAAGACGATGCTTGTGATTTATGGAAAAAGGCTGGATACTGTCATATATATCCGAAATTTATGCTGTCACATTGTCTCAAATCTTGCGGTCAATGCAGTGAATATTCGGAATGTAAAAATCTGTATAATAATATCGTATGTGATAAATGGGCAGCCGAAGGAGAGTGCTTGAAGAATAGTAAATTCATGATTCAGTTATGTTTAAAGTCCTGCGGAAGATGTTATGATTTAAAAAATCTAAAGGTCAATAGAACAAACTCCGATGGTTGTGAAAATAAGTACGGCGATTGGTCTTGTGAAGCATGGAAACAAGTGGGAGAATGTGAAAGAAATCCGATTTTTATGAATGATCAGTGCAGTAAAAGTTGTGGAACTTGTTTCAAATCAACGGCAACCTCAACAAGTGGTCCCTTGAGAATGAGCAGTGTCTGCAAAAATTTCTACAGTAATAAATTATGCGATGAATGGACAAAAAACGGAGACTGTAAATCAAACTCGGACTTTATGAGAATCAATTGTGCTCGGTCCTGCAATAGTTGTCAAAACTTAAAGTTTTCTTTGAAAGTAAAATGTCAAAATATCCTTACCAAAGAGAAATGTTTGAAACTTAAAAAAGCTGGAGAATGTGAAAAGAATTCAAAGCAAATGGCAGAATTGTGCGCTTATACTTGTCATAAATGTAACCTAAGTTTTGTCAAGCCAATGGAAATTAATCAAAACCCCACGAAAATGAGATCCAGTAAATTTAAATGTGACAATCGTGCCGGTGATTTTCAATGTTCGTATTGGGCGCGCCAGAAACAATGTGAGCTCAACGCATCCTATATGAGATTATTTTGTCAGAAGTCTTGTGGAGCGTGCTTAATGGAAAAGCCTGGTCAAGTCTCGTGCGTTGATAAGTTTGCAACAATGAAATGTTTCAGTTGGTCCATGAGAGGAGAATGTGATAGAAACGGTAAATGGATGACAGAAAATTGTGCTAAGTCTTGTTTGGTTTGTCAAAACAATTATTAATTTCATAATTTTACTGTCATTCTTTTTATTGAAAAATATAATTTATATTTAATCTTGTTATGCTTTAAAAGACTTTTAAAAGATTTATGAGCACAGATTTCAAATTACCTTTAAAATGACCAATTGAAAATTAACATTATCCATAGAATTTCTTGTTAATAGAATTGTTATTAGAATTTTTAAAAAGACAATTAAAAAACTATATATTTTTTTTACATGTAGAGCCTGTAAAATTTAATTTTTAATTAATTTTATTAAATTTTAATTAAATAACAAATGCGTTATTAAAATAACACGTATTTAATTTTTGTTTGAATATTAGCACTTTTAATGATCACTTTTAATGAGAATTTGATGACCCCTAGCTTAATCTATCCTTAGAGTTGGACTGACTGCACTCATAGAACAGTGTATTTACTGACAGTTTAGTGAGGTTGTATGAAAAGAGAATCAGATATCATACTATGAAAATTCAATTTAAACAAACTTTAAGTGTACAATAAATCGTGAACAACACATAAAAAGTAAAATGTAATAAAATTCAAAAATAAATTAAAGTGCAAAATCAATTAAAAACAAATATAAATTGAAAATAAAAATTTTTTGGAGAGAAAGCTATGAGTAGGAAAAATATATGATTTTTAATAATATTTAAGAAATACAAATTAACTAATTAATTGATAAAATCAATTTAATTTTACAACAAATTACCGGAAATGATAGATATGGTGACATCCAGTCAAGTTAAAATAAAATATTTTGATTTTTTTGTAATTCTAGGAAGAATAATTTAATTTGTGAATAAAAAGTGAAGTGAGATCCTTATAAAAAAAAGCAAAAAATAGTATTCGATTGCATAACGATCGAATAGAGAAAGCGGCCAAACAATTAAACGATAGCTAAAATTAATTATTTTCTCTGTAAAAATCGGAGCAATTCTTATTTTGTGGTACAAATAACATTTATTGCGTTGAGTTTCTTATTCTAATCAAGAACCCGAAAAGTTAGATCATATGCTCTGTTCTACCGAAAATTAATATTCACTCAACAAATATGTCGGACTACTTGGTACTTTTCGACCTGATGTTTACAAGCGGTTAATATCTAATTCCTGAAAGATTACAAGTGATATTCTAAATTTTCATTTATCAAATAAGACAGATAAAAAGGTTTCAAGTTTTAAAAAAAAAGATTTTAAATTATTCTCTATATCTGTGGCAACTTAAAAATTGAAATTATCTGCAAAATCTGTCCTATTATTAATGAAAAAACAAAAGAGTTACCCAGGAGATTTAAGTCTTACGGATGATGTTGTTATGGAGGGGATTGGTATGCCTGAACTCATGGTTACTGAACCACAGCCCATTGTTCTCGCCGGAAATCCGAGTATAGTAACGCATAGCTATGCGGTTAGGCAGTCACATTAAATAGTCATTTCAAATTTAAAAAAGCTTCATATTTTCAATATTGAGCCAGAAAAAGATAACAAAATGACCGAAGTGGATTTAGAAAATCGAGATCCTCACGCTCTCAACTCCTTTCTATCGGTTCGTTATTTATTTTCTCTTGTTTTAAAGTAAATTTGATAGATAATTCTTTTTTAAAAATATTTTAACTAATTTTCAAAACTGTAATATTTATTGTTAAATGTAAATCTTTGACGGAATTTCTTTTAAGGCACATTTTGAACAAGTTCTAGGAGAGCCTGAAGAAACTCACGCATTTGATTGCGTATGGAGGAACACTTACAAATGCTACAATGGCGGGAAAGATTGCTGCTATAGGGTTTCGACAGCGATTTGTGGGATCTGCATGGGACTTTGTTGGGGTTGTTTATTTGCTTGCGTTGCTCTTTGCAATATCTGGTGTTTTACGCCATGCTTGAAGCTAATAGCGGTCTACGTACAGTGCCTACGCTACATTTATAAGACATGCATAGACTGTATGTGCGGACCGCTCTGTGAAACGTGCAGCCTCTGTTTCAGCAATATTAAAGTACAACAAGGATAATGTTTTAAGAATCAAACAGACATTTATTTAGAGTAGTTTATTAGAAGATTTTATGATATTTTATTAATTAAATTCTTAATAAAACTGTGACAGTGGGTATATTGCAATTAACCTTTTTTCAAATGAGACTTTTACTTTGTTATTTTTATTTCCGAATTAATTATAAATAATTTGAAGACTCAATTTTATATTATTATAAGTGTTTATTTTTAGACTATCTTCAATTTTTTTTACCGTGTTTCTCTTTCCGTAAATTAAAGCAAACCTTAGCCTTCTTGTAAGATGGTGACGATTTATTTAGACGATGTACACAAATAATGAAACATAATTTTAATGATTTTTAATTAATCAAAAATAAATAAATATTATTTTATTCATTTTCATTTCGAAATTCAAAAATTAAAATAGAATTTATGATATGATTAATTAATTTTATAGTTGCATTAAATTATGTTATGAATGTTATATAATAATTACCTCAATTATATTTATAAATATTAAATTTACACTAATTACAACATGTACAAAATATAATTCACGTTGCATTTAATTTATATTATATTTGTAGTTTTAATTTTTATTTAAAATTAATATAAGTTATCACTGAACATTAGTATTTTGCTGCACTGAATTGTAGAGGGAAATGAAGTAAAATTCAATTTTTTGTTGATATTTATTTGGAAATAGTTCATTTTTAAATCGGATGACTATGTTTGGTTATATAAAATTAAGGTTAAGACAGAATTATGAGAAAAACAATTAAAATATATAATTTAACAGAAAAACTCAAGCAGTAAAATAACGGAGAAATAAATTTAAAAAATTAATATTTTTCCAAAGGAAACAAATTGTAGTAGGTGGCGAATGATGAAACAATTACGAATATTATAAAATAAAATCAATTTTGGGTCAATAGTTTAAATTATTTAAGCAATACAAACTAATTAAATAAATTGTGAAAAACAAAAAAAAATAATGAAAAACAAAATTTTCAAGCTTGACAGGTTATATACGAATTTCCACTGAATAATCATCAGCATTTTTGACTTATTTACCTTTATTGAGCAAAATCCTCATTCTTAATCTATTATTGAAACACTTGTTTTAATGAGAAACACTTAAAATTTTCGGCACAGCCTTTTTCAAGTGATTTTTTTAAAAGGCTGTGCCGAAAATTTGTGAATATCTTAAATAAATCTGATTCATAGTCAAATTTTTTAGAAAATTTTATGTTACTTAAAGAAATCAGAGGTGAAAAACAAAAAAAGTCCTTAAAATGCTATATTGTAAATACTTAAACGCTGAAATCGATCAATGCGAGACTTTGGAAATCTCAAGGAGTTTTCACTTAAGTTTTAGGCTACTTTTAGGTTTTAAATGAGTTTCTTTGGTCATTTCATCCTGATCACAATCTATCAGTATATCTAATTTGGAACACTCAGACTTATAGTTTCACATATTTTTAGCAAAAATTAATTCTGCAATGTCTTTTGTCCAATTTTTTATCAATAATAATATTACTGAATCAGTTTGCCTGACGGAAATCACTTTGTCAGGTGGTCTTTAAAGTCATTAAAAATTACCCAACATTCAAAATTTTTCACAATTATGTACTTTAGAGAAAGCGCTTTCTTTTCCTTGAATTCAGAAGCATTTTTTACAAAATAGTAGTACTCTATGAGGAGTGGACGCCAATACTTCCTTCCCTAAATGTCAAAGTCATATTATGTAATCGATAATATAAAATTATTTTAAATGGTCAGATTTCAGTCAAACATCAAGAGTTTTCGATTAGTTTAAAACGAAAAGCCGATTATGGACTCAAAGGTCATGAAAAGTTATGATTTTAAGGCACTTATGGCTATTTTGTCGTTGGAAAGGGTCAAGGGAGCGTCGAAATTCGAACAACAAGTCAATTTTCGGTCAAACAACAGAATTTTAAGTTAATTTTGGATGAAAAAACAAATTGTTGTGTCAAAATCTAGGTATTGTCAAAATGCGTCATTTGAGCATTAGTGGATCAAAGGAGAGGCCAGGATCAAATTTCCGATAAAAAGATGGATTTTGATCAAACAACATAATCATCAATTATAATATTGATTTTCATAAAAACAATGAGTCTTAAAAATCATGAAAGTTTCCTTACTTTATTTAGATTTAATAGTACAAAGAATATTAAGATTGACCTAAGATACCATAAATATTTGCAATGGCTCTGACAACAGTTGAAATTGAATTAAAACGTTTCTAATTACTTACAAATATAAAATAAAAATTTTGAAAAAATTATTTACTTTCATCAAATTTTCACTATAGATCAATGTTTTCTCTATTTAACACAAATTGTCGACAATTGTCTTTTTCCATTGTAATTTTGTAATTTCTCAAGAAAGTAATTTATTTCGATTTGAACAAAATAGAGGATTATTTTAAATAATTTCTTGAACATACAAAATCATCTATTATAAAACTCCTGTACATGAAATCTGTAGTGTAGAGACAAAACAAACAATAAAATTACGGACTGTCCAAACAAAAATCTGCGTCAAATGTACGCGCAGATGACTTGTGTTATATTTTTTTTATTTTTAGTTTTCTCTGAAACCCTTTACCGGAGACTACAACAACACACATACTTACACTCACATAAATGCTATCACTCTTGTTAATTAATTATAATTAATCAATTTTATTAAGGTAAAGTAAGCTGACAATTGTCATTTAATTTTTACTCTGATTTTAGAAGAGATGAGAAAGAGGATGAGATCATTCAAATTATTAACTTTCCGACAATGCTAATAGAAATGACTGGGACCTTTCTCAAAAATCAGTTAAATCAACTGAGAATCAGTAGCATCAAGGAAATCAGAGTAAAGCAAAAATGCATGAATTTAAGAGAGAAAATGATACAAATGGAAAATACTTATCATATGTAGAAAAAGATTATTCCGAGAAATCAGACGCTGAAGAACGTGGATTATCCAAAGCCAATGCCTTGACAGAAGTTGAGATAGTCAGAAGATTATATAGAATACTCACTAAATATAGAATATTATGAGTTTTCATTTCTCGTCCTTCTTCCGCGATTCTTTTAGGGTTTTTTCCCACTGTTTTTGAAAGGCTTTCTTTACATTTCCTTACTTTTGAACTTATCTTTCCGTCACAACTGATGTTTTTAATAACTTTATTTGATTAGAGTTTCTCAAAGTTGTCCTTCTCAATTAAATGCTGTACAGTAGATACGTCCATTTATTTTTAATCTCCTTTATTAAAAACGGTCCATTAAGCTTTCTGTCAAATGCTCTGCAACTTTTATTTTCAACAATAACTCTATAACTTACTTTAAGTCGTGACTTCCATCCATTTCTATCGTCTTTTTTCTTTTCATATTCTTTCTTTTTATTCGTTTAGCTTTTAGCCTTACGGTGTATATTCTTGAGATTTTCTTGCAATTGCTTCAAGTAGTCAATTTCATTTTTTTCTATCAGATTCAATTTTGAAAAATTGCGAGTAACAGAAAAGTTAAAAAGATTCGTGAGATTGAAAAAGAACTAGTCAGACTTGTCAAGGATATTTTAGTGGTTAATTGAAAAGGCGGCTTCCCATGGGACTCCTGCCATTATTGTAAAAGTAATATTCGAATCGTTGTGAAATTGTTGGTATCGAATAAAAGTTTTCCTGTGTTGAGTTATTCCAGTATCATTTAAAGAGCACGTGAAGTAAGAGCAAACAGTTCTACCGAACCAAATAAAGTTATAACTCAACATTTTGACGTCAATTGACGGCACATCTTATCGAGGATATCAACATAACATTTGTTTTTGTTGTAATAAATGATTGTGGATGGCTTGTGCTTGTCATTGTATCTGCAATGCGATCCTTTTTGCATCTTTGATAACATTACCACATGTTTGGTCGACTTGCACCGATAAATAGTAAGATTGGACTGACCATTCTCATAAAAATGCATATTCATATAGCTCCAGATTTGGTATGGAAAATTATCTAAACCATCACCTAACGTCGACCTTAATGCTGAAACTCGAAATAACCATCAAATTCAAAAACCCTTTTTAATATAGCCATATTTAAAGACTTCTATGATAATAAACATGATTTCAAATTCAAACCCGAACCTAACCTTTTCTTACCTAAAATTAAACTTATCCCTAACTTAAATAACAAATCAACTATTCCCCTAACGAGCTTCAAATTAAAAATTTACTCACAGATTTTATCCCCTGAAAATAAAATACCAATAACCCTTGAAACAATTCCATCAATATCATATAGCCCCTGCACCTTAACTTTAAAGACCGCTGATGATCTATTGACCAAAACACAACAAGTCATTCAAAAGATTGACTCTGATATTGATCTTTTTTCACCAACACCAAAATCCTTCGAAATACCAAACTCTGAAACAAGAGAAGTTTTTACCATGTATAATAAGCTGGACATATCGAAGAAGAAAATTAATGTGATCATTGAGGAAAATATACTAAAAACTATAACTCCAAAAGAAAGCCTTAATGATGGCTCCTTATTAACGATTGATGATGAATTACTTTTTGATAATATACTACAAACTGTTGAAGTTGCAGAGAGCGTTTTGAGTGAGGGTTTAGTAAGCTATAATAACTCGAATGTATCTTTTGAAAATGTGATAGTAAAAGCCTTAATTACACTAAATAGTAAATCTACTCCAATTTTTAACCTTTGAAAAGATGGTTACCTTATGTGTATGGGGTAACTGTGAATAGAATAAATTAGGAATACACAGCATAAAAAACCTTAAAGACCATCGAAAAAAAGTACATAATGAAAAAACCCCTGGCGAAGCTATTTTTTATTGCCTAATATGTGACAGCGGTAAAAAAAGACACGGATCTTTTTGCTTTCAGATGTATCACAACATGCTGTAAAATGTCACTGAAAGAAAAATTTCCCATGTACAAGGGAAGAGTTAATGCGTAAAAATAAAATTCACATTCACACAAATGTAAGTTGACTTGAAATCTTTTATAGGTCACGCAACTATAACAGCTATACTTTGCTGCCACTGGAATCATTTAAAATTTACTCATGTCAAGTCACATCACATTTCATTTTATTCAATATCAATTTTTATACGAGGAAACATCTTAGGAAATAATATTACATGTATCAAAATAAAATATTTTCTTATTCAATATTCTTATCCAAAACGTTTATCAACAAATATTATTATTGATTTAAAATTCTAAATCATTTATTCATTTTTTGTGTTATTGTATTTTACTCTGACGGCACCTTTAAATATAATAAAATTATTTAATCATAACAATCAAAAATATAAAAAATAACGTGTTTTTCAGAGGTTCACTGTGATAATAAAAAAACTTTGATCGGTATGTGGCGATAAAGAGTAGAGCAGCCATGATAATCACGCTTGACTAATATATGTGTTTAAGTATATTCAAGAACACATACAAGATTGATGAACACTACATTGTAGAAACATTGACAATTTTTTTGTTTTATGTTATGTTATGCTTGTTATTTAATTCCCTTGCTGTTATCAGATTATTTTCCGCTATACCGGAAATTATTATTTTTCACTGACGATAATTTTCCAAATTATTTCAACTGGTTAATTAAATTATTATTTATATTATTTTGAAATATCGTTATTAATTATTTTCCCTTTATGTAATATTTATATGTATCATAAATAAAATATAAAATCATATATTGTTGTTTAAAGTACACCACAGATAATAACTACAAGATATAATAGTCGAAATAATAAACACAAATAATAAAATAGTCAGAATAATAAACACTGATGATAACTATACAATATTCATCATATTCACCATTAGAGTTATAGTTCACCTTGGATATTGGGATTTGATTTGGATTATTAGGAAGTGGTTTGAATTGATTTGGTCTATATTTTTACGATCGGTCTCTGGCATATATATTGACTCTATAGCTTTTCGACCCTGCTCAGTATTACTTGCTCAACACAAATGTGGTGATGGGTCTGCCTTCATCATCCAACACTACAAAAATTTCTTATTTTCAATGCGGTGGGAGATCAAGATTTAAAAAAAGATTTCATATTAAGCGAATATAAATCGGTTTTCAAAAAAAAGATTAAAATGAAAAAGAATTAAAATGCACAAAAAGGTAATTAAAGAATTAAATCGAAACAACAGCTCGATGGCAATTATGAAAACAGATAGAAGATACACAGATGTAGTCAGAAGGACCTCAAATATTCCAGTACAACCAATGCCACAAAGATACAACTACGTTTTGAACAGATATACAGTCGGCGAATCTAAACAAAACAGAGAATACCAGAAGAAACAGCACAATTTCAACAAGTAAGTTGTACAAAGAAATATCCAGCTAAAATTCAAATGTTGAGCATGTTTTGAATATCCTAATGTGAAATGTCACTATTGTCATTAAGCCGGATATTTTAAGTACCAATGCTTTCGCATTTGTTCGAGTAGTCTGGCCGTTTTCAGCTGTCTATTTCTGTCCTGTTCAGCATTGTCAGGACGGGTTTGTTTAACTTATCAATTGTGGGGTTTATGGTTTCGGAAACCTTGACCCCAGATGTAAGTATTTTCTTGCCCCAATGGTTACCCGTTTCCAAGCAACGTTGGTAATGCAACCACTGGTTATGGGATCGCCAAAGATGAGCGCCATATAGGAACTGCTAAAGCCCGATCCCATGGTGGGTTCAACGCACTACCGATAGAAGGTATGTGTGCGATGTCTCATTCTGGTCCCTTTCGCTTTAAGGTTCCTCACATTCGATCAGTTGTCTTTCTTTCAAACCTCTATAAAGATCTCACTGTTTCGCGTGATTTACCCTAGGTCGTTATTTAATAAATTTAACAATACGAAAACGATCAATTTAAATATTTATTGGTACGACATTTTCGTTTGTATCTTCCCCGAGAGCTTCATCGCTCGTCGTTTGGCTCGTTCTATCTTTCTCGGACGATGTTGAGATGGTTTTGCCGCGGGTTTGGTGGCATCTGTGGTGGCTCGATACGCCAATTATGCGGGTGCAAAGACCAGGGGGTAGGTGACAGCTTGGCCTTCCTCGCAGGCCGATAGTGCCACCTCCAGGCCCCGAATCTGAGTCTTCATGACCTGCCCCAGCCGTTTTTCTTCGGCCCACCCGCGTTGGGTGGCCGTCACTCACTGATACAGGGTTTTCGCTCTGGTCGGCTCTATCCAGGTTGATTTTATCTGGTGGATTTCCTTAGTAAGCTGTAGCAGCTGCCTATGGAGATTAGTATTCTCCTTGCGTGCGCTTTTGAGAGCCGTGTTAAGTATCGTGCAGGGGTCCATCACTACAACAAAATCGAGTCATTATAAGGTTTATTCGTCTAGTGTACAATAAATATTATTATTAGTACGATATTCTAAGATGTATTCTGTTTAATTTAATGTTGTGTGATGGTTTCTTTTGTTAAATGTTTTATAATAAATACATGGGTGAGAATAAACAACGTAACTAGAAAAATGTATTTAATTATATTCAATTATGACGAGATCCCGGATAATAGTTCTTTGGGTCTTTCGTCGATGTATTACGCTCGTAAGAGTGATCCACACAGTCCTCCAATTTTCAGTCTCGCCTCTCATTCCTCTCGGAAGTATTTTCCTCGGCATGGATACGTTCATGGCTTGGGTTGGCCGATTAAATCTGGGATCGTCGAGCTCGAATGAGATGCCATAGGGAGGGCATACCCATCCGTGCTCGGAATCAGGCCAGCTGCGATATACTCGTTGATCTGGGCCAATTGGCGGCGAGCTCGATCCACTTGCTTGTTGGTTCTTCTTTGATGGGCTTCTAAGCGTGCTAATATATCTTCAGCCCGTCCTTAGAGTTCTCGAGCCGGATTCTGCCCTGGCTCGCGTTTGATTGCTACATAAGGCAATTCGATATCTTCCGTTCCTCCTTGCCGCCCGAATCTTGATTTCCTCACCGGAGAAATTGAAAATCCCGCATCCCACATCGCCTGTCTGCATTTGGTGGCGGAGTGGGATGGTAATCTCATCGTAACCCGAGATTCGTCCACCCATGAATCTATTAAAATGGACAGTAATATTACTAAATTATACTAAATAAAATAATTTAATGAATACGCGTATGACTTAGATCAACAATTATTCGTGATTGGTGATGACCTAATAGAGGTTCGCGACGTAGGGTCGTCGTGATCGGCTAGCAAATCTGGTGTAATTTGGTGTTTCGTGCGTCAAACGTTTCATGCAGGTCGTTTATTGTGTCAATAAGTGCGATCTTAGTTATTTAAGTTCTGGCGGTGCAATTTTCCGTGGCCCACTTAATAAGTTATAAGGTCAAGGAGAGTCTTTACTTTCTTAAGTGGCAATTCGACATTATAATTTCGTTGATTTGGGCACAGAATCGAGGGAAAATCATTTATGTCTGACATGGGAGTTCGTTAACTATAACTGTATCCGATAGATCACGAGGCTGACGAAGAAATTAAATTGTTCATTCCTGGCATTAATTAGCATAACTAGCGTTTGACACAAGTCACTAAATTGACGTAGCATTATTTATTAGATATCGTAATTTTGTGCTCGACAAGCCACTAAACTGACAACAACTAAATCATTCGTTTCAACATAGAATCTAATATCATAATCTGATCTCGACAAATCACTAAGCTGACTAAGCATTAAATCATTTATTTCTGCATAGAATGTAATATCATAGTTTGATCTTGACAAATCGCTAAGCTGATGGAAGACTAAATCATTCATTGCTGCATAGAATTTAATATCATAATTGGAGCTTTCCCATTGTTTTTACTGCGATTTCTCAACCGGCAAAGAGCTCCTTTTCCTTGTCCCAACTTGGTTCTCTCGGTGGCATGTATAAGAGCTTTCATAAAGTTTTTAGTAAAGCGAATTGACTGGACGGGTTGTATAAAATCGAAATTTTTGTTTAAATTTAAATGAAGAAAATAACAAATTTAATTCCTTACTTTCCTGGGTGTCAGTTCTTCGCCTCATCACGATCTCATTTGTGGCAGTGGTGTGAGAGGGACGGTCTCCGATCTGGTGATCTTCTCGTCTGTTCGAGTTCAATTTGGTAAACACAAAAATTTTCTGACTTCTAGTCAATGATCTGACTATTTATATCACACCTACTACTATTGTTGGTGTGCATGCACTGTACAACTCATTCTCGTTGTGACATTCTTCTTACCCAATTGATTTATATAAATTTTCTTATACCAATTCTCTGACCAGTCTACATGATATTTGTGAAAGGTCAACGTCAAGTATTTTCTCATTAAGTGGCAAGTTCTTGCCTTACCTACTGGTTTGGATTGAGCGAATCGTTTAATTCCACGTCTACCATTCATTCATAGATATTGTTGATTTGAGTTACCGATCGGAATTTATTTAATTTTTGAATTTTGTTGGGCCAAAACACAACTTTGTTTAAATGAATCGGTAATAGCACGCAAACACAGCACACAGATTTAAAAATAGACCCCAAAACACCAATTAACCATGCAAAAATCTGAGAAAGAAATAATCAAAATATAAAATTAAAGACACAAAAATAAATAAAATAATAACAGAATGCAACAAGAGCCGCACGAAACAAATACAGAAATAACACGAAAAATTTGACCGAAAATTGACAATTTAATTAAAGAAACAAGAGTTCATGAAAATTGAAACTAAAATAAAATAATTTGAATTGGAGACAATTCAATTATTTGTTAAAAGAATAAATTGTCAAAATAAATTAAAAAATTAAGAAATTAAAGTTAGAAAATATAAAGAAATTCCCAAGGTCAAATTTTGTTTTAATACATCAAATTTAACACGCAAGGTTAGGATCACAGAATAGGTATATATACCGATTCATTTTCACATAAATTTAATCAGTTTTACTCTGAACACTCAGTTTTTGAAACTTAAAACCGTTTTAGTCTAAAAGAACTCGAATCACTCGTCATTACTAACTGAAACGCTATTCAAAGCCACGAATTAACTTATCGAAAGTAAGCAAGAATGACTTGCTGTTATTGTAACTGAGTATGAAATGAGCACCAATGATAAATGGAACCGAAATTAGTATTAGATAAATATATATTATCAATATTATGAAATTTTTCCGGCCCACAGCCACACACCGACAAGTTATTAAAATACTACATAAATAGTCGAGCAGTGTAAGTGCGGTGTAAGTCCGCCAACAGCTCGTGCCCGTGAGAGATCTCGCCGTGGGTAACGACGGACTCGAACGTCAAATCATTCTCTTCCATAGGGGCAGCAGGGAGATCGGAAGGCAATCTTTTGGTTGCCTGCCTTTCGACCCGTTCCCGAAAATTCGACCTAAAATATTGTTACTCAACGGCTAAAATATTAACACAGAGTAGTCCAGTGGGCACTCTTAAAATCTGTTAAGGATACCTAAATAATAGAGTAAAATAATTAATAAACATATAAAACAATTGGGGAAACAATGAGAAGTGAGTAAGATGTGGCCCTGGAGCTTAATAAAAAGAGAATGAAAAAGAAATGTTGAACAACGAGAAAGGAATAAGAGAAAATCAATAAAACAAACAAAAAATTAAGAAAAAAACTTGCGAAAGACAAAACTGCGAGAGACAAGAAATTTGCAGGAGACAAAGAATTACAGAAGACAAAGAAAAACAAAAGGAATTAAAGAGAAATTTGAAACAAAAATTAAGCGAGGTTAAAGCAAAGCGAAGCAACTAAATCAGAGTTACCGATCTCAGAAACCCACCGCAGTAGTCAGGTGATTATTAAGCCAATTGATCCGAAAAGTGCTATTCTTCCCGAAGGGTCGCAATAAGCACTAAGTGTGATTGATTGATAATTCGTCGTGTCATTTTAAAGTGGAGATAAAGTGTATTAATCAATAAAGTTTATATCGTTTGAAGTTCGTTACGGTTGTTTAAAGCACGCTTGGAGTCAGATTGACTATAATTTCTATTCGAATTCACCGACAACCCCAACCAATCTAACATCAATATAAAATGTCCTAAGATCAACTTGAGGTTAAAGGAGACGGGACTTGCGAAAATCGATGCATCAAACTTCAAATAATCAATCATTGTTAGTTTGGTAAAATAAATATAAACTAATAATAAACTTAATGAAATTTCGATAATTTTTAAAACTAAAGTTAAACAAAAAATCCCCAAAAATCGCCACTTACCCAGTAAAATATTGTATTATCACCGTATAATTGATGAACTAATTAAATAATATGACGAGAACCGAACGAAATTCTATTAACTATGCTGGGAATGAGGAGAAATTTAAGTCAATAACTATCATGGATTGGTAATAGAGTGAATAAATAGCAGAACTAAATAAACCCCTATGTAAAACATTATTAAGGATGGAATACGACCATAAAACCCAAACAAAAAACCTCGATTCAAAATACCACCCTTTATGACAAAACGAGTAAACTCAGACGGCGTTAATTCATGCGATAACTGCTAGCTATTATGGACACACGATACCCAATCATCTATACTTCTAAAACATCTGTCGGCCATGATTATTAAACATGAGTGGACTACCGTGACGAATAAAAATGCAAAGAGTGTGGCCTGTAATTTTCGGATGCGATAATAGTCTTAGATGGACAATGTTCCCACAGACAACTTCCACCAGCTAGCTAGGAAAGCTCTTAATCAAAGTCCCACTAACATTCACCCATAATAAACCGCCAATTAGATATAAAAATTACGCAGAAGTACCAGAAAATAACAATAGTAAATAATCAAATTAACATTCATAAAACAAAATAATTAATCCACAGGAGAATATCCCGGCAAATTAAATCCGACCCATGATAGTTGCTGCGAAAACAATCCAATAGACCCGAAGGTGATTGACAGATATCTCTCCAACTTCCTAGAAACTATTAAGGTGGAAAGATGAAAAATCATAATTACTTGGTGAAATACCACGGCTAGTGTTCCCTGATAAAAGATTCCGCCTAAAAGTTCAATCCTCGTTTTCAGACGACGTCGAGCAAAGGCCCTACCGAAATAGTTCGCTTTAATCGAACGGCAACTCGTTCTCTGGGAGGCTGGAAGACTGATCAAATTGTCGATTCCGGCAAAACAAAAAAAATTTCTAAAATTCCCCATAATATACTGATCTCCGAAAGGAAAGACGCCGACCATTCTAGGAAGGTGATAGAAATTAATCGATTGCTAGATAGAAAATCTAATTATTACCTGTTTGTGTGTTGAAAATTCGGTGCCCTCTCCAATCGATGGTATAATTGAAACGGACGAGAATGTTTCAACTAATCAAGAGAGTTTTTCCTTCCCCAAGGTCGACAAAGGAAGTGGGAAGGAATTAACAAATTTGATTTTGCCAGGAGAATAAATTCCGCCACGTGGCAGTACACACTAACTGGCACGACAGTTTGTATATATAGGAAGTAAAACCGCGTATCGATCATAAATTATGCCGAACACAAAATCGCCAGAACGGTCAGCAAATAAAATTAGAAAAATGGAAACGAGCAACAGATTCCAGATGGGAGAATCCAGCTGACAGCTGTCTAATGTCGGATTTCATCCAAGTCCCGATATGCATGCCCACGATCGAATTCACCTCTCTATGAGGAATCCAACTGCAAGTATGGTTATTTCGAGTCACATTTTAGGTTAAATAAAATATATCGTCTGAAAATTTGTTTCTTTTGGGTTATATATATGATAATAGAATATGAACAGGCGACGAAAAACTAATCTTAAGTACAGTAAGTTGATACCAAAATAGCCAGATTTCATTCAAGAGCATGTTGTAACGTAGGCTGAATTTGTAATCATTGGTTTTGCCCGCCATTTTTTTTGTTTTGTCATTTTTACTCTTGGATCATCAATTGATTAAAGTTGCTGTAAATAAGCGAGTTTTTTATAGAAATATTAATTTACAAGGAGATCATTAATTATTAATAAATAATAGTAAGATTATTTAAAGACTTATTTATGATAGTGAATGCAAGATTTCTCTTGTCAAAAGAAAAATACCAAAAATTGATGTTACTGCAAATTTGCGGGTAGGAATTCTGAGTTCATTTCCCGAGCCAAGTTAGAAACAAAAGATAAAACTATTATTGAATGCTATTGTTAAGGATTTCAGCATGGTGGCAAGTTAGTGTTGCATGTTAAGTTACGATGATTTTCCCATTCATGGAAAATGTCATTCACTGGAATCAGACTCTTATCAACCACAAGGAAACCACTCATCCAATGTGACCTTGCCACCGAGCTGACAAAATCTTAATGATCAATCATCACTATACGTCAATTTTCAATCCCCATTACGAACCTGAAATAGAGAAACAAAAAACAACATCGCATCCTTGGGAAAAATTAAAGGTTACCGATTTCCAATATTCCGACTACCCCACTAAGCCATTTGCGAATCACTTGGAATTTTGGTTGTCGGCCAGTTCTTCTTTGTTCGCAGGTTAGAGTAGATTTTGTTTTTAACTCGAGTTGATCTCCTCGGATATCCTCCCACCAACCGGATTCGATTATTTCGATGCGATTTCAATTGTCCCTTTAGTCGAGAAGTTAGTGTTTTCCCCAAATTTATACAAATAGATTGCTACGAGAGTTCTAAAGATTCCCCTGATTTTCTTCTCACGTAATTACCCAGAGGTGATCAGAACTAAATATGTTGCATGGGCAAAGACATTTACCTTTCAAGAAAAGTGACAATGTGAGTCTTCTGAAACGAGCCGAACCAGTTGGAGACAGAGACTTGATCGGGATATTATTATGATTATCTAGAAATAGCAAATTGACTGGTCCAATCCGAACCCGTAACCTTAAACTCTTTAATAAAAGCCCTACCCCACGAGTATTCATTTGGTGAATCCATTAAGTGAATTGCAGTAAAGAAAATAATTTAGTTACAGTTATTAATTCATCATCAACAGGTATCTCAAATAACAGCTGGGAAGATGCAGATTGCACCACATTAACGGTGCCGACAAGATTCGCCGGAAGGTATCGACAGGCCCTATGGGACAGAGGCTACACGATATCGACTTATGGGACCACCGAGTGGCTGAATAGGAGTAACAATGAATCCGCAACTGATGTAGAGCTTCCTAGCATACTTATCAAGAGGGATTCGGGCAAAAACCCAGCCCGAGAGATTCGACAAAAGGCGGAAGGTGAACATCACCGGTTATAGCAAATGGAGTGGCGATACCGATCTCTAGTGAAGCGGCAAAAGGAACATCTCGCCAGAATCAATAGGGATATTGCCAACGGGCGTATCCCTAGCTCGGATGGATACTTACCTGCTTACGAAGATGCCTTCGATCATCGAGACCCGGCTCTCCTCAAAAGCGACGCACCAATTCACTTGGATCGGGGCGTAGAGGAGCACGCGTATTCACGCCGATGCTTCGGGGAAAAACGACCGTCCAACAATCAAACTGTTATTTGTGCATATAGTATCCTTAATAAGGAAGATTTGTTTTTTTGTTTTATTATTATTTAAACTGGTACTGGGAAATTGAATAAGGAAACATGAACTAATTTCCCAGAATAGACCAGACAGGGGACGATAATGAGTCGGGGCTAAAGTCTTTGCCTATAATTTTTTTTTTGGTTCTTCTGTTTGGTGTGTTGGACTTGTCTCCGGATCTTATCTTATGAATATTTTGTTATTAAGGTGAAACCATGCAGGACTCTATGGAGAAAATCAGTAAGGAATTAAAAAATCTCCGGAAGGAAAACGCAAACCTACACCAACAATGTCTTCAACTCAGTCGCGAGTTGCAGAAAGTGAGAGCTACTTGGTCCGAGCCGGCCAGAGTGAAACGACTCTACCAGAAGATCGATGTGGCACAGAAGGGCTGGCAGGAAGAAATAGCCCTGAACCAAGCCCAGAAGGTCCAGATACGAATGCTGGAAGTAGCCGTAGCGGCGGGCCAGGAGGGGCAGGCCGTTACCTACCCTCTATTATTTGCCCCAGCCCAAGTGACCTACCAGAATACAAACAATCCGGCGCAACCACCATTCCAACCAAAGTCCCGCGCAAGGCCAGGACGAGCAGAGAGAAAAAGGCAGAAACAATGTAGATTGCAATTAGGACAGAAATTAATTTGATAACATAATACGTGAATGAATAAAATCCTCTTTGTCAGTCATTTCTATCGTACTATGTAAATGTATTAGCACAATTCTCTAAAGGAAGTAGAGTTACGGTGCGAAGTAGAGTTAAGCGAGTAAGGAACCTAAAAAAAAGAAGACGAGCACAGACCTTCTATCGGTAGCTCGCTGAACCAGCTGTAGACCGGGTCTTAGCAGTTTTGGAAATAAAGCTCACCTTTGACGGTCACAGAACCATTGGTTACAGTACCAACGTTGCTTAGCAACGGGTAATCAGTGGCAGGCAGGTAGAATTATATGATTGGGGTCAAGGTTGTACCGATCACCTGGAACCCCACAATTTTCACGATCGGTTCTAAGTTATTTTGTGACGTCTTTCTACGTGGACTTATGTGTTATTTCATTACTCAACTCCGAGGTTAGACCAAGAAAATTGTTTTTTGTAATTTAAGTAACTGAATTTTTTTCATAGCTTCACCTATAATTTGGGACAAAATATCAGTTTTATTTATGATGCTGATGGATTTGCAGATTCCAACCACTTCAAAGGATCCTAAACTCAATTATTTCTCATTTGGTTTGTCGACGTACATTGTTGAATCTGTATTACCACATGACGTGTTTATTATGTTGTATGAATCGGACGTTCCATTGATCTTAATTAATTATTATTCTGGTTGATTATAACGAGTCTCTTCGGGGTGATCGTCTACAAAATTAATGGGAACATAGTACATTTTTCTCTATGGTCGTATTTGTATTTTTAATTCTATCACTAAATTAATTTGATTAATTTACGTTACTCTCAGGTTCATAATCTTTTTAATGTTTTGTATATGTATAAATTACTTATCTTATAGAAGATCTTAATATGATGATAATTTATAAAAGATGGTATATTATCAGTTGTAAGATATTTGGAGTTATTTTAACACGTATAATTCCTGCTTCTTATTTAGACTGATAGTGTTTTCTTAGTTAAGTTTAGTTAACTGTCAAGTGTTCAGATTTCTTTTCGAAGGAGGCGTTTTGAATGACGATTTATCTTTAAATTTTTACAATGTTGAAAATGATGATAGAATATCAGAATAAATAATCAAAAGGTAAAACAGTTATGAATAAAATATTATCATACAACATAATAACACAATTTTTAGTAAAAATTCAATTTGACAATTTATTTACCATGATTTTATTTTTTAATAATTTTATGCAGTAAACTTTTTTAGGGTTGTATTATTATTTGGGGCCCAGTTAATCTATGCCGTTCACGTCGATATTCGTGGCATCGGCCCTTCGTCGTCATTTAACGTTTTTATCTACAATTTCGAGCTATCCTAATTAGTTAATTTTGATATAGTTAAGTTCTCGGGTTTTCTCGTATTATCTCGTTAGTTTAATTTAAGATTTAGTTAGAGTAGTTTGACACAGCAATTATTTCCGAATTCTTTCCTCACTTTCTTCCCTTTGATTTGACCTTAGGATAGTTATGTTAATATTACGATTTTAAGAGTGCCCACCGAGCTTCTCAATGTTTATGATTTTAAGCTATTATGTGTAATGATTTTTATTTGGTCGAAATAATAGGAAAATGGGTGGTGGAGGAGAAGCCAAAAGACTACTTCCCCTCCTCCCAATTTTCCTTATGACGGATATTATTGACGTTAAGGCCCTGCGTTATTCACGCCGGAACCTTCACGGGCCCAGGCTATTGGCGGATAAACCGCACTTACACAGCCTGAATTGTTATGTTGATTTTACTTTCTTGGGGTGCTAGAGTGGCTGTGGGACGGAAAAATTTCGACAAAAATTAAACTTTATTGTAAGATATAATTCGCATTGACATATTTTATTTCCATATTATTACAAACCTTTCCCCACGCCGATACCCAAACTGAGCTCGCACGAGATTATTTGTGCACGACGTGGAGAAAGTATCGAACATTCTTCCACTTACATCAAGTTATGAAAATTGCTGAAAAAATAGTTAAACGAGACTCTTTTACCGATCTCAGTAGCAAAAAACTGATTATTCAGAGTAAAACTGATTTAAAAACTGATTTCAGGAAAACTGCGTTCAGAAAAAACTGATTGTTTGAAATTATGTGAAAATGAATCGGTATATATACCTATTGTACTGGTGGGTTTCTGGGTGTTGATATTTTGAAGCTATATGATTGTTACCCAGACAACCCCATACAAATATATTTTGCTTACCACTCGGCACCCGTTGCTAAGCAACGTTGGAACTGTGTTCAAGTGGGTAGATCGTCCGCAAAAAGTGAGCGCTATTGCTAATGCTATAATTGACCGAACGATCCATGGGTCCAACGAGCTGCCGATAGAAGGCCTGTATTCGATTTTAATTCTTAGGTCCCATTATTCTCCTAACTTCTTCAGATGTTAACCTATACTGTTATACCATTTATCTTTATGTCCATTCACTTAGTCCTTCTTATCGTTGTCCGTGTTGAAGATTTTTCTATGGCCTGTAAACCCACTGTTATATTAAATATCCACACAGTATCTTCCTTACCCTTATCCCTATTATTACTACAATATTCCCTATTATTATTACTAGCATTATCATTGTTAATATTATATGTATTACCTTTATTAATTGAATACTATTACCTTTATTATTATTTTTATTACTATAATTAGCATTATATTTATTGTTATTACTATTATGATTATTATTACTATTATTATTATCATAATTATTATCATTATTATTACAAGTACCATGATGATTATTATTATAATTATTATAATTGTTATCAATATTATTAACAAATTTTTGTGTAGTGATTCGTCCTTATTCCTCAGCTTTATAAAATATTTTTCTTATATAACGATTTAGCCGTAATCCATCCGTGTTTTACAGTTTTTGATAAAGTATTCTTGTTAATTCGAAAAAATTTTGAAGCGTTCCGCCCTTACTTTTACGGTTTTATCCTTATTCTGCAGTTTTCGATAAAGTATTTGCATCGATTCGGAAAATTTGAGCAGCGTTCCGCCCTTATTTTACGCGTTCCATTTTTACTTTACTATTTTCGATAAGTATTTTAATTTATTCGGAAAATTTTCGCAGCGTTCTGCCCATATTTTCCGTTTCAATTCGACATAATTTATTTAAATCTAATATATTATTTAAAAACATTATTTTCATGATTTTGGTCGTTCGGACTAATCTTTTTCCGATGGCTATTTATTTTAACTGTTGCAACGATTTCGCAATTTTCCCCGCTACCCATTCCCTCTCTTTGTCCTTAAGATCTATGTATGTTCATTTCATAGTTAATGAGTGCCCACTGGACTACTCGGTGTTAGAGATTTTGAGCCGATTGCTGTTAAAAGATTTTGGTCTATTTTTCAGGAAACGGATGATGAAGGAGCAGCCACAAGACTACTTCTTTACCTTCCAATTTCCCCTATATACGGATAATATTGACGTTCCAGCTACTGCGTTCTCACGCCGTAGCCTTCACGGGCACGAACTATTGGCGATTATACACGCATTTACACAGTTCGAAAGATTATGTGTAGTTTTAATTACTTGCAGTTTGTTTTTGGCTGTGGACCACAAAAAAATAAAATAAAGAAAAATTAAATGTTACCATCTAAATTCGATAAAAGTTTCAAGGCATAAATATATATTCTCATATAAATTCTTCATTCATAACATAAAATTCCATAAAGATTCTCAGCATAAACTCCTCATCTCATATCATAAAATTCCATAAAGATTCTCCACATAAACTCTTCATTTCATATCATAAATTTCCATAAAGATTCTCCATATAAACTCGGAAAGTAATACCGCAAATCGACAACAGTAATTTAAAATCAATCTGACCAGCTACAGCTAACAGTAGAATTAAATTTTTCTCTCTGCATACAGCCTGTTAATTTTGGTCTGATCTTGTCTGGTCAATTTGGCTGCACACAGTCTGTCTATTTGGTTGAAATTTGGTTGTCGAATTTGTGCTGAAAATTTGTGAAAACACATCAGTATATATACCTACAATTTTGCCTCAACCTTACGTGTTATTTTTATTGCGATTAAACAAATTTGACCTTGAAATTATTTGTGTTATCTAAATTAAATTTTTATTAATTTCTTAATTTAAATTGGTAATTTATTTCTAACATTTTTAAATAAATTTATTCAGCCTAAAATATTTTATTTTTATTCACTTAATTCATTAATTTTTACTTTTATATAAATGGTCATTTTACGGTCAAATTTTTCTTGTTATTATGTTATGTTTTATGTAGATTTCGTGCGGTTCTTGATGCATTTTGTATTTATTTTATTTTACTTTTATGCTTTTAATTTTATATTTATTTATATTCTCTCGGATTTTAAAATGTTTAGTTGGTGTTGTATATTGTATTTTAAGTTATCTTGGTGCTGGGTTTTCGTGCTGTATTACTGATGCATTTAAACAATTCTCAAGGCTATTTGTGTTCTGTCCCAACAGAACGACCCTAACCTTGCGTGTTAAATTTGATTTAGTAAAACAAAATTTGACCTTGTGATTTTCTAGAATATTCTAATCTTAAATTTTATTATTTTCGTAATTTAATTTTGACAATTTTATTTTTGATTTAATAATGGAATATTTTCCAATTCAATTTATTTAATTTTAGTTCCATTTTCATGGACTTTTTCTCTTTTTTGGTAAATTGTCAAATTTCGGTCAAATTTTCGTGTTTTCATGTTATTTTTATGTTCATTTCGCGCGGATCTTGTTGCACTTGTTATTATTTTAATTTACTTTGTGTTTTCTCGATTTTATATTTAATTGTTTTCTCTCTCATATTTTATCATGGTTAGTTGGATGTTTTATGGGTCCGATTTTAAATCTGCATGTTGTATTTGCGTGTGTATTACCGATCCATTTAAACAAATTCATTTATTGGCCCAACACAATTGTGGTAACAATGTCAAGAACATTGGTCTGCTAGTAACGAAGTAGCTCCTTTGCTGTTTCGCTTGACTTCTAAGTTGGGTTTACAAAATAATTCCAGGAAATCTTGAAATCATCGTTTCATAATTGCTAAAAGTTATTTAATTAAAAATTATAAAATCTGTTTAAAGATTTAATTAGTATATAATTTTTAATTATTAAATTATAATATTATTTTGTAAAAATTCAGACAATATAAAATTTTAAAAATTGGTAAATCAATTTCATACCCTATTTAAAATAAATAATGTAAAAAAATATTTACTATTAACTAAATGTTTCTTTAAATATTTCTCATTTGGATGCGTATTTCAAATGCTAAATCTTGATTTAAAAATTTTGATAATTTTTAAAATATTTTATTTAATATGGATGGTTAACTATTCTTTAAATGAATTTTCAAATTTATTTGTAAATTTTCAGATAATAATTTCACAATTTCCGGATCATAATGCAGATTCATTTAAAGGAAACTTTATTAATTTGACTAATTCTCAACTTTCTCTTAACAATGTATTTTATCAAACTTTTAATGGTGCCGCCAAATGGGATTCACTTTATTTTATCTTCATAGCTAAATTTGGATATATTTATGAAAATATGCTAGCTTTTTATCCAGGGTTTCCATTAATTATGAGATTGTTTTCTAAGTATCTATTGTCTTCAATAGTTCCCTTTATAAATGAAAGTGTTTCCTTTATGCTGAGTGGAATTATACTTAATCTAATTGGATATTTCATTTCCGGATTTTGCTTGTTTCAAATAACATCGACTATTTACCGTAATAAAAATCGCGCTACTTTAGTTATAATTTTATTTTCTATTAATCCAGCTAATGTATTTTTTACAGTAAATTATTCAGAATCTCTTTATTTCGCACTTACAAACTTGGGGCATTTATTTTTGATGAAAAAATGGCCGTTTTATTCGTTATTCTTTTATTCTCTTTCCAGTATGGTTCGTCTAAATGGGATTTTAAATTTTGGATATTTTGGGTTTTTTACGCTCACTTTATTACTCCGCACTTATAAAACAAATATTTTTAAGCAAGGATTTATGTTTACAATGAAAATTTTAATTGGAGTTTTGATTTTTTTGTTGCCAATTGCAGTTTATCATGTTCAGGTTTATCGTAATTTCTGCGAGAAAAATATCAATTCTATAATTACCAATCAGGATTTTATTGATTTCGGCTTGGAGAATAATTATTTTCTCCGTCAAAACTTCTATCCAGATTGGTGTAGAAATTTTGGTGGAATTTTCTATTCATCTGTCCAATCAAGGTATTGGAATGTGGGATTTTTGAATTACTTCCAATGGAAACAAATTCCAAATTTCTTATTGGCTCTTCCAATTGTTTTTATTTCTCTTCATGGATGTTGGAAATATTTCCGGGATAATTCTAAAACATGTCTAAGTTTAGGATTGAGATTTGAATCAACCAAATCTTTGGTATTATTGCCATTCGTTTTGCATTTGTTCTTTTTGACTGGATTTGGATTTTTCACTGTTCACGTTCAGGTAAGTCTTTTGGATTATTGATTTTTATGATATCATATGAGGTTACACGAGGCTTTAAACTTCTGGGCTTAATTATATTAATTTATAATTATTATTTTCATACATTTGATCTTTAATGTTAGGATTTTTATTTGATTGTATATAAATTCCGGGGGATGGGGGGGGGGCGTACTGCATAATCGGTACACTGGAACGCCGTGGATGGGAAATCAAATTTATAAAGAAGTTCTTCAAAATTTTAATTACAATCTCACTTTTATTATATGTGTAACCAATTAAATTGATATCCTGCTTAATTTGACTGGTCACCAAGGAGACCAAATATTAAAACAAAATAAATTTTGGATTTTTTTTATGAAAAAAAATAGTTTTCATAAAAAACGTTTAATTTTAGTATCAATAACCGGGCTATACCTTTAAATGACTAATTGTATTGGATTAATTACGCCAATGTGCTTTTTAGGGAACCATGTCCAAAAAATACCAGTAGATGATCAATGGATAAAAAATGTCCTTATTGGATATTTACTAGTCACTGATTACAGTTTTATACAGTAGGCTATAATTTTAAAAAAAATCAATAGTGTTATATTTGCGAAACACAAATCCGGTATGTTCTCTATCAGATATTAATTTCCTTATAATAGAATAAAGTTAAATCTAAGATAAAAGCAGACTAAAAATTTTGATATTTATTAAATTTATGTATTACACGAGAACAAAAATAAATTTAAAGATGAGTAAGTGCAAATCGAAATCAATAATTTAAAAGTATTTTTTCTTCAAATTTATATAATTTTAAAAGATTTTTCAATATTAATAATTTTTTTATGAAATTAAATTATTATGAGTTTCAAGTCATTTATGTTCTATTTTCACAAAGGTAAGATTTATTAAATTAAAAGAAAACGCCAATAAAACACACTCTTCGTACGATTTTTTTTCGACAGCATAACTGTCATCTTCGGGCACACAAAACCAACTAAAAATATTATGGATTAACTTATAATTTAAACAAATTATTTTTTTAATTATTAATTTATTATTAAATTATTAATTTATTATTAATTTATTATTAAATTATTAATTTAATATTCTAACAAATAAATACTTAAAAAAATATTTAAATACTTTTAATTAATTTTTAAAATAAAAAGTTTATATAAATATTAGGGTTAAATCACTTTTATGTCAAAAGTGACAAAATAAATGCCACTTTTTAAAAAAATATACAAGAAAAACAGTTCAAAAATGCCAAAAAATATGTCATATAAAAATAGATCTTCAATGATTAAAATGCCACATTTGAAAATTTGAACACAAATTCCAGTAGTATATAAATTTAAAAATCTTAAAAATTCATGGATTAAGTTGGTTCAAATATAGTACAATAATTACTAACGTAATTAGTTTTTAGTTTTTTTTTGAAAATGTTATCAATGATGGAAAGCTTTTTAAAAAAAGTTTAAGTGTCGTTGTTTAAATGTCACGTGATTAACTGTCATGGAACCAGAAATAAATAGTGAAATGTTATATAGAATATAGTAAGTAGATGTGAGCCACTCGCGCCACCCTTAGTTACCATGCAATGGTTAGCAACCAAACCCCTTAGCGATTATTGAATTTTTACATTATTGATTTTTAATGATTTTTGATTTAAAGTGCAAGTTTTTTTAAAATAATTCAAGTATTGATTTAAATGTGCAATTATTGATTAAAATGGCAAATATTGATTTTTAAGTGAAATTTTACTTTTTTGTTTTATCGCTCTATAACGCGGGAATTTGAGATTTTCAAAAATCTATTTCGGCAAAAAAGAGAGAATGACGTTTTCTATATTATTGCTGACCACCTTCTTTTGGCAACGAAATGATTGAATATATAATTGGCGTTTTTCAGTTATTAATACTTTGCCTTCCTTGATTATTTATTATTATTATTATTATTATTATTATTATTATTATTATTATTATTATTATTATTATTATTATTATTATTATTATTATTGATTTTTATTATTAAAATTAAGATATTGACTAGAATGATTTGTTCCTCCAGTCCACTAATATACTGGTTTGTTTCTGATGAAATTTGGCCTTTGATGGATGATCGCATCCGATCTAATAAAACATTCATATTAGACTATATTTTAAAGCCATTCCAAATAACTCAAATTTTTCCTAGAATAATTGTTATTTATTTTCTAGCATATTCATTGATAGGATATGTTTTGTATTGTAACTTCTTACCTTGGACCTAATTGGTCGAAATATATTTGTTTGAACAATATTCCAATTTTATCCTTATAAATTAAAACAAAAACATTTTATTTTATCTATCGATTTCCAGAAAAACTTCACACCAAATCAATAAGAGATTCATTCACATATTTTTGTCCACTATCACATCGGGCAGTCGATTAGAGGAAACCCTTTATTGAGTTAAATTATTTTGTACAAAATGTCATACAAAGTTTTCTTCAAGTTTTCGTACATTTTATAGCGGATTTAACGCGCAAATATGTCAAAAACAGAAAATTTTAACTCAAACTGTAAAAAAGAATTGATATATGGTAAAATAAATCCGGTAGAAAAAATTGTAATTTAAATGACATTTAGATGGTAGACGGAAAAACTATGCGGTACGGTACAGCACCAGTTATTAATTTCTATGTTTATAATTTGGTAATAGCGGGAAATTAGGGCATTCAAATTTATAGGTTAAAAATGACAGAATAAATGTTAATATCATTATTTATTTTTATTAATTATTTATCATAAATATTTTTATTTTACATTTTTTATTTTTTTATCAATTTTCATCTCCCAAATTTCCCCCTATTACCTATAATTTTAGTTTTATATTTATTTTTAATATTTGTATTTTTGTAATATTTTTATATTTTTATGTTTATATCTTTATTTTTATGTTTTTAGTTTTATATTAATTTTTTTCATTTATATTGTTTTTTATTTTGTTGGTGAATAGGGTTTATTTTTAATTTATTTTTCTATGGTTCCTATGGATTTAGTGGTTTGCGACCTTGACCCCAGACATACAACCTTTCGTGCCATCCAATGGTTATCCGTCGCTAGGCAACGTTGGTACTGCAACCACTGATTATGAGACCACCAAAGGTGAGCTCTGCTCTCAGAACTGCTAAGGACCGACCTCATGATGGGTTCAACGCGCTACCGATAGAAGGCCTGTGTGCGGTTTACCGTTCTGGTCCCTTCTGCACTAGTCTTACCATTACCTCACTCGCTTTCCGGCTAATTACTCCGTAGGATTTTATTAATTTGGAATAAAACATTTCTTAAGAAATTTACGAGACAATGGAAGATTTTATTTTTAATACAACAATATTAATCAAATTTTCAAATTTCTAGTCAGTTCATCCTAGATGATTTTCCATTGATTTTTGAAATCTTCGTTTTGCTCGATCTGCTTTTCAGGGTCGGGGATGCGGTAGTTTGGGTATTGACTGCAGGACGTGGTTTTGGATTCCTGGTGGGCTATTTGCGTTGGAGCAAACACCAAATGGTATGTCACTGCGTTGCCTTCTTGACAAGGTGACAGTGCTACCTCCAAGATCCTGATTTGAGTTTTTTGATTTTGAACAATCTATTTTTCTTCTACCCATCCTTTTTGGGCGGCGATTAGGCGCTGATAGGTTAGCTTGGTCCATCCACGTCGCCTTGATCTTTTGCATTTCACGACTTATTTGCAGAAGTTTGGCATGTAAGCCCGCATTTTCTCTTCGAGCTCTGACCAGTTCCTTCCGTAGAACTCGGAGCGTGTCCATATCTTTAATTATAATGGAATTTAACCAGGCTATATATTTTGATCTCATTAATAATTTGAAAACAATCGTTATGTAACGTGTATCATTATTTGTTGCGGTTAATTTTATTCGGTTCGAGGTTAGTTTATGATATCAAGGTTTTGGGACCTCAACGGTTTGCGGCGACGTTCAAACGGTCTATATTTTTGCCGTATTGTGGATTTTTCTTCCAAAAAACATTCACAATTTATTAAACCAATATTCATTAAATAATACTACAAGTTTATTACACTAAAATTTATTTTTATTACAAAATTGGGGTACGCTGAGACGATCCCAGCTGAGGTTCGGATAAGTTTCCTTAGAACTAATAAACTTGTTGGTGCCTCCATATCGTTTAGAGCCGCGTCGTTTAACTGGTAAGATACTCCATAATCCGGAGCGTACCCGTCGGTACTAGGGATCTGTCCGACTGCTGTATCTGCATTTATTCTGTGCAGGTGTTTGTGGGCGATAACGATCTGCTATTAAGTTCGGCGTTGGAGTTCTTCTAATTTGACTAGTGTGAATTCGGCCTTCTGCCGGGCTTCTCTGGAGGGGTTCCGTCCTGGCTCGCGCTTAATGGCGACGCAGGGTAATTCGACTTCATCATTTCTGTCTGTACAGTAATTCGGCCAATTGGATCCTTGAGTCGGCGACACTATGTACCCTGCGTCCCACAAGGCTTGGCGACATCGAGCAGCGTTCACAGTTGGAAATCGGATTGTGATTCGGGTGTCATCATTCAAAGATCCATCCATTTGGTGTGTATCCCTCGCTGAATTTCAACATAGATAAATTAGTAGAGGCATAAATTTATATCTAGAAATTTGTTTCGCGCATAATCGTCGGCTGTATGATTTAGATGTACCGTTGGTAACTAATGTTTGATAGGATTTTATTACCTATTTGTTTTCGGAATCTTGATCAGTACTTTCGAAGATGTTACTTTTATTTCTCATCTTTTGTTTAGATTAAGACATCATATCTAACCAAATCTTTTTAGTTATTATATCAGAATTATAATTAAACAGTTAAATGAAACAAGAAAACATCGAATTTATTTCATATTATTATTTCTATGAACAGGAATTGGTCTACGATTCCATAAGGGATACTTTGTGTTTTATGCCTATCCAACCGATCTGTTTTGTTAATCCCTGATATAGTATTACTCGATAGCATTGGTTTCATCAATATATTGAGATCTGAGCGTCACCCCAATCGATCTAGTTTGAACTTCCCTTGGTGCAATGTGATAACTTTAAAACAGTAAGAAAATTTGAAACACTTTCTCACTTGTTGATTCCGAGGTTCTCGTCTTGGTATTCTGTTTCATTCCGGTATTATTTTCGATGTGGGCTGATCCTTCGCGACCGTGGTTCGTCGGTAAGGTATTTTCGTTGTTTTTCCTTGATTTATGTAAGTAGATTTCATAATAAAGTGTTAATTTTCTGATACTCGTTCCAGCATTTATAATGACGTTGGATTAGTAACAATTTCTTGGTTTTTAATTAACTTAAAATCGATAAATTCTGCGTTTTTCTTATTGAATAAAACTCAAATTTGATAGTATTATTATTTACTACAGAAACTGTCTGATCTTGTGGACTTAGTTCGGTATTAGTCATATTTGCACACTAGTTGTTTGTACACTATCTGCTGATTATGATAAGATGAAGTTGGTCGCTGTTTGCAGTCTACGAATGTAATCTAAAATGACAAGGAAACTGGAATATTTTAATTGATCTGCTGGTTTTCGCCTTTCAAATTTTTCGGAGATTATTCAGATGGATTTTTTGGTTCAACATCCAGCATTTGGAATATAATCAATATGGATACAGCGGTTGTTTAGATTTAGAAATCTCGTGCGATGTCCGAGTAAACTCTCCTTAACTATTATACAAAATTGTTGATTTATCTCTAACTAGCGTAGTTTGCTCCACTATTAGACAGATGTGATCATATTTACAAGTGTCTTCTTTCGCCAGGTTCCTGCCGTATTACTTCTGTGGATTGTGGTAAGAATAGGAGAAAATTTATTAATTACCCGTTTTATTAACGGCCTCTCATGGATCTCAGTAAGTTAGTTAACCCATGAATTGTCTCATTTATTTCGGCATCTAGGTTCATCTCCATTTATTGACAATATTATTGTTCTAACTGTTATTTTTGATTTATCTTAGAAAAATTAAAAGATTTAGTATTTTAATATTTTTATGGATGTGCATTGAAGTATACCCTTGTTCATACTTGTCTATTTCTACAGTTCCTATGTTGATTTGTTAACTTTGGTTCCATGAAAAAACAACATAAAATTTTTTTAAACGATTTATTAATTATTTAGTAATATGTATTTTCATTATGCATCTTCAAGAATGCCTTGCACTTGAACTACTAAATTCGCGCTTTCTCTGTAATTGGTGTATTCAAATCCTTAGTACAGTAGAACTCGATTTCCTTTCTATGTCGTTAAAAACTTCATGATTAATAAATTTTTGTTGAGGATACATAAATAATAGAATAAAATAATTAATAACCATGTAAAATGATTGGGGGAAACAATGATAAGTGATTAAGATGTGGTTCTAGAGCTTAATAAAAAGGGAATGAAAAAGAAATGTCGAATAACGAGAAAGGAATAAGAGAAAATCAATAAAAACAGACAATTAAATTAAAGAAGGTCATTTATAATTAACAAGTGCAAATTTAAGAAAAAAAAGCTAAATTTGCACGTTATCTCGAAAGCCCTTTCAAGATAAGGGAAGAAATATTGTTTGGGAATCCGGGAAAGGGCATCTCTAAAAAGTTATTTTTCTGGACAGCTATTTGAATTCTATTTGACATCAATAAGTATTATTGGGTGACGGAGTATAAACAGGAATGGCAACTAGGATCAGAGAGATAAATTGGACTAATTAGACAAAAATAGATTAGAGAAAAATTGGATTAAGGAGACAAAAGAAATTTGAAACAGAAATTAAGCAAGGTCAAAGCAAATAACTAAATCAAAGTTACTGATCACAGTAGTCAAGTGATTGTTAAATCCAATTGATCCGAAAAGTGTTATTCTTCCCGAAGGGTCGTAATAAGCACCAAATTGTGATTGATAGATCATTCGTTGTGTCATTTTAAAGTGAAGATAAAGTGTATCAATCAAGTTTATATCGTTTGGAGTTCATTACTGTTATTTAAAAGCACGCTTGTAGTCAGATTGACAACATTTTTAAGATTACCGCTTTGAATGAAGTTATCGAAATAATTTTTATTTTAACCTTAAAATAAAAAAATATTAATAATTTTTTAAGTTTGCGAGATTAAAAACAAAATATAAAAACTAATTAATTCTTTCAACTTATTAAATAATAAAATACTGAGTTTTTATCCGATTCTCTTTATTAAATTATAATAAATATGACCACGGGGATGTCCTTACTTCTAAGCTTAATCGGCTTTTAAAATCACTTTCGAAATATTGCGCAGAGTTCTGACTTGAAATGAGACTAAATATGGTAAAAATAAAAATGAAAATAACAAAAGAAAATTATTCAATGGATGACAGGTGAATACAATGAAAAGGGAATTCAGTAGATTAAACACAGTCCGTAAAAAGCAATGCTAAAGGTTATATATTATATCATGATCATTTGATAAACTAATTTATTTGTGTGACATAAGAAGTTAAATATTTGTGATTCGAGTAATAAATTTTAAATCCATATTCTTAAATCAATGCTAAGCAACGGATGGTCCACCTTCGTTTCTCTTTAGTATAAAAAAAATTAATTTTTTTTATTAACACATTGTAATCGGATCACGTATTAATACGTGTTTAGCAAATTAATGCTAGAGAGCGTATCACGTATTTATACGTTTTTGATAGATTGTTAGTGGAGCGCGGGTCACGTTAAAATGCGGGTTCCAATATTTTTGAAGTAATATGAATTTTTCTAGAGGTCTACGTTAGCGCGAAATTACGCGAAAAATCACCCGTTACCAGCAATAGTACGCGGCCGAAAACTGCCCGATCACAATGTGTTAATATAAAATATAGATAGAAAAGCAAATAGAAAAGCAAAAAAAAATTTTTAAATTTTTTCTCAAAAGTTAGGTGCTTAGGTCTGACTCCTTAGTGTCCTTATTTAAAACCTATTTCTAATATATCTATTATAATTACACTTGAAATCTTTATTCAAAACCTTCAAAAATATAGATTCTTTTCACAATACTTTATTCTGCACAAATCACTGCAGAGGAAAACGTCTTCCAAAGAGCAATGTCCCAGTTTGATGCCAAAACTTTAATTTGTTTGTCTGACACTAAATTATACTTTCTGATATCCCTTCTCAAGTTATTACCTTTAAACTTTTGATAAAATATTCTTTTCGACCACAATGGGAATTTTGTTGATTTGCTTTCTCCTTTTATACCCATCTCTAAAACTGAATTAGCTATTAATTCAGGGTTTCCGGGGTTTTCAACTAAAATATTTATTTACGATAATTATATTGAATTCGGGTTCCCTTCATCAACCAATTTTGTTTGCCGTAATTAAATAATTTTGTTGACTGCACGGGTTTCTCACACTGATCGGGTTTTCATTTGGCTCGGACTTCCCGTTATTTCGGATTTTCCATTAACCAATTAACAATAATTATAATATTTTCTACAAAATTTGACTATGAATCAGATTTATTTAAATCACTTGAAAAGGCTGTCCCAAAAATTTGTGAATACCTTAAATAAATTTGATTTATAGTCAAATTTTGTAGAAAAAATTTTGTCACTTATTAAGAAATAAGAGATGAAACACAAAACTAGTCCTTATAATAATAATAATAACAATAATAATAATCTTGAGTTAGCACTAAGTTTTGTTTAAATGAATTGGAACGCAAATATAACATGCAGATTTAAAATCAGACCCATAAACATCAAATAAACAACCTTAAAATGTGAGACAGATACAATTAAAATATAAAATCAAAAACATAAAAATAAATCAAAATAATAATAAAACGCACCAAGATCAACACAAAATTAACATAGAAATAACAGAATAACATAAAGATTTGACCAAAAATGACAATAATTGTAAAAGCAAAAAATTAATATAAAAAAATTTGATTAAAATAAAATATTTTTGGTTGGAAAAATTTAAGAAATAAATTCTCAAATTAAATTAGGATAAAAATATTTAAAAGGATAAAAATTAAAGTAAGATAACACAAATAATTTCAAGGTAAAATTTTGTTTTATCACACTAAAAATAACACGCAAGGTTAGAGTCACAAAACAGGTATATATATCAGTTCATTTTCGCAGAATATTCAATCACTTGTGAGAGATCACCTTTTCTAGTAAAAAGCTTAGTCGTTTTATATCAGAAAAAACAGCATTTATCACAAAGCGTCCGGAACGAATGTCTCGAACTACTATCAAGAAGCACTATCGGAAAAACCGTCGAAGTGAAAATGAGTAGATGCTATGAATAAGTTATGGAAGCAATGTACCTATAAAATACTAAAGTATTTATGAGAATAATTATGTGTTGGAGCCACACAAATCGCAAGTTATTAAAATTATACATAACTATCGAACGGTGTAAGTGCGGTTCATCCGCTTTTAGCTCGTACCTGTGAGACACCTAGTCGTGCGTAACGATGGGCTCGAACGTCAAATCAATTTCGCTTATAGGGGCAGTGTGAAGATTGGTAATCAGACTTTTGCCTGGTTCCCTTTCACATATTTCCCGAAAATTCGACATAAATTTAAAACACACCGGCTAAAATTATCACACTGAGTAATCCAGTGGACACTCATAAAATCTAATATCAACACATGGTTCTTAAGGTCCAATTTTGGATAAAGAGCAGGGGGATCTCGGAAATCAATTCAACAGTCGAAAAGCTAGTACCGTAATTATCCGAATATAAGACGCTTTTTCATCACTTTTGGGGATGATAATCGTGGTGCGTCTTATACATGGGTATAACAGGAAATATTTTTTTCCTACTCAGAAAATTTTCTGAAAAACCGGTATGGGCAAGGGAAATAAAGTATAAATTAATACAAAATGCTTATTTTTAGTTACCTTCACTTTCCATCAAATTCTCAATCTCAATGGACTCGTCCACTTCTCCAAACATTAATTCATTTTCCATATCATCAATATCATCTTCCTCTTTCCCTACATCAGATATATCGTCCTGCCAAATAATATCGTCTTCTGATCCATCCATAGTATTACTCAAACAACATTTCTTGAACCCTTTGATAATAATTGATCCCATTCCCTATGCAACTAATTGGATATTCATGCCTTTTCCTTAAATTTATTATATATTTCTGATAGTCGAGCAGCTAATTTTCTAAATCATCCTGCAGTCGCTGTGCAATTAAAGTCCTTCTTCTTATAGAAATATCATTCCTTTTCATGTAAAGCTGGCACCAGCGCGCTGAGGCTTTAAATATTGAACCAGGATACATCTCCTTGACTAACTCTAAAGCCTTCAACCTAACTTCTACAGTGGATATTGAGGAACCTGAAAATCGCCTTTCATGAACATATTCAACTAATTTTTTCTCCACATCAGGAAAAAATAATTTCCTACCTCTGCCAGAGGCCTTTGTAGAGGATCTGCCCTCTTTTAAAGTATTTTTATTTTTTCTCCAACGCCTTACATTTGCTTCACTGAGTCCATATTCTCTAGATGCTCCTCTATTTCCGATACTTTCGGCGGCTTCAATTACCTTCAATTTGAAACTTGTCGTATAACTGCAGCGTTTTGAAGACATTATAGGGAAATAAAAATTTAAATTTGAATTTAGGTAACTGAAAATTTTAATTTTAAACAAAAAATAAATTTAATAATAAATTTAATGTAAGGTAATAATTATACATGCGTCTTATATTTGGGTTACTTATATTTTCTTGAATTCAGTCAATTTTTAATGATGCGACTTATATTGGGTGCGTCTTATATTCGGATAATTTTAAAATTAGAAATTAATCTCATAATTCCACGGGAATTATTTCGTCCTATTTAGATAGAAATTAAGAACTTAAATTCATTAATATAAGTTATAAACGACCTATCAGAGAAATTCGATTAAACTATATTTCAAAAAATTTAAACTAATTTAACGACGTTAAAAGAAAATAAAATACCACCACCTTCACGCAAGGATGATTAAACTGAATACTTACAAATAATCTGATGAGTATAATGATAGGTTGATCAAAAGCTTATCTTTAAAAATCAAATTATATAAAAATATTACTAGTAATAATCTCGTAATGAAGATTAGCATATTTGAGTCCAATGCGAATTAAATACAAAATACTAATTAAATTTTATAAATTTAACCCTGAATCATAAAAACAAACAATTAATTAAATAATAAACCACGACTCAAATTTATTTAAAAGTGCATCCACAGTAATAATGTTGGAAGCAAGTTGCAGTTGAATATAAATCCTGAAAATACATAAAGAATAATTAGTTCCACAGAAAATTATAATTATACCCATCGATTAAGATCCACCACAGTAAAATAAAACTGAATTATATTGGGCCAGAATACAGCAAATACAACATGCAGATTTAAAATCGAACCTATTAAAACATCAATTAACCCTACTAAAATGCAAGAAAGAGAACAATTAAATATAAAATCAAGAGACACAAAAATAAATAAAAATAATAACAAAGTGCAACAAGATCCGCACGAAATCAACATAAAAATAACAAAAAAATCTAACAATTTGACCGACATTTGACAATTTACCAAAAAATGCGAAAATCCATGAAAATGGAATAAAAATCAAATAATTTGAATTGGAAACCATTCAATTTAAAAGTTAAAAAGAAAATTGTCAAATTAAATTATAAAATTAAAAATAGAATATACCAGAAAATTACAAGGTCAAATTTTGTTTTACTAAATCAAAATTAACACGCAAGGTTAGGGTGGTACAATAGGTATATATACCGATTCATTTTCACATAATTTTAATCAAGTAATCAATCGTTAAAAGCGGTTTTAACCTTAAATCAGTTTTTGGAAAACTTGAATCATTTTTCTAACTCTTAACTAGTGGAACTCGGAAACTTTCCACGTCGCATTCTTGCAACCTCGAAGGAGCTCTGCTTGAACGCCGGCGTGTGGAGAGAGTTATGATGTACAATTAATGATTATGACAACTATGGTGTATTATATGAAAATAAACGTTTCAAACAACAATTGAATTCTATCCAAGTCGAAATTTCTCCGGCCCACAGCCACTCACGCACCGCAAGTCAATAAAATCAACATACAATTCAGGCTGTGTAGGAGCAGTTTATCTTCCAATAGCCTGTGCCCGTGAAGGTTCCTGCTTGAATATAGCAGGGCCTAAACGTCAATAATATCCGTCATAGGGTAAATTGGGAGGAGGGGAAGTAGTCTTTTTCAACAATTTCGACCAAATTCAATTCACATAACGGATAAAAATCATAAAATATTGATTAGCTCGGTGAGCACTCTTAAAATCATAATATGAACACAATCATCCTAAGATCAAATTGAAAGGGAGGAAGTGGGGAAACGAAATCGTTATTATGTTAAGTATATCTCTAACTAAAATAAAATTATGATAACGTGTAATTAGAATTATCTACCCGAATATTTAACGTCCGCACAATAGAAAGTTAAACCGAAGTAATTATTTGCAAAAATTCAAGCCACGAACAATATCACGTGACAAACTGAGAAATTCGTTGAATAATAAATCCAGTTAAACAAGGAGTGTTGTTTCAATAGTGCCTGGCCATAATAATTACCCGTTAATGTATTTTACCAGAGCGAACGATTGAAGTATATTTTTTGTATCACCATCGCCACACCTCTATCTACTCCTAAGAAAAAATCGAACCCAGAGAGTATAAGAATTAAAATGACAAACGCCAGTGAAATATATAGATAAAAGATCTCTCAGGAAAATGAAGACTATATCGACATTACTCTGCCCTAAGGAAACTCCAACAACCCATCTACTAATACGCACCTACTGATCACCCCTTAAATGACTCCCACGAACATACATACGACTCGAGAACTCCCAACCAAGTGAATTGGAGAACTAATCTGAAGTTTTTTTTTGTCGCCGAAAATGTGCACAAAATCCCATAAACAACTCTACACCTACACATAAATTTATTTATTTAATTTTACAATTTCTTTTATCAATGCTAATAACATTCATGTTGATAGATTCATGAGTGGATGAATCCCGAATAACAATGAGATTCCCATCTCACGCAGCCGCAAGATGCAGACAGGCGATGTGGGATACTCGATTTCCCCAGTCAGAAAACCGAGGTTCGGGATGCAAGGAGAAACTGAGGACGTCGAACTACCTTATGTGGCAATTAAACGAGAACCTAGACGAAATCCGGCTCGCGAACTCCGAAGTCAGGCAGAAGAACTTTTGGCAGGCCTAAAAGACCATCAAAGGAGAACTAACAAACAAGTAGAGAGAGCTCGACCACAATTAGATCAAATCATCGAAGATATTGCGGCTGGTCTGATTCCGAGCACGGATGGGTATGCCCCTTCTTACGGCATCTCATTCGAGCTCGATGATCCTCGAGTGAATCGACCGATTCCGCCTATAACTGTATCAATGCCGAAGAAAGTCCTTCCTAGGGAGATGAGGTCAGATGGAAGAGAGCATGGATCGAAGTGGAATCATTCCTACGCACGAAGAACGACAAGACCGAGTCCGAAAAACTGTCATTAACGATCACGTTACAACTGAATTTAGTAAAATAAATTATTCGGAGTTCATTGTCTTCATGCTTACATCTATTCCCCATAAAATGTTTTCATATATCATACAACCTTTATGTAATGTTAACGCGTCTGAAATACTAAATCAAGGATAAATTCATTTATAATAGTTAAAGAAATCTATTAATGACCCATTTTATTGTAGAGATGGATTCCAATGCGATATCAATAGTGCCCGAAAGGAGAATAAAGATCTCCACCGACAGATGCTAGAATTAACCATGTAAATCCATCTTGTAAAATCAACGTGGATAGAGCAATCTAAGGCAAAAGTCCTATTTCAACGAGTAACCGATGCCCAGCGTGGATGGGCTGAAACGCAGGCCATGAAGAAGCAGCTACGTGGACTGGATATGGCGCCAGCGGCCTGCCAAGAAGGCTAAGCTGTCACATACCCCCTAGTTTTTGCACCGGCCCAGCTGGCGTATCGTGACTCGACAAACGCAACCAAACCGGCGGTAAAACCACCTCAACGTCGTCCGGGGAAAATCGAAAGAGCGAAACGACGGGCGATGAGATCAGCGGAACAACAAAAATGAGAAAATGTCATAGCAAATAAATGTTTTAGTTGAATTGTCTGCACATTTGTTAAATTTGTTAATTATGGCTAAGAATAATCCACTCAAGATAATAAAAATTCAATCAGAAAGAGAGACGACTGATCGTACCTCTAAGTGAAAGGGACCAGAAATAGAAATCGCACATATACCTTCTATTGGTGGTGCGTTGAACCCGCTATGGGATCGGGCCTTAGCAGTTTCTATATGGCACTCACCTTTGGCGATTACATAACCAGTGGTTACATTACCAACGTTGCTTGGCAACGGATAACCATTGGGGGAAAGATAATAATTTTCATATGGGCTCAAGGACGATGACATCATACCCAAAAACCCCACATTTCAAAATATATTCGGAGCAACTATGTGCTGAATAACATTTGAAAATATAATCCGTTGCATGTGCTTTTATGATCATGAACAGTGCGATAAATCCCATCGCTTACACAAATTTGAAAATGTGGTAAATAATGTTATTGAAAATATTAAAAAAATATACAGCCCTCCTGAAAATTTATCATTAGATGAAGCTATTCTTTTGTGGAAAGGAAGACTTGTGTTTCGTCAGTATATTCCAATCAAGTCTTAAATATGGAATAAAGTTTTACGAATAATGTACATCTGATGGTATTTAGATAAATATGCTTATTAATACGGGAAAAGGTACCGTTACCAATAAAAAAACGGTTTTGAAATGGAATGACAAAAGAGATGTCCTGATGGTTTCCACTAAGCGCAAGGCTGATATTGTTATAATTACTTCAAAAAGAGGAAAAGAAATTGTAAACCCGAAAATGATAATTGACTACAACATAAGTGACTTGATGACTATTACAAATATGTGACATGCAGTTTCTAGCAGAAAAATATTTTCAAGACTCTTGTTACATATATGCAGGCCCGGATTAACCTATAGGCAGACTAGGCACTGCCTAGGGGCCCCGCAGTTTTGGGGGCCCAAAATCGAAATCATCTAAGGGGCCACAAAAAAAAATATTTTTTTTTATGGATTTTTTATATACTAAAATATAAAAAAATTAAAATACAGGATAAAATACATGTATTATATAAAGAATTAAAAAAACATTGTACGTATGTTTTTATTTAAGGAAATTTTCTAAAATACTAACAATTTGGGGCCCCAATAATTTTAGAAGTTGTTATAGTTGAAAAAATATTTTTTCTTTATTTCCGCAACCTCCAAGGGGGTTATCATTAGTGGAGTTTGTCGGTTGAAATTTGCGAAGGCGGGAATCGAATTGTTATTGTGTAGAAACATATTTTTTTGGAGTGTTGGTAAAAATTTTATACACAAAAGAAAAAAATTATTTCAAACGAAATCGGCTTAAAAATAAAAAATTTAAAATAAAGCAATTTTAGGACGAAGTGAGGCTTTTTTTTAATTGATTAATTGTTAAGATCTAGGTATAGTATAAAAATATTAAAATTATTTAATCAATTTAATTAAAAAATACTATAATTAAATTTAAGATAGAATGAAACGAAACTACGCAAGCGGAGCGTTTAAAAGGAAGAAAAAAGCAGAGAGAGAAGAAGAAATTAAGAAAATTCCTAAGCTAGATTGTTTTTTCACTAAAGATTCTGCAACCGAAAGTGAATTTGTAGAACAAGAAGATCGGCACCAAAGCGACCAAATAGAGGTCTCTTCCAGTACTTCAAATCAACCTATTTTCACTGGAAGTTCAAATCAAGTTTTTAATGATTTCGAAAATAATTTGGAGTGGTAGATAACATTAATAATGAAAATTTAGTGGAATCCCTGATTGAATCATCTCCAAATGCAAATCGTGAGAATGACGTAGGATTATGGGGAAAATTGTCTTCTGAAGACACTTTGTACTGGATTGAGAAGGGCCCTGAAAGTTGCCAACATTCAACAGAAAACTTTCATTCTTCCAAACAGCTCTATAATGACAATACTGTTCGATATTGCTCTAAGACTTTATTCTTTGATGAAAAAACAAATGGAGAAAAGTACACTCGCGAATGGCTTGTATATTCGCCTAAAATTGGAAATGTTTTTTGTTTTGTTTGCAAATTACTCACTGCTTCAAATTTCAATTTAGCAACCAATGGCCTGCGAGATTGGAAAAATGCTGTCAAAAAAAGAAAAAAAGCCATCAAAACTCTTCAGAACATCGTAATGCTTTAGTTACATATTTAACTAGATAAAGTAACTATTCTGTGTCGGATCAATTGCAAAAAGAAATACAACAAGAAAGGATTTACTGGAGAAAAGTCTTAGAACGAGTTGTAGCTGTTATTTGCACCATTGTTGAACGAAATTTACCATTTCGAGGATCAAATGAAATTTTTGGAATGGAAGGAAGTGGCAATTTCATTGGACTCTTGGAACTTATTGCAAAATTTGATCCATTTTTAGCAGAGCACATTAGAAAGTTTGGTAATCCAGGATCTGGAAAAACTTCTTATCTCTCAAAAACAATTTTTGAGGAATTGCTCGATCTGATGGCAAAAACAGTATTGAAGTCGATTTCTGATGACATAAACAATCAAAATATTTTGGAATGTCTGTGGATTCCACCCCTGATATATCACACAAAGATCAATTGTGCATGATTATCAGATACGTTGATCAAATCAATTTTAAACCAATCGAGCGATTCTTAAACTTTATTGAGATAGAGAATCACACTGGAGAATATTTAGCTGACATTTCATTGGAATTTTTTGAAAAGGATATTGGGTTAAATTTTCAAGATTGCCGATCACAATCGTATGACAACGCTATGAATATGGCCGGAAAATACAAAGGAATGAGGGCAAAAGTTCTTGAAAAAAATGATAAAGCAATTATTTTACCGTGCAGTGCTCATTCTTTGAACTTGGTTGGAAATTCAGGTGCGGACTGTTGCATAGAATCAATCAATTTTTTCGGATTAATTCAGGAAGTTTACAATTTTTTTTCATCGTCTACTGAGAGATGGAACAAGTTAGTTGAATTTTCAAATAGAACGGTAAAATCGTTATCAAAGACTAGATGGAGTGCTCGTTCTGAGTCAGTTAAGGTTATTCACGAAAACTATGAAAATGTAATGGAAGCACTAAATGCCATCATTGAAGATGCAAATTTTTATGGAAACACTAGAAATGAAGCAAATAATTTATTGAATAAAATGGAGGAGTTTGAATTCGCACTTCTCGTTATATTTTGGGATCAGGTTCTAGAGAGAATGAATGCAGTTTCAAAAAATTTGCAAAGTCCTTAAGTCACATTAGACGTTTGTTCTTCGTTATATGCATCTCTAGCTTCATATATTACAAATTTGAAAAATAGCTTTGATGAAATTAAAATTGAAGCTAAAAAATTGTTACCAAACACTGACTACACTGTCAAGAGAAAGAGATTTAAAAAGAAATTTCCAGATGAAGATCAAACTACCACAGAACCAGAAATTAGTGCTAAAGAGAACTTTCGAAACAACGTCTTCATGAAAATTTTAGAAAACATCGAAAATAATTTGATTCAGCGCTCTGATTGTTACTTGGAAATTTCTAAAGTGTTTGGTTTTTTGACAAATATTGAATTGTCGCAAGAAGATTTGAAACAACATGTGAATAACGTTGTTGAAAAATATTCAGATGATATAGACGATTCACTTTTTTTCGAGTTACTACAATTTAACGAATATATCAGGAACGATTGGCCAAATGATCATCCAAATCATTTGAGTTTCTACGAGATAATTAAAGAAAAAAATTTGGAAATTGCTTTTCCAAATTTGGAAACAATTTTAAGAATTTTTTTGTGTCTAATGATTGCTAATTGCACTGGCGAAAGAAGTTTCTCAAAATTGAAGCTGATTAAAAATTTTTTGAGGTCAAAAAATTTTGAATAATTTGGCCTTATTATCTTGTAACATTGATAAATTGAAAGCTATTGATTTTGATTCATTGATTAATCAATATGCTCTAGAAAAATTTAGAAAGAAAGTTTTGTAAAATTATATTTTTGACATGACATATGTATCTTATTTTTAAGCGGAATTATTTAATAAATATATTTCAAAATATAAATAGGTAGTAAATAATTATTTCTTAAATACTTTTAGCAAATAAAATAATCTACATAATTTCCTTGAAATATACTAATTAATTTTGAGGGCCCCAAAAAGCTCCTTTGCCTAGGGCCAACAAATGCTTAAATCCGGCCCTGCATATATGTGATACAATATTTTTTGTTGATGAATTTCTTCCGAAAACTCAAAAAATACGTAAACGTGTTAATATAATTTGGTTAAAAAACTGGAAATTAAAACATTCATATATCCAACATTTTATTAACACAAAAGATACGTTCCAAGTTAATCGAAAACCACCTAAGATGAAATAATTTAGTCCGGAAACTGGAGTCCTGATGTTCATAATATACATAGCAAGTTTACTAAAACTAACATTAGACAATCTTTATCACTTTTAACTATATTCTTTAAAGTTGAGTAATTTCTATCCGTAGTGTTAAAATGAAATAATTAGAAATTAACTTAAAATTATACTTACAATTTGTCAGTAGCTTAGATATATAAATATATAATATTTCTATTTTTACGTAGACGTTACCGGTAGATATTTAAATTTCTGTTTAGTTTCGTCAGCTTTTCATATTCTTTAATAAATTTTACTTAATTTAATATCTGTACACTGCAATAGAAAAATAACCATAACGAGTAAACAATTTATTAGCAAAAATTAATCAAAATTAAATCAAAATGTTTATGCAAAATATCTATTCAAGTTGTGTTTTAAAATAATTCATCAAAATTTCATTTACAACTCTTTGATGGTGTTTAATCTCATCAAGTGAAATCGACACAAAATCGGAAACCAATCGGTCAACCAAAATCAGAGCGATTACCATGCCTACGAATTATTTCAGTTACTCAGTGATATTTTATAAGATTTATTACCTCTAATACCTAAATTGTGGCAAAATGCCGCAAAGCCTAAAGATTCCATTTCTATATTTCGTATTCCATATTCATTTATTAACTTTTGAAAAAAGGCGTCTTTATTATCAACCGTAATATGATTACAAGGCCCGTCCATTCTCGCTTGTTCTAAAATAGTTTACTGGATAACAATACCCAAATAATTATTTAGAAGGTGGTAGTTGGGGTTCATATTTTTTGATTAAATAGGCAACCTAATGAATATTGGGATATATAAAATGGTCTGTTGGGATAAATATTATGGGAAAGTGTATAGTTGAATGTGAAAAGCAAAGAAATATATCGTCTGAATTTTGAAAATAAATCAAAATGCGAAAGAAAATGTTGAGATATGAAATAACATGTTTAGTCATAAAAACGAACCAAAGAACATGAAATGTGTAAAATCAGTAACAATAAAAGAAAATCTAATTTCGTTAAACAGCATAAAAAAGGGAGACCGCTATTGAGACTTCCGTGATTGATGTGAGCAAGTACAAAAAATGATTATATTTAAAAAATGATATGCGAAGAACCTGAAAACAGAAAGTTGTCAAGGGATTGTTTATAAAGTAATTTTTCAAAATCGCAAGCAACTGGCATTGGTCCATAGGTAAGAAAGAAAAATTAATGAATAACAAACAGGACAAATAATACTGTCAATTAGGATCTACAGAAAAAGTATTCAAACAATACAGGTTACCTAAAATTTAATATTTAAAGGAATTATGTGGAAAATATTAATGAAATTAGCTCATACATAAAATTAATAGAGATTAGCAGAATATTATCTATGTACTGAATATTATTTTTTTTGTAAAGTAAAATACCAATAGTTTTGTGGTTGTCTACTTTAAAAACATATTAAGGAGGAAAACGGTCTAGTATATGCTTTTAAAATCAATAAAATTTATACTTTTTCAAAACAGACTGAAAAAAAAAATTTCGGCGATTAGATTTAATAAGGTATATGTTTCCCTTTGGCTCGAATCACACAATTAACTCTATCGTTCATAGTCTTTACGAGTCTTTTACAAAGCTCTGAATCGATATTTTCCCATATTTCTATAACATACCGCTCAAGTTCTCTTAAATTAGTCGGCTTTCTTTTCCTTACTTCTCTCTTCACGTAATCCCATAAATGTTCAATGGGATTCAAATATGGAGATTGTGCTGGCCAATCTAGCACATTTACATTCTTAAAAATGAAGTATTCGCCTACAACTCTGGAAGTATATTTAGGATCATTATCCTGCTGAAAAACAAATTCATCATTGAGACCCATATCTCTTGCCGAAGGACCTAGATTTTTAGTTAGAATGGACTTATACATTAGACCATCCATCTTTCCCTTTATAATATGGAGTCTCCCGACACCTTTAGATGACATGCATCCCCATAGCATTATACTACCCCCTCCATGCTTTATAGTTGGAAGACAATTTTTAGATTCTAAGGCCTTTCCTTTCTTTCAATAGACTCTCTGCCGCCCAACGGATGAAAAAAGGTTAATCTTTGTTTCATCGCTCCAAATTACCTTATCCCAATCACTTTCTTCCCAAGAAGACCATTCATTTGCCAAATCCAATCTTCTCTTAATATTGGATTTGGATAATTTCGGTACCTTCCTTGGGACTCGAGATCTATAAATTGGTTTTGTAATTTTTGTTTTAAATTTTTAGATTTAAACAGAAAATCAATTATAATATCGAAAATAAAAAGCATAAACCATGTTGAACTTGTTAGTTTTAATACATGCCAAATTTTCATTAATAAATAATGATATTATTAAGGACTAATTCGAAAAAAAGACATTTGCCGAAATTTTTTTTCCAACAGTATATATATATATATTCTTTAAAAAGGTGTAGATCAAAAACGTCTTGGCGACATTGTAAAAAACCGATTGAAATTCGATAAATTATATAGAACCTATATATCAAGCTCTTTGTGTCATTTGATCAAATAAAACCCATGAAAATAATTTATAGACTATAATAATAATAAATAAAAATAATCCAAAAAATACGAAACTTTGATAGCAATAAATAATAATACCATTTGTATATTGAATATTAAATAGCATCAATTTGAATCGTTTCAAACACAATGATTTTCACTATTGTTGAGTATCAAGACAGCATAAACGTTCTCTGCATTAAAGGAGAGCTCAAATCAGACGATTCGCCATTTGGTCGAAGCAAGAAACTACCAGATTAACGATTTGTTAAGTAAAGAAATTTTATTCTAAATACACTTAGAAGGAAATTATAAGGTTATTGATCAATAAAGAGATAGAAAGGTGCAAATAAATTACCAAGTTATAATTGTGACAACAATTTTAATGAACCAACTGAGTTGTATTTATGATACATCTATATTGGGTTTGTTTATTTACTTCTTAAGGGCACGAGGAGTCAGAGGATAACCGACTTTAACAATAATAACCCAAGAAATCTATCTTATGACATAAAAAGAACATATAGAACTTCTTTAGAGCATGGAAATATATAATTTCTAGAGGAAGAACACAGGATGGATTAATATTTCTTAACAAGTATTATTTTGCTAGTTCAGATAATAAGGTTATTATAAATTGATATTAATGACCTGGATGATTTAAGAAATAAAAACTATGAAACAAATACTAAATAGTTTTAAATATATAAACAGTAACAGTGTTGGTTAGACTTTATCTTGATAGGAGTCGAAAACTCAGAATTCCTAGAGCCATAATTAGACGAATGTTTTAATTCTATATATTACAAAGTACAATTAATATATAGCATTAGTTATATATAACGGATATTTCCAATTAGTATCCATATTCCAAGCAGTATCACTATTCATAAAATACACATGAGGATAAAATTTAAGTCTCTGCCGGTGCATAGTTTGGGATACTTGCAGAGCACATGTCTCTAAAGCTGTCAAAGAACATTGCCGAAAAAGGATACTTTTATTGGTAGTTATTCCAGGTATATTAACGCAGGAGATATTGGAATATTCAAGATATTTAAAGATGTCCTCTCGCATCAACACCTGGAAACATTCTTCTTATGAAGAATATTCTTAAAATAGGAATCCTAAATCACCAAATTTCATAAAAGTTAATGCATGGATTAAAAATTCGTGGGATGCAGTATTTACAAAAATATTCTACATTCCATTAATGCAAGTGGATTTTTAATGAATAGTAATGAATGGCATATTTCAAAGCATGATGTGTATGGGAAATTGTTTCTTGAAAAATATTTATTGGTGAGATCAAATTCAGTCATTGAATCGATCCATATTTCAGAAGAGTCAGATTTGTTTGAACTGGAGGATGAATAAATTTATTATATTTTACTTTATATCAAATTTTGATGAAATACTATATCCTCATTTTCATTTTTCTAAAGATTCTTTGGGGATACTATTTAATAGTATCCTGCATAGTATTTGGAAATATCCGTTATATATATGTCGGTGGTTGTTTTATCAGCCAAACGGGCCATGGAAGCAGTTTAGGTTGATTCAGATGTGAATGATGAAGATTTAGTGAACGTGTTCACTAAAGCGGATATGCTAATAAACTCATGACCCTTAGTAATACAAGCAGCTGATACCAAAGAGGATGCAGTGATTACATCAAATCAGTTGGTAGTAGCTGGATTTAAGAGTGAAGAGGGCGATGGAAAATAATTCAGAGACTAACCAAACAGTTTTGTCAGAGATTGATTAAGGAGTTAGTACCCTGTTGGAGGAATAGACCGAAGTGGAACGTGTAAAATATTACAGTGGGGTCCACGGTATGGCTGTTAGACAAGAAAAAATGAATTTGGGAAATGGCCAATGGGAAGAGTGACAGAAGGCATTCAGGGAGACGATGGGTTGGTCCGAGTGGTGAAGATAAGAAGTAGTGGAAAAGAGTTGGTGAGACCAGTAGGAGAGTTGATTGTTGATGAGGCGGTGTTGACACCAAGGTGTCAAGGGGAGAGGATGGACAATCTTGAATTGGATTTATTTTTATTTTTTATGTAAAATTTACTTTTAGTTTGTATGTTGTTTATTCGAGTTAGTGGGAATTAGTTTTTTTTGGCGGAATTGTAAATTTAAAATTCAGTTTGAATTGAGGTAAAATTTTAAATGAGCCGTAATAGTCTGCAAAGTTTTTACATTTAATTACATTTAAAAATTCTTTATACGTTATGAGGTAGTCTATTTTTTAATCATACCTATTAGGGAATTTTTGTATCCGATTACACTTACCAGGCTAGCCGATGGCCTATGACTATATAAGCCTATATATGTTTTCAGCTGAATGGCCAGATTCGAGAATAAATTGTTGATTGTGTACTGTAATTAGAAAATTCACTAATTAGTTCATCGCCTTCTGTTTACGCTAATCTGTCAGGTAAGTGAATTTTTATCTCTGTGAATTTAAATTTTGTTCGCTTTAAATAACACGTATTTAAAACCTTTGTTTGCAATTATAAAGGTTATTATTATAACTAGGCCTTTATAGTTTTTATAGTATGAAGAAGTAGATACTGACTATGGATATGAACCTGATGTATGAAAAATTTAACTCTAAAACTGTGATTGCAAAAAAATTCGAAAGACAGCTGCACAGAAATATTTAAATGTTACCTAATTCTAAGCAACATCTTGATAAAATGGTAACACTAGGTGATCGTAAATCTTCCATACAAATCGACGCTAAATTTCCAAGCAAAAGTAAAGTCCAATAATGCAAAAAAGTTCTTATAAGGATAATAAGCGTCATACCATTTCGTTTTATTCATGATCTTGTATTCCGTGGCAAGAATGAACTGTTATGCTCACCGAGCAATAGTAACTACAAATTAATACAAATTAATTTACCTACTTAATAGTTTGAGGGGTTTGACTTATAAATAACGACTTATTAAAATTTGACTACTAGATATTTAAAGATTTGTGTTTCAATAATTTTACAAATACCAATAAATTTAGTTTTTAATATATATAGATTTTGTATATTTATTATCCAATAAGGTTTACTAAAGATCTCGAAAGAAAGTTTTCTATACCCAAATAGACTTGTACTTTCAAAATATTACTAGTATTTTATGAATGTTTGGAGTTACTGAAATGATTTTGAGGATATTTAAAGAAATATTGTGTACAAACCAACCCTCATAAAAATCATTGGCACACATTGTATTAGCTTTCACGATTTTTACTTTGCTCTCAGATCCAACAAATAGTTCCGATACGTTTATAAATTCAGATATACAAGATTTATCCAAAATTGCTTTCTTTTTAATCGACTGTCCACATACAAACTGAATTAAAAACTATTTTAATATATTTTAATTGGAAATAGATTAAATGAATTGTAGGTTCACATTCAACACAAAACCAATAAGCTATGATTTCCAAGCTGTATGATATAATGTATTAAAACACATATTTGTATCTTCTCTATTTCATAGAGTTGCCAGACGTCCCGGTTTTCCGGGATTTTATGGGTTTTTTTGGTGTCACTAAAAAATTTTCGGACACTCAGTTGTGCCGGTTTTTCAGAAAAATAATTATTGAAAAAACTTGTGACTTACGGTTTCTATTTTCAAATATTCGAACCAGTCTATATATTTTTTACTGAGTTTTCATTACGGTTTTGTTTTGTTTTGTTTGTTTATTTCTAAACTATTTGACTGGTAGCAGATTGAAATTTATTATTAGATGTTTATAAAATATGTAAGTTGTAACTTTTAATTAATAAATATTTGTTTATTAATTTAGGTTTTTATATTAAATTTAGTTTATACCTTCAAGAATGCCAAAAAGAAAATGCCAATTTCTAGAAAAATATAAGACAGAATTTCCTTTTATAAAAAAAGGAAAATTTGACACGGAAACGTTTTGTAAACATTGTAATTCAAGCTTTAGTATAATTCATGGTGGTCCATCAGATATAAAAGACCACATCTAATTTCAAAACTTCTATAAAAAAAACTTTCTTTCCATTTATTTTTAGTAAAAATAGGTTGACTTTAAAAGCAGAGATTGTTTTTTTTATAAAACCTACATAATGATTATAATAATTATTGGGCAAGAACGTAGTGGTATAACATCTGTGTTATTATACTTGTTTAATTATTTATTCTCTTATTCATTTCTTTCTTGTCAAGTATTATTAGTTATTTTCTGGACCAATAATGAAACGCAAATCCCCAATACAATTACATTGCAATGAGTATTACCTATGATCGATAGAAATTAAAATTTTTCATCACTGTGACATAATAGATAGATTAGTGACAGTAGGTAGGAACATATTGCCTAGAACAGGTTAAAAAGACATGGATTCAAAAATTTTTATTGTAATTTCCACACGCAGCCTAATTATTATAATATTTATTATTGTTATTATAATCAAATTTTCTCTACTTTCAACATGCAATTCTCCGAAATATATAAAAGAAACAAAAAAATGAATCGTTAAATATCGCTTGTAGTGAGTGTCGACAATTTTTTATATAAATCATAGTTTGTTGAGGAATAAAAAAAGATGTTTATTTCTATATTTGCAAGAAAAAATGATTGCGAATTTTATTAGATATATTAGTTTTTTTTAGATTGTTTAAATTAAAAATTTGAAATCGTTTATTTTCCTTTATGAATGAAAATTTATTTTACAGTTACTATAGCAGTTCACATTTACAATTGTAAATGATATTAATGATGATTTTTTACATTTGTAGTGGAATTATCAATAATGCTCATTGTGGATGCAATTTCAGTTTGATAAAGTATGGCAGCATCAATTTTCCTTCGTGCAACACTGAGAAAGTATTGGAGATATCAAAAAATTATGGATTGAACATTCAAATTTCTGGAATTATTGTGAGATGCACAAATGAATGTTGCGTTGAAATGTATCAGTATTTAAAATTATGTTTCTCCTCAAGTGTGAAATGCCCTTTCAGAAGTATAGGCCGGCTGTCAGTTTAAAAACATGAGCCATAATCATTTCATTTCGACTATTGAAATCCACAGTAAAATATTGATTGAATTGATAGGACAATTGAGAAATGAGATGAGAGAATTAGAGAACGATGTAGCTAAAATATTCTTCAAAAACAAAAATACTGATTGTGAATTATATGAAAAAAGATGAATCATTTAGCAATGAAATCTATACGATAAAACAAGAAAATCGTGAAAATGGGTTGTAATGGTTCACTTTATTTTTATTTTTTATTTTATCATATTCTATTCAAATCAAGAAAAAAAAAATCAAAATATAGAAGTTCAGAAGAACAAATAATCAAGCCCAGAATTTATTGAAAACAAGATAACATGAGCAAGTGACATTTGATGAGTTTTACTTTTTTTTCTGTTTTCTACAATATATTTTATTAATTATTATTATATTGTTGCGTCATAATATTTTCAATGCAAAACAGACAGTCCCGACACATCATACAATCATTTTTTTGTATATTTTCAGTGAATATAATAATAGTTATATAGAACATTTTGTAAACCGTGACATTTTAGATTATTGAAAAATTTGTTCGGGACATCAGGGCTTGAGTCTTAAAAATGGTGATAATCACGATAAATCGCCATGTATAACAAACCTATCCTTAACCGATGTTTTGTGACATAAATAATAAATTTTTTATATTTTTTAGTGCTAAAAATTTTAATTTTTCAAAAACAGTAGATTAATCTAATAATAATATGAGTCATGCAATTTTAAACCTACTATTTCCTGGTAATCATTCAGTTGTGAATCGTAGCAATATTCAGACACTACAATTGTTCCTGGGGCAAGACCTGAAATTTAGAATATAAATTTCTAAAATTTCTTAATTATTGTTGAAAAAATATTTAATTCAAATTTATATTTTTAAGATATTTTTAAGACGTGTAAAGATTGTCCATAATAATAATATATCCTTAGATAAGTTAGATATAATTTTTTCACGCATAGCCTTCGAAATGATTTGAATGGTTCTCATATTATTTTGGGCTGTCTGAGATGTTAAAAGGAAGATCTCTCAAAACATTGTTCTTTAGTATTTGGGAGTTTATAAATACCGTGGGAGTTAAGTAAGGGCAGAAAAGAGGCTAAACTAAAAACTAGAAATGGATGACTCATTGATGATAAAGAAAGAACGTCCTAAAAAATAAATTTAAAATTTCATAAAAATGTATAGAAAACAAATAAAACAATGAAAAGATTAAGAAAAACGGGGAAAGCAAATTAAACTGAAATCAATACCAAATTTAGTAAAAAGTACTAAAACCTAGTTGAAAATAAAATAATTAAATATAAATCAAATTTCATTATTAAAAACTATAAACAAATAGTCGGAAAATTAATAAAAACGTAATTTTAATTAAAAAGTGAATATTTTGTTTTATCAAAATAAACTCGCTGAACAAAAGCCGATGCCAGGAAAAACACAATTCAGTACAGTTAAAAAATTTGCAAGTACACTTTAAATTTTAATTTGACAACACTATTTGATGCAGTTTAGAGGGTGAGATTTAGCGCTCAGTTTTCTGTACGTCATTGCATCTCGTAGCCAGGCAATTTCTGCATCTATACCTATAACTTTTTTGTAGTTTAATGCCTCAAGCGGATCATAAGTAAATATATATTTATTAATGGTATCGTAGCCGGGCAATTTCTGCATCGATTCCTATAACTTTTTTGTAGGTTGATGACTCAAGCGGACCATAAGTAAATATATATTTATTAATGGTCTAGAACGTTTGACTGATAAATCAATATACGAACAGCAACAATTAGAAATCAGATTAGAGTGCATAATTTGAGCTGAACCAAGATAGAGAAAATATAATTTTGACCATAGTTAATGATAGTCAAAATCGAACTGTAAGAGATTACGTTCATGGTATTGCACACATTGTAAATTTTAATTGTACTAAATATTGAAAATATATATTAATTATATATTAGGTTGTTTTTATTTTGTCGGGAAACTGAACGGACCCAGTTTATTAACTCGTTTTTCCTGACAATCGTGACGGAATTGAGATAGTTTAGAGATTTTATTATAAGTATTTTCAACTACTCATTATCGAAGTAATCACTGGATAAATTTTCTCAAAATTTTTATCAAGCGAGTTACATGTAGGTTGTTTAGTTGCATCGATGTCTACATCGATGCCATCTAACATTGTTATATTATATATGGATTTTCGTTACATTAACAAACAGAACGCTTGTAAATGCTCAAGTTTGGATCGTCATTGTTAAATACCGCTCGAAATTAAATGTGTTCTCACACTGATAGAGATAATTCCGGATCAGGTAATTTCAAATGCACCTGTAATAATGAATTTCAATGGGAGCCAGTGTATTTGAAACACAAAACCATGTGCAGAATACAAAGGCCAATGAGCAAGAAACCCAGATTTGAACCTCCATCGTCAATGCCAACAAATCAAAGACCTGTCACGAATCAAAGTACGGCAAATATTTCAATCAACTAAATTCTCGATGAATATTTTCTGAGAAAATGGGGCAGTGTGACCAACGATATAAAATCATTTAATTTGCACAACATAACTTGAACAATTCATAATATCAATGGGATAATTCTCAGCAGAGGACTTTGACATCGGAAGTGATATTGAATAACTTTAATCCTAAGGCTGAAGGTCAACAATATCCATGCTCTTACTGTAAAAAATCACTTTCTACACTTGCTAGTCTAAAACAACATTACTCAAAGGTACATTATGTAACAAAAAACAAGATCAGCCAGAAAAACAACAAACTATAAATTTCGTCTGTGTGCGAGATATTTTTGGTTAAGTATATTTTGTATGCGTACACAGGCGCGAGTTCATTTAGATTTACAATTGTTTATTGTTGGTCAAATAAATATGTTATTAGAAAGCAGGAATTTTTTTTGTTATCAAAATGTTTTTAAACAATGGTAACCATACAATATCTAAAAATCACTTAAAGGTGAAAATTTAAATTTAAAGTGAAAACTTTATTCATAATCCATTTTGGTTTTTTAGCAGTATATCTAGATAGCAGATTTGGAATAATGCTAAGTCCCGAAGATATTTGGAAGGCTAAGAGGAAAGTTTTAAAAACAATAAAAATTTACAAAGAGAATTTTATAAGAAAATAAATTTTTAGTTCTTCAGAAGATGAGGATATTATTGAACAAGTTTTAGAGAAGAAAGGTTTTATCCAATTAATTTGGCAAATACAAATGCCACATCTACCCTTGATGGTTCAGTTAAAAATGACATGAAAATCTACGAAAATTATCCAAGACTGGCAAAAGAAAATAATATATTTTAAGGTTTTGGGAGCAGCATAAAGTTAATTTACCACTATTATATCATGTGGCCCAGATCATCTTAGCAGTTCCTAATACGCAAGTAAGTGTAGAGAAGACTTTTTCAGCTTTGAAAATTATATTATCAACACAAAGAGCTCCAACCCTGAAACGAACCCAAATCTGAACTTTTTATTTTGATTAACCTGAACTTGAACCTGAGCTCAATTTTTTCAAGGTTTCAGTCCTGATATTTATCATGAAATATGAATTTTCATTTTTAATATTTTCGAAAGCAATATCTAAAGTTATTGATAACATATTGTGAGTGTGTGTATAGTGGATAACCAAGTATCATTGGGAGAAAATTTTATTTTATTTTTAAGTGGGGTAAGTTAGTTGAAAACATGTTCAAAGGGTAAATCTTATTTAAATAAGGAATTTTAATGAATAAAATACTCAATTATTCAATGACTAGTACTCAATACTTAGTCATTTGTATACAGTACCTAGTGATTGTTGTTCAGTTATAAATCAGTGAATTGTTTAGTGTGTATGAGTTATCAGCATTCAGAAGTTGATACCATGTAAATATAACAATGGATTTGGTTTGAATGAATTTGATTAATTGTCGCTTGATAACAACCAGGTAACTAAGCAACCAAATAATTTGTGGATCAATTTGTCGAAATCAATGATCAAAAAGAGAGTGAATAAAATAATTAATAATAAAATTTCAATCTCAACTTTTATTTTTTTTGTTCAACCTTTTGTAATTTTATTTCAAAATTTTTTGGTCATTAACCTATCATTAATATTTATTCGTTCAGTAACTAGTTATTGGTAATATTGGGATTATAGTCAATAACCAAGTATTTTAAGGGGAAATTATCGATGAGGAGTTGAGTCGGTTGAATGGTGTTATTTAAAGGGTGAATACTATCTAAATGAATATTTTTATGAAAAATAACATTTAATAGAAGAATAATTGTTCAACATTCGATAAATTTTTAACAAATTAGTTGAAAATTGTTTAACAAGACGTATTGACTTTTACAAAATAATTTTTCTTGCTAACTAACCAGTTACTAAGCAAAACGTGATTTACTGATATAGAGGTATTAATGATGTGAAAAAAAGAAAAGAAGATTTTATTAATTAATTTGTGATTTAACTTGTATTTATGGTTAATGTTTAACTTTTTATTTACTTTTATTTAAAGTTTTGTTGGTAAGTAACCAAATATTTATTTGTTCAGTAACTAGTTATCGGTTACCTAATATGTATACAAGTATCTTGAATGAAGTTCCCAAACGGAAAACATGTAGTGGATAGAAGCGGAAAATATCCAATCTTATTCTTCAAGAGTGGGAAATGCAGGATAATGGGTTGCAAGAGACAATTACTCGAAGGAGATCTCAAGTATCAGATTCATGATTTACAACTTGTATGATTTGTCTACCAAAACAGAACACATTTAAGAGCCAGAACTGTTTCCTGCATTAAGACTTGTCAAGTATAATCCTTTATGTGTGAATGTATTTGCAAGCGGAAACGTCGTTGCCATAATCTTAATACCGAAGAATACTAGATTATTTATTAAGCACCGATTGTATTTAAATATATAGATTTCTGAAGATTAAAAAAAATCAAAATGATTGACGAGCAAGAACCATACGTATTCGAAACAACTCTTATGAAGATGGAAAAGTTCTTTCCGAATATGAAGAACAAACTTTCGTATTGTGCTCCGGAATTTTTGGTAACAAGGATTTATCAAATGACTGGAATAAACATTGTACGGATGCATTATGAATCGGTTCAAGGAACTGTTTAGATGACTGCAGATCCCTCAATGTTTACTTGCCATTTAGATGTAGATGCTGCAGGGACTACAAGAAGATGTCCATAATTTGTTGGCAGAACTAAGAGCTAATTATAAGATGATTTATAACGATGCAAATTAAATAAATTTTAAATTTGATCTTTTTACGAGTTTATTTTTATGTTGAGAAACATTTTTTTTATAAAGTATTTACTAGGTTGTATTAATGTAATTTAATGAAATACTTTTTATTATTATTATTTTGAAAATTTCTAATTGCTTTGAAAAATTTCAACTTTTAAAACATTTATAAAATTTTTAATTTCAAAATTATGTTGGGCCAGAACACAAACGGCCTTGGAAAATGTCTAAATGGATCGGTAACACACACGCAAACATAACATGCAAATTCAAACTCAAACCTATTAAAACATCAATTAAACCTTATCAAATATGAGAAAAAAGAGAATTACATATAAAATAATAAACATAAAAATAAATTAAAATAATAACAAAATGCAACAAGATCCGCACGATACAAACACAGACATAACATGAAAACCCAACAAATTCGACCGAAATTTGATAAATTAATAAAATTTCATGAAAATGAAATTTAAATCAAAGAATTTGAATTAGAAATAATTCAATAAAAATTATCAAAATAAATTAAAAAATAATAAAAATAAAGATTAGAATACATTAGAAAATAACAAGGTCGAATTTTGTTTTACTAAATCAAAATTAACACGCGAGGTTAGGGACAGAAAATAGATATAAATACCGATACATTTTCACATAAAATTTAACCGTTTTTCAAATCAAAAATCATTTTTGAGTTTTGTTTAAAAATCTACTTTGAATTAATTTTTAGGTGAGCAGTAGTTTATTTGGAACTCTCTCTCCCCGTCCCGTCCTCGCAACCTCGATAGAGCTCTGCTTGGATGTCGGCGTGGGGGGAGATGTATTTTTTATGATTTATTGGAATGATTTGGTCAAGTAATTTGTATCTTGTTTTTAATGTTAATAAATATTTATAATGTTAAAAATTGAATTGGTTTTTCATAATTAATTTGTCGAAATTTTTCCGGCCCACAGCCAAAACACATCACAAGTTAGTAAAATCAACATACAATTCAGATTCGTGTAAGCGCGTGGAATATCGCCGATAATCTGTGCCCGTGAAAACCCGGCGTGCGGAACGCAGGGATTGGAACGCCAATATTATTCCGTATAGAAGAAAGGAGAAATAAGGAAGGGGTCTTTTGGCTACATCCTCGTTTCTCGTTTTCTATAAATTCGACCTAAATTATTCTACATACGGCTCAAAATCATAACACCGAGTAGTCCAGTGGGCACTCATTAAATATAATATAAACATAAAATGCGTGTAAGGCCTATTAAAGGGAAAGGGTACGGGGAATAAATTAATATGAAATGAAATAAATGAATAACTTCAACTTAACTGTAAATTATAGATTTCTAATCGTTATCAAATAAATCGCCTCAAACTCCTAGTAAAATAAAGAATTTAATCGGGTTCTGAGTCCGAGATTAGACGCGTTTTTCTTGGGATCACCGCTATGTAATCAATGATTATTTTCACCGTAAATTTAAAATTGACATGAATTTAAAAGGGGACCCGTAAATTAATTAAATAGTTGTTAGTAAACTCGGTAAATACATAATTATAACGATCGAAACCAACTCACCCTGAACTTTTAGTAAAGTAGAAGGTTTAACTAACTCCAATTCAGAGTACATCCCTCAGTATGGTTAGCAAACGCATTTTTTTGAATACCCTATAGAACGGCATCATTAATAATTGAAATTGGCAAAAATTTAACGGTAGAAACATCATAAATACCATTGAGTTAAGTTAAATAGAATCAAGAAATAAAAACCCATCGAGCAGACAATTTTATTTATATCATCGATCAAGACAATCCCTCCAAAATTGTATAAGAAGCCTGCATTGACAGAACCCACGAAACATCCCTAAAATCTCTGTAAACTTATGCGAACCAAATTAATTAAATTACTAACCCCACTTACGGAATATTCAGCATCGATACAGCCAGAACAATTCATCCGATAAATAATTCAAATTGGTCATTATGACTCAAAATAGGAATGTTTTGCTAAATTCATTCCCGGCATGTTTGGCAGTGACTTCCAGCACCAACTAAGGAAAATTCGTTATAATGAGAAAATAAACGTATAAAGAACTTACTAGACAGTGTAATAAATCACCGGAAAACTGATCACTACAATTTCGCATGTCCGGATGACACGATAAATGGAATAAATTAAATATATACAAATCAATCGATCAACGGAAATAGATTTTAATATTTAAGTCGATTTCTATTCCATAAACAATTTATCAAGATTCATTAGGATTAATCAATAACCCGTGTGTACAGACACCCACTTCTGTATTTAAATAAATTATCAATACGAAGTGATTTTGGAATTACTTCTTCTAACTATGAATACCCAACCAATTTCTGATGAAGCGACGTCGACGCATGGAACATCTACGGCAGGAGCTACGACGACGCATGATAAAATGGAGAGTAAGATCATTATAAATTATATTGAATCTATAAATGTAAATGATTTTCTTATTTTAAATTATAATTGTAAATGGTTTTTATTATGCACATTCAATTTAGATTTGTAAATAATTTCCCTTACTCATGTTTAAATTATAATTGTAAATAGTTTTCTTATCCATATTTAGTTTAGAATAATAAATAATTTTCTTATTCATATATAATTTTGATTGTAAATAAATTTTTCTTAATCATGAATGTCTAATCATTTATTACACCTAACTTATCTACTGTAGCTCCGTCCCATCGTCACCAATTTTCTATTTTCACAAATACCTTCAAATACCCGAGTAAGTGCAGTCAGGCCACTAAATCACAGATCATCACAATTTTCCCCTAAAATATTTATACGCATCGCCATGATAATATCGATTATGTCATTACACTTCCTATTTATTATTTCATTCCCTTTCACAAGTTTCAGGGACATCACGCTGAGGAGGTAATTATAGAGCAAATATAAATCGTCTCAAAATAGCCATTATCAACCAATAAATCTTGGAGATTTGAATTTGTTCGATATTCAAAACGGGTGATACAGGGACTTATTATCAGTAAATTTTTCATAAAAAAAAAAGAAAAAACCCTCACTATGAAAGATTAGTCGCAGCCCATTTGTCCAAACGCTAACTCCTGCCGAGGATCAAGAGAGTATTTCGCCCCAAAAATTCCGACGGACGTAACTTTTTAAAATATTGCGCACTAAATGTTCTAAAATAACCTGAACTAGTATGTAAATGTGCAATAATGATACGATATGCATAATGACAATAAATCGAACCAACACTTGAAATGAATCAATCGTTTTCCCTATGTGGCTGAGAAATCAACAAAATCCCTATATATAATAATAGCAGAAATTAACTTAGTCGACGGCAAGAGACCCATCATAATTATTTTCCTATCACTAAGATTAGTAATATTAAATGATATCCATTCCAGCAACCAATCCAATGGATCAGACGGAAATCTCTCTCGCAGACCGATGGAGATGGGCCTGGGCTCAGTACCGACAGGAGAAGTGCCCAGAGTTTCCCCCGTCGAAGTTTCTCGATAGAAACAATCAGGGACAAGGAACAATCGACCAATGGAGCCCGGCCGAGGAGATCCACCAACAGGCTCAGCGGCTGCTCACAAATTTGGAGATCCATCAGCGCAAAGTAAACCTACAAGTGATCCGAGCTCGCCAGTATCTGGCGAACGTTGAGGAAGATTTGCTGGCGGGTCGGATCGCAGATAACTACTGGCATCTCCAATCAATCTCCCCGACCCAGGACGTACCAACCGTTGCTACTCGAGCCCGCCGTACGAAGAGGCCGACTATGTCGATCTCGGGCTACACACCTGAAGAATGGGTGGCAAAGAGATTCCCATGAGGGATTATAAGCCACATATCGCGTGATGATTGACCCAAAACAAAATTTTTTTTATTGATTTGTGGTTAATACAAATTAAACTTGCGAATGTTTTGTTTTCGTTGATCTGTTTTCGATTAATCAAGATTTTTAAATGATTTCGCCTCAATTTGTTTGAAGTAAAACTAATGTCATACGGTTGTAACTTATCAGTAAACTATCTTTTAACTATTTTTATCGTTAGACATGGACCCCACCCAATTGCTACAAAATGAACTATTCCGCGCCCAGAAATCCAACAAATCCCTCTACGAACAAATAATTCAGCTCACCAAGGAGGTTCAGCAGGTGAAGTCTACCTGGGTGGATCCGGCAAAGCTCAAATCCATCCACCAACGCCTCACAGCCGCTCAAAAGGGTTGGGCGGAGGAGCGTCAATTGAACCAGAATCTCCGGACACAAATAAGGGACTAGAAGTCGCCCTGGCTGCTAGTCGTGAAGGGGAGGCGGTAACTTACCCGCTCATCTTCGCCCCATCTCAGTTGGCGTACCGGAATTCAATCAACGACTCCACACTAGAAGCGACTCCATCGACGGTACCACCAAGTAATCACCGACCGGGACGCAAGGAACGTGCCAGTCGCAGAGCTGCACGCCTGGCAAGCCAATTGAACTAAAGTATCCAGTGCTATTCTAACACCGAATTAACTCACAGATATTGTACATTTTTTAATCATTTCCTTGTTTCATTAAATAAAATTGCAATTATTGTTAAATAAATCTAAAGTAGCAGGTCACAAAATATGATAAAAACTGAATGGTCGTCGAAAAGTCGTGAATACTCACACCGCGTCACCAGAACATCGTTCTACACCTATCGATCAACATGGGTCTGATCTTGAACTTTCTCAAAGTTTCTAAAAGATTCTAATTCAGCTTCAAAATTAATTATTTATTCATCTAAACCAACATTTAAAAAGACGTGCAAAATTGATGAAATTTAATTTCCATGTTATTAAGAAAGAAATCAGTGTTTAGATAGACCTAGAAAAAGAATTAAGGTTTAAGTACATAAAAAATGTAAAAATACTTTTATTTCAACAACCTAATTGCGTTTGGATCATTTTTCGATGAATCTTATTGTTGTTTTTTATATTACATTTAATATATTCGAAGCGAGAAACAAAAGAGACCTCTTTGATCGAGTTAACTATACCAGCCGGAACACTACGATTACGATGGCGTACAGTGACATTACGTATTCATTTCGCGATATATGTGGAAGAGCAAATCAAGACACGATGTCCTCTACATAGGAATCGTAGTGATTGTGTCTCATATTACGTTGAGCTATTTTAAACGATCATATATGAATCTCATTTAAATAAACATTTATTCGCTTATTATTATGGGTTTATCGAAAATAAAGGTTCAAAAATTTGAAGTAGTAATAGATTAATCATGATTGAATTTGAAACTAATGAACCTGGACCAAAATTTTGATGCGTTTAAGGTTTATCGCCACTTTGTAATATTGTACAATTATCAACCAATTATCTTAATTAGTATCTTCAACAATTAGGTAGTTAATATTTTTTGTTTTTGAAAAAATTTTCATTGAATTGTAATCGTCTTGTTCTTTTTTATTTGTCAACAACTATGGATGAATTAGTTTCCAAGTTAGCAGCTATTAATGTCATATCTTTTCATAGAATTACTATGAAGTAAATTCTAAAATTATGCAAATATTGCAAATATTGTAGATATAACAGCAAATTCAAAAAAATCAAAAAAAAATTTTCCAAACCCAAATTTTGAAACGAATAATCAAAATGTTCTGAAAATTCATACGATTATAAAACCCGCTACGCTGAAGCTGATGCTGTCAAAAAAAATTAGCCAAAAGGATGGGTAAAAAAATAGCTGAAATCAGGATTTAAACCGTGATGCAAAAGTATTCATAGTGTGTTGCAACTTTGCAATTTTAAAGATTTATTTAACACTAGATTTACCGAGACCGTCAAAACGACGGTTTTCAATTTTCTTGCTAAAAAATTACATAATTACAATTAATATTTTTTCGAAATAATTGCATGACTTTTCTACATATGTAGCGGTAATTAATTTTATAAATTGTTTCTATTTTTAAATGTATCCAAAATGCAAATTTTTTTGTACTATACCTATTTCTACCAACACCCGTCAAAATGACGGCTACTAAGACAAATTTGATATTTGTTGTACGGTTTATTGCTATATTCGCCAGTATGATTTTAGAAGTTGATAAATAATACCTTGTTATCTCAAAAATGAATCATTTATTCTATATACTACATATTTTCTGTTGAAAAAGAAAACAAATTGGTTGTCACATGATGAGTGATCTCACAGGCTCCATATGATTTCGTTGAAAACTGAGTTTCTCACCGCATATGCTCAGTCAGTAATTTTAGCCATTGGCAGATATAGTAGTATTTATCCGCGCCAGTTCATCTCCACCCTCACGATTTCAACAGAGGTAAGATAATTTAGAAAAAATAAAAAATGTTTTTGGTTTTATATTTTTGTTATTTATCAGGCCGTAAAAATGACCAAGCAAATGAAAATAGAAAAGTTATTAGAAAAAATACGTAACATACCAGAAGGATTCTCTGACATTGAAGAAGATAAACTTTATGATAGTGATGGCGATCTAATCGAAAGTAATAACGGACCGTACGGTAGTGATGATTACATGTTTGATAGTGGTGATAATGACAGTGATCATGAGGAATCTTCTGCAAGTGATAGTGAATATGAAAATATTTTGAATATACCGAAAAGGAAAAGGAACCAACAATTATCTACAAGTTCAGAAGAAGTAGAGGAGGATGAAATTGAATTGTCTGCGGATGGAACAGTCTGGAAAAAACTAAACGAAGGATCTTCTGGGGGAAGATTACCACTACATAATATTTTCAAAGATACACCTGGTCCAACAGGATATGCCAAAAGGAACATAATGAAAGGTTCTGCAAGTAGTGCATTTTCTTTGATTATCGACAGAAATATTATGGAGTATATAATAAAATGCATAGAAGCGGAGGCTTTTAGAGTTTTTGGTAAAAAATGGACACTTACAGAAGAAAAATTAAAAGCTTTTATGGCTATAGTATGTGCACGTGGAGCATATAAAGCCAAAAATCTAAAACTTTCCTATTTATGGAATAAAAAATGGGGGCCTAAGTTTTTTGCAGATACCATGAGTAGGAACGATTTTACTGAAATTTTAAGATTTATTCGTTTCGACAACAAAAATTCTAGAAGTCAACGTTTGCAAACTGATAAATTTGCTTTAATTTCGAAAGTGTGGAATAAATTTATTGAAAATAGCCAAAACTGCTACAAACCAGGGCAAAATATAACAGTAGACGAACAACTATTTGCTACAAAAGCTAGGTGCAGGTTTACGCAGTATATGCCAAATAAGCCCAACAAATTTGGAATAAAATTTTGGCTGGCAGCAGATGTCCAAAGCAAATATATAATAAATGGATTTCCATATTTAGGTAAGGATGAAACTCGTTCCTCCTCTACTTCATTATCTGAATTTGTTGCCTTAAAACTAATGGAGCCATATACGATGAAAGGGAGAACTGTAATAACAGATAATTTTTTTACAAGCGTATCGTTAGCATCGAAGCTGCTTGCAAAAAGGACCACGTTGGTTGGAGCTATACGTAGTAATAAACGAGAACTGCCAAAGTTTGTAAAAATAAAAAAAGATAATATGCAATGTTATTCAACTTTGCTTTACAAAGCAAATGATTTTATTCTCACGATATATAAAAGCAAACCACAAAAAAAAGTACTAGTGCTAAGCTCAAAACATAAGTCGGTTCAAATTAACAAAAATAAAAAGCTATTGCCCGAAACAATTACATTCTATAACAAAAATAAATGTGGTGTGGATTCATCTGATCAAATGGCCAGAAAATACAGCACAAAATCTGGATCTAGAAGATGGCCACTAGTATTCTTCAATATACTAGACCTTGCCATAATAAATGCTTGGATATTATATAAGAAAACAACTGCAATAAATATAGCAAGAAAAGATTTTATGTTTCAACTGGCGGACGAACTTGCTGCAGATTTCGTAAAATCAAGAAGTCAGATAGAGAGGCATAACCAGCAACCTCTTGATGAATCAACAAATACAAGAAAGCAATGTCAAACAGGGTTTTGCAATAAGAATAAAACTACTCTTATGTGCGATAAATGCAAACGATACGTATGTGGCAAATGTATATCAGTAAAAAAAATTATTTGTAAAAGATGCGAAGAATAAAAATCAAAATCAAACTAAATTTTAAAAAAAGAATATCGTTCCTGAATTATTATTATTATTTTTTCTTTAATTGTTTCTGTTGTAAAATACTATAATATGCTTGTTATAAATGTTTTATTGTATTTTTATTATTTAATAAACAATTATACATATTGCCTCTCAAATTGTGTAAAGTATTTCGTAACCCGTCATTTTGACCGCTCATGGTAGAACTAGGTATATCAAAAAGTCCGGTAGATCTAGTGTTAATATATTTAATTTTAAAGTTGAAAAATTCAGAATATCTGTTGATGAATTGGTAGGCGTGAAAAACAAAAGATAAATGCAAAAAAGCATTTGGATAAGTAAAATAAAAATAAAAATATTTAATATATTGTGGCTGAAACGAGTGATGCTGCTGCCGTGATGTAGAAATGTAGAAGATTATCTACAAATTTCACCAACTTTGCTAAAATAACGGGTTTGATTTGACTGTTCGAAATTTTTTGTATTGAGCAACTGGAATCTGATAACGAGATTTTTAAGTATTTGGCAGTGGTGTAAAACAGTTAATTTAAAAAGTTTATTAATTAAAGTCAAATCTACAAAAACTATTGTAATTCATTGAAACACAGTGATTGCTATAAAATAATGGAGCGGCATTATCATCCTGTAAATAATCGAGTCACCTTTAATCTATGTATGACATGTCACACCGCCCAAAATATAGCGTTTTCCGATTTTTATGCTCAACACTTTCAGCATTTAAATACATTTACCTTCACTAAGAACATTCTTTCAAAACAATTAAAACACAATTAAAGGACGAGCTAATCCCATTTACGCTCAAATGGTGAAATATTAATTTCCGATAAAATTCCTCAAGTCACTCATCAAACAAATAATATTTCAAACCGATACGTTGGGTGCGTTACTCCAACTATTAAATATGAATTCACATGCAAAAGGATGTCGAAACTTTAAAAATGAATATCTTAATAATTCCCAATCAATTAATAACTAAATTAAATTCTGCAATATCATAAATGGATCATGATAAGATCCAGTTCTGTATTGACATTAAATTTTTAAAAAGATGGTGAATACAATCTTTTATTATTTCCAATACAGATAAACCTATGAGTGATATCTTTTTAGATGAAGGTATTGCTTTTTTAAATGAGAAAATAATTTTTTAAAAAATAAAAAAATATATAGGTTGAGTTGTAGTAGCTATATTCATACTCCTGCCTCCTTAATTGCTAAACATTGTATGTAAAAACCACTGATGACCTGTGAGCTACATTAAAATATGATGTTCATGTTAATGTTGATATAAATCATTGGAATAAAGCAAGCAATTAAAATCCACCTGACCTTTTTAACCCTTCTGATTTCCCCGTTGTAATATTCCTAAATTTGAGTGATTTCATTTTTATTTACATATTTTTTAAACTTAAATTTTAGTGTTACATATTTATATGCAATGTACGTTTAGTATTATTAAATTTTACATGTTAGAATAATAGTAAACACAAAAAATATCTATAGTACCTAAATCTAATATTAGGATATATATTTTTATATGATATTCGAAGAGTTTTGATGTGTTTCCAAAGTGGCCAACAAGATCATTTATATTGGTCACTCATGTTATAGATAATATTAATTAAGAATTTAATAGGAAACTGAAATTTTAAAGGGGAATCGGAAAAATCAATGATAATGGCAACTAAAAATATATTATTAAACGTTGATTTAAACATATTTGACTTAAAATAAATTACAAAAAAATAATTTTCCACCTACAATTTGATAAATAGCGTCATTTCTTAATTCCATTTATTTAAATATTTTTATATAACTTAATTAATAATGAGCCATTAAAACAATACTGATAAATACAGAGACTAGAAATTTTGGCCAATAACATCCAAAAAAATCTTTGTAGATAATCTTCTTAAAATCTATCTTAGATAAACATCCGTAAATAAATCAATAACATCTACAGTCTGATCAGTTGTTTAATTTGAAACTTTGATATAAAGATTATAAAAAGAAAGCTTTAAGGTATAAAATCAGGAATAAAATGTCTAAATGATGAAAACGTTTTATATACTTCATAAGCTTTTAAAAATTCAACATTTTGTTATTTTGAAATGAAAAATTTAAATGTAACTTAAGTAAAAAAATTTAATTTCGATGAAAATGCAAGATATTTTATTTAAAAATTCTAAAAAAATAAAAAGAGTGATAAATTACAAATTTAGATCTAGATACTTATGGATTTCAACAATTTGGTAAACAGAAAATATATTTTATTGAAATTATTTTGCTTACAAATCATTTACAAAAATGTCGAAATGTTGAAATTGCTAATGAATATGATGATATATGAAAAAACTTCAAATAATGAATAAATTTTGATGAAGATAAATTTAGATGATAATGATGACAAAATCGATTCTAAGTTGAGGGTCGAAGTATTTATTTGTTTCAAAGGTGCATATGTACATATACATACTTCATGCAATTAATTACTTTAATTGCATTTTATTTGTACGCCAAAATTTTAAATATATATGTATTTCTTTGATATTGGGGTGAGGAACATCGAAAAACACTCAGTAATGTGTTAAATACTACAAATGATAAATAGATCTACATAATTGGAATCAAGGAGAAGATTTATTTCCCCATAAATGCATTTCTGTATAGAATTAGGATTCGTAAAATTATTCATTTGTGTAACAACTCAAAATAGATATGGTGAAAATTTAAGGATTACAAGTAATTTAACTAGCGCATCTGTATCGACATAATTTATTATGATATACATCGAAATCTATAATAAAAGATATTCCATTATTTTATACAGACTTTTGCTCCAATACAATTAAGCGATTTCTCGATGTTGTTGATAACAAAATCTTGAACAGAGGTACACAAGATTCTCGCAGCAACACACGTGACGGGGGATATCATATAAAATACATTGAAAGTGATCAAGAAAATATGAAAAAAGAAATGACCGCTTTGGTGGAGGAAAGTTATATTAGTCAATGTTTTGCTGATGACTTGGAATTAACTGGGAAGGAAACGATCAAACCCGTAGGTGTAATCGGGGGAAATGTTCAAAGGATAAAGACAAAATCGGTACAAATGATGGTGACCAGTAATGGCGGAAAGATGAAAAGAAATTTCGAAGCTTTAACAGTTACTAGTATTTTTGGCGAATTACAAGTAGTCAAAAGATTTAAAGAAAAGGATAAATGGAAGCGACTAAATTGAATTGACTATACAATGTTAAATGAAAAACAAGTGGTTATCTCTGAACGAAATTGATGGGATAATTGGAGAACCAATTGCAAGATTGACGCCAAATGAATGGAAATGTGTTGACCATGAAGACACCATAATAATTTCATAACATTTAGCCGTAGTGAAATATTAGATCAAGAAACTCAGCAACTGTGGATGAGAATAAAACAGATAATGTTGACGGAAGACACTCACAGCTAAACCAAGATGCTTATGCCGACTATAAAGATACGATGATAATGGATAATGCGAGCATGGAAGAATTGAGACAGAATAAAGCGAACATGTTATGCGAAGAATCGAGGACAGATCTATGGAAAACAGACTGTTTCGAAGTTACAATCTTTTCCTCTTGGAAGACTAGTAAGTTTATGAGCAACTGTGGAGGAGAATAAAACAGGATAATGTTGACGGAAGACACTCACAACTAAACCAAGATGCTTATACCGACTATAAAGATACGATGATAATGGATAATGCGAGCATGGAAGAATTGAGACAGGATAAAGCGAACATGTTATGCGAAGAATCGAGGACAGATCCATGGAAAACAGACTGTTTCGAAGTTACAATGAATGCTTCCTATAGTAATTCTGAAAATTTAGACAAGTTAGAAATTTTGCGGAATAGAAGTTGAGTCGAGTGCTGTATGTTCTAAGAAAAATCCTGTAACTTATGAAAAGCGACAAATATGATGAAAATTGTAAATAGACGTGTCAATGCCTTTGGAAGAAGTATCTAACGATGTTACCGGAAAGTGAGGGGATGACAGAAAAGAGGTTGAAAAGTATTCGATACAGGTTGAACAAGGAAATCGGTTAGGGAAATATGATGAGATAATTCAGGATTATGAAATGAAAAAACATTTGTCTGTAATGACAGTCGATAATCCTAACAGAAACGAGGGGATATTACGTCATTTTCCAGATATAAAATGAGTGAATATTAATGTACGAATTGTGATGGGCGCTGACACACGAAGATGAAACCCAAAGTGAAAATCAAAATTATGGAGTATTTAATACTGGTGGATCATGTGATCATGATGATGCAGAGTTAGCACAAATGTGTTAAAGGAGGGAGGATGGTTAATTTTTGTAAAAAAAAATAAGGATTTCGAGTTTTTATAAAAATTTAAATTTTGATGAATATGATGATTTTTCTGTGGATTTTGAGAATGGTTGGTTTAAAATGTAGGTTTAATAAAAAAATTGTTAAAATTAGTTATTTTCTTGCTATTATTTCTAGTAAAGTTGAGTTTCATGATAAGTTTTGTCAGAATAATAAACACCATTCCCCAATAATCTGGAGATATTGCATGGAAATTAACATTGTAATACAGTAACTGATGAAAACAAAAAATCGAAATAATAGTAAATCAAGAAGCATGTGTATACGAAAACATTCTGATGAAGATGGAAGAGCTCTTTCCAAATATGAAGAACAGGCTTTCGTATTGTGCTCCTGAAATGTTGACAATACGAATTTATTGTACGGATACACAATGAATCTGTTCAGGTTTGTTGAGAATTTGGTTAGTTTGTTCCCTTAGCCCCCATGTAGTTTAGTAACTTGGAGAATGGATTCAAAATTTGAGTCTTTTCTCCAAGTAACGACAATAATTGAAATTAAGACATGAATATAAAAAAAAAATATTATATCTTAAAAAAGAAAAACAAACTTTGCTTGAGTTTTTTTTTAAATTAAAAGACTTGGAATTGAAAGAATTAAAAAGTTGCTGTTTAAATTAGATTTGTAAATTGTTTATATTTGAAAAAATAAAAGTAATTTGTGAGTAAAAGTAATTTGAAAAGAATAGGAATTTGTAATATTTCAAAAAATGGTTCTGACAAAGCAGTTAAAATCTTGCAGGGCTGGTTAGGAAGCAAATTACAGCGGACGAAACAGGCGATGGAAATAAAGGGAACGATGGAATTTCGCAGAACGAATTATGAAGATAGGTCCGTAAATAACAAGGAGTATCGAGGCCAACCTGTAATGTCCCATGTCACAGTGAATCAAAACACAAAGAACAAATCTAATAAAATCGAAAAATTCAAATATCGAGGAAGTTGTATCAAGAATCAAGACTTAAGCCATAGACAAGAGGAATTGAAAAATCAGAAATGCCATATGTGTGAGGAGAAACATTATTTAAATCAATGTCTTGTGCTTCGAAAAATGAATGTTGAAGAAAGAACAAGAAAAGTCAGGGAGCTTAAACTCTGTTTCAACTGTCTAGCGAAGGGTCATTTCGTGAAGGAATGTTAAAAAGAAAAATTGTGAAGGAAAACACAACTATTAGAGCCAAAAATATCGGAGGAGAGTGTTATGATGGTGGTCGAGCCACATCAGTTGTCAGCTAATAAAAGGTGGATTAGTCTTCAGACTATTCCAATATACACTGGAGAAAGGTAACCGGCAATTGGTAGTTAATGCTCTGCTCGATGATGCGAGTACAGCTAGTTTTATAAGTGAACAAGTGACTGCTGAATTAAACCTCAGTGGAGAAAAGGTCAGAATCCCTATAAAAGTGGTTGGAGGGAGGACGGAGGAAGTTGTTGCACATCGAACAGAGATGACATTGAAGAGTTTGGATGAGTCGGTTGAGAAAGGTTTTAAGGCAATGGCATTAAAGTCTGTGACAGGTGAAATGAGAGTCATGGACTGGAATGAATCTGCAAAATCATGGCCTTATTTAGCGGAATTGAAATTTCCTTCATATTTGAAAAGAAAGTCGGTTGATGTCTTAATTGGAGCGGATTATTTAGAGCTTCAGTATTCGATTAAAGAAATAAGAGGCGGGGAAGGTGAGCCTATTGCAAGGCTTACACCGTTTGGATGGACCTGTATCGGTAATACGGGTTATGGAGATTCGTTTTAACATCAATCGAATTTCGTTCAAACGTAGAAATTTTGGGAATTGGAAGATCTCGAAATGCCACCATCGTCTCATTCAATGAAAGATTCTACAACATTCATTAAAGGCAATGCAATTCAAGAATGATAGGTAGAATTTTAAAGAAGATTTAATCAGTTTAAAGAGCCAAAAGTCATTTATTTGAAATGTTAAGATCATTGCATTGTTTTTACTAACTTATCCATTTAGATGTTGCAGGGACTACGAGTATTTATAAGAGCTTGTTATAATCAGATTTAAGAAGACTTAAATTTTTATATTTGAAAATGATTTTTGATTTTTATATGTTGATATTTTATTAATTTTAACAAAAATTAAAAGAATAAATTTAGAATTTAGAAATATTTATAAAAATTAATAATTTTTCACAGAAATAATTAAATGATTACGTCATTGTGTAATCAAGATAATTTGTGTGCGTTACATTATAATTGTGGCGATTGGGGATTTTAAGTGTAAGGATAGTGGGCTACCTATACAATTAAATCACTCCTTAAAAATGTCGACGAGAAAGCATTTTCACGAATGAAATAATGAAATCAAAAGTTACGATCAAGACTGGACAATGACCATATGAATAATTTTTAAAAATAAAGATATTAGTTTCAAAGAAAATATTAAGAATGTCTTTGAAAGATCAAGAAACAAATCATATAGCTCACATTAGTTTTTTAATAGTATCATAGCTTTTTGTAGTTTTTTTTATGTCAATATTTTACATAATTTTTCTTTATAATATAATATATGATTATATAAAATAATGAAAACTTTGATACGGCCACCTGAAATCCGGAAAAATGTTTATGTGGCCGCCTTAAAAAGATTTTTGACCTCTGCTCTATGGAAATCTTTGTCAATTTGAAGCAAAATTCGACAGTTACGAGTATTTGAAAGCCAGACCGAACGAAATCTAATGTAGTCAACACACTTGATTGAAGGATAGAAAATAGTTCGCTAGTCGAATTCAATGAATATTGTTTTAGAAAACACATATTGGAGTAGAAAATTTCTTTCCGGTTTTGCCGAAAAATAGGAGTAGATTATGACGCGTTTCATTTTATTTGGTGAATACATGCAAATATGAGCATTCGGAAATATCACTCATACATCCTAAATTGAAAACGATACTATGAAAAGATTGGTTTTTGAAATAAATATTGCACCGGGCGCCATTACATAAATCGTTAATCAAGTTTTATGAATAAAAAGAGGTGTATTTATTGTAAGAAGAATAATAATCATTGATAAGATGGATTGATAATGAGTAGGGTGCATCATCAAAAAAAAATTTCGTTTATTGAGCTGTTTGCTATTTAGCTTTGTTCCACTGACCAAAATAAGCAATAGTATGCAAAAGAAACAATGTTGCATAATATTTAGAGGTCCCCCTGGCCCATGAGTTTTTCTGTTATTGTATTTACCTTATATTATTATTAACCTTAACAATTTATATAATCAGTTTTGCATATTAGCTGCAGAAGAACATGGCGGAACAAATGTCATATGAGCTAACAGAACCATGTACAACATCATCAGAAGGCGAGCCTATTGCTGATCACAGCAGATCATCAGAACTGCCAACGACGCATCCTCTCTCTGTGTCGGTGCCTTCAGACTGCAAGAATAAACCGCCGACTCGTCGGGCTACCGAAGTATATGGTATAGGTCCTGCAATATGTAGTGATGATGCAACAATTACTGGTATTCGCCTACCAACATGCATGCAAGTTCTACGTTGTATGATGTACCACTGTAATGTAGCATCACACAGTCAACGCCCAGGATCTACAGGTGCTCAATCTCGAAGACGGTGTTGAAACAAGTGTTGAAGATTGAAGCATCAAGGTCACCAGATGTGACATTGTTCACCAGGTTGCGAACTAACTGGGACTTCGTGCCACATGATTCCAGTCAAATCCGACCATTTTGCCCAGCTGATCATATCACTGAAGCACAACAACTGTTAGCAGAAATGAAGGATGAGGTGGTTGCTGTTGCAACTGGAAAGATCGAATTTTTGCGAGATGATTATCACGAGTTCACTGAGCTTGCACTTCAAGGCTGGTTTGGTGACACACCAAAGACCAGGAGCACTGCACAAGGCACGGTGGATGGCCAAGTTGATCTATAGTATCAAGATAGCACTTTGTGAGAATCAGATTGGCGAACTGCCACCAGGCACAATTACGACACGTCACCAAGTGAGCAAGATGCGTGTATTTGTCACATTTGTCACTCACGTGTATATTGTATGGTGGTTGACCTGTAAGAAAACTGCAGATGCTCCATGGAATGACCTCCAGCTGTACAAACACCTTCTGGAATAGACAAGTTAATCTCACAATCAGCCGTTCGGGAATTCCAGCGACATCTGTGGTATTTAACGGCTGAGATGGTCCCACTAGCGCTGTTCAGCGATTGCACGCCACGATCTGAACGAGAAGCGCTGGCTGGTGCCTTGCTAAAGATAAAGCCATCAATTGAACTTCAAGCGCCATTGAATCGGTTTGGTAACGGTTGGGGGAACCAAAATTCCCCACATCCATCAATGCGTCTACACGCCTGTGTGATTTGGTCGGAGAAGATTCATGGTTTATAATATACCGCTTGCAGTTGGATTCAAGCTTTCTGGAACTTCCTGTCAGTGAATGGAATAATTCGGAAGCATACATGAACAGTGCTAAAAATGTGGCAGCAGTTAATGTCGTCAACGATTGTGCAGAAAGAGGCGTCAAGCTATCATCAGATTTTGTTGACACTGCTCGTTCGGATGAACATTTCCAGAATGTACTTCAGGTCGTTGAGAAAGACCGTCAAGAGCATCCAGATCTTCGTCGACAGATAAAATTCAAAAATGAAAAACTGTAATTATATTGACAATCGTATTTGTGACTGTTCAGGACTACACAGTACACATGTAATTGCATTGATCTAATAATTATGATTGAATACTGTAAAACAAACGATTTACTCCATAAACATGTACATCAGTTCAGTTCAGCTGTTTACATATTATGATTTGCGTCCTTTTGGTGACTTTTTCGTATGTATAATGTGTTATGCGAGATAAAATAATAAGTGTTTGGTCCTAACAAATCAACACGTAAACACTTAATTTTGAATAAGTCTCCAACATTGAGCCTTTTAAGACTGCATCCCGATTAGTAACGGGTACTGACATCATATTTTGTCTACGGGGGACCTCTAAATCAAATCGGATGTTAAAAATATTTCACCAAAGTTATCTATAATCATACTGGAACACATCAGAAACACAGACAGATCAAAAGTAGACAAAAAAATTTTTGACATGCAGTTGTGATGCACCCTAATAATGAGTTAGCTACGGAAAGACATCAAAAAGCTTCTTCTGGAATGTTAGTAAAAAGAAGACTCCATGTCAAAAATGCACATATAAATGGTAGTTGACATATCGTATTATTAAACTATTAATAAAAAAACGTACATATTAGTTGGGATTTTACAAAATTGGATTAAAATAAAAAAATTCAAGTGAAAAACCTGAAAAGTTCATGTAAATGGAGAATTAAAATTTGACTGTAAAATCCTTCAAAACGAGTAGAGGGAAAATATTGAAGAAATACGCAGGCATTAATTGATGGGTTTTTAAAAAGTTTAATATAGAACCGTAGAAAAGAATGACTGAAAGAGCAAAATAATTATGAAAATGTGTTAAAAAACGAAATTTTGCATTATAATTTACACCCGTAACACTCATGATACTTTCAATTACGGGATAAAATAGTCAGCAAACATTATTTCAATTGCAACTGCGTCAGGAGTTCCTCGACAATAAGATGAATTATCGAAACTCTTTGGGATCTTTTGCTTTTGGAGATTCTCAGAACGGCAATGTCCGATCAGAAAAACATTCAAATTTTCTTATATATTAATAGAGTTTTACGGTTCATATCTTTGCGATCAGTCATAAGTAATAACACTTAAAACTAAATTGCACTTAGGGAGAATTTATTAAAAAGAGTTTTGAGAAGGTAGTTAAAATTCTGAATCCATTAAATATATAACTGCAATGTTCCAGTAATACCTCATACGGAGATGCGACGTATTTTAGAAGATGCAAAAATAGTACAGCTTTCAGCTTAGCCATTGACAAATCAACCGATATACAGGGCAATTCAAAAGTTGTATTTATCATATACATATTAAATTGTAAACAAATTACTATTGAACTTGGCAGCATTTAAAAAAACTACTCGTGGAATTGGTATTAAGAGCGCAATTGATAACATATTGTCAAGTACAGGTATACTACTGAAAATTTTGGAGCACCTGTAACGTTATGAAAAAATGGCTTATTGGTCTATTAAAACATCCATGAATACCAGAATTTTCATTGCATTTTTAATCGAGAACATTCTTAAAATGAACCATAAAAAAACCAATTTATTTGTGGAAACTATACTGTATCATCATTAATAATTATCTTATTATGATTATAATTGGCTAAAATTTAATACATACGTTCACTTAAATGTAAAAATCATGTTAAGGTAAATAATATATTATCTAATAAGTGATAAGATAAAATAACACCCTTTAAAAAGTCGTGAAATGCATTAAACTATTTGTTTACTTCAGAATTTAAATAAAAACAATATACGAAGGTTCTATATAATCTGCACTTTTGTAGAAAATGTTATTTTATATTTATTTACTAGATGGATTGAATAAAATATTATAATACAAAAATTGACATATAACAAGATCGACACAAAGTCAGTTAGTTGAAATTGATCCATGTTCAATATTAATATTATAAACAAATATTACCCACCTAATCCACCGCATGTACCAATCCGAATAAATAATGGATCTGTCACTCCAGCAAAATGTAATAATTTCGTCACTTCATTCAACGCAATTGATATAGAAGGAATTCCCATTCCATGCTACAGTTAATTAACTATCACTCAAATAAAAGTGCATCACTTACACTCAAAAATATGATTTTGTAGACTTTGAACATAGAAAAACGATCGCCAGCTCCTGAATAATCATGCAAATCATTTTCAAAGTTGTGAATATTGCAATATTTTCCCCATATTTTTGCTAATTCTCTCATTCTACTGGCCTTCCCTCCCATACAAACTATCTAATTTAGAAAATGTATAATTTAACCAAAACATAATTTTTCTTACTTTAACATCTCCAAATTCCCTTTGTAAGTAAGATGGGTTTTCATAAATATCTAAATGATATAAGTTAATGATAGTATCTTTGTTAATTTGCGCTTCTAAATACTTATTTCTAATCATGTCAAATATAAAAGATGTCTAAATTGTTTTAAAATAAAATATTTAAACAACATAAATTATGATATCATCATTTCGTAATTTATTTTAATTCAAATTTTAAAGTATTACAAAAAATTTTAAACTTGTGAAGTTTAAAAATTTTAAATTTATAAAAATTATAAATTTGAATTATTAAATATTTGTGTTCAATAAATGCATATATATATATGTCCAATGTATACTCATTGTGTAGAATCTATTGTGGTGGTTCACTCAGCATTTTACCAGTTGTTGTCGCCACAGTAATCCACATACAAAAATTAGGATTAATATTTGACCACTTGGTACCCGTCGATGATACTATGCGACATTAGTAATGAACCGAATGAGTCCGATTGGTTTTTTCATAGTGAAACATTTGGCCTTGAGCAAGCCCTGCACACAACATATCTATTCAACCCATTTATTTGCCGTTGGTAGTCAATTTCGGTACAGTAAAACGCGGTTGTTAGTCGGCCAAATGTGATCTTTGTTGCCGAGACTACTGTGTGGTTTATGGTTTCAATAACCTTGACCCCAGATGTAAGTATTTTCTTACCCCCAATGATCACCCGTTGCCAAGCAACGTTGGAGATGCAATCATTGGTTTTTGAGGTGGCCAAAGGTGAGCGCCACATAGGAACTACTCTGGCCCGACCTCAAACTGGGTCCAACGCACTACCGTTAGAAGGTACGTGTGCGATTTCCTTTCTTTGGTCCCTCGCTTGTGTGCTTGATTTTACCTTTCTTGAAATCTCTTTCTATAAAACTGTTCGTAAATTCCCTGTAATCCTATTCTGTTATTACCGAAATAAGACTCAGAAAATTAATTTAAGCAAAACATTTATTGATTATCACTAAAACTATTTTGAATTATTTTCCTTGTGCCTTTGCAGAGTGGCGTTTCGCACGTTCCGACTTCCCCGGCCTGTGTTTGGAAGCTTTGGTTGCTGGCACTTGTAACGGACGTCACTTCCCTGTACGCTAGTTGGGTGGGTGCGAAAAAGAGCGGGTAGGTTACCGCGTTGCCCTCCTGGCACGCCGATAACGCTACCTCAAGGCCGCGTATTTGGATGTTTTGCGATTTGGTGAACTGCTTCTCTTCAGCCTACCCTTGTTGTGCCGCTTTCATCTTTTGATAAATTCTTTTTGCTTTTTCTGGCTTGATTCAGGTGGCTTTGGTCTGCTGGATCTCTTTATTCAACTGAGCCAGTTGATATTGTAGGTCCTTATTATTCATACGGGCTGCGTGGAGTTCCTGTAGTAATAGTTGGGTCGAGCTCATATCTAAATGAAGAAGAACACTCAATAAACTCCTTAACCCTTATTATACGTTTTTAATTCATCGCGTTTCGTCTGTATCTTATAGGGCGTTCGTGGACGGAATCTGTGTCTCTTAACAATTCATTTTCTCATAAGGTATTAATAAAATCGAGACAGCAATATCATTGAACAACTAACATTAAACATTTATTACAAACAAAGGAAAATCAGTGGCTATTGAATCTAGGGTAGATTTGGTTAGATTTTCTGTCTGGCCAGTTACGAGCGTAGGAGTGTTCGTTCGGACGCCTTTCTTCGTCTCGTAGTTCGCGTGGAAGAATTTCCCGCGGAACCACCACGTTCATGGCCTTAGTCCGACCACATAGTCGCGGGTCGTCCAGCTCATAGGAGACATTATATCTCGGGCATACCCGTCCGTGCTGGGTATTTTGCCCTCAGCAATGTCAGCATTCACCTGAGCCAAGTACCGTCTGGCCTTGTCTACTTGCCGATCCGTTTTTCTTTTGTGCACTTCGAGGCGACCTAATAGATATTCGGCCGGCCCCGAATTTACCGGACCGGGTTGCTGCCGGGTTCACGTTTGATCGCGACGAAGGGAAGGTCGGTGTCGTCGCAGTCCGTTTGGCCTTCCCTCCGGGATTCTCTGACTGGCGAGATCGAGAGTCCCGCATCCCACATCGCTTGGCGACACCGTGTAGCCGAGTGTGCCGAGAATCGAAGCGTGACGCTGGATGCCTTGATCCATGAATCATCTAAAACAAAATAAATAAGTATTAATGTTAGGCCTGGCCTGGTAGGCCGTCAAGGGTAAGTTGATGAGGGGTTCTTGAGTTTTGGTCAGATATGGTCTGGAGGATCCATGTACTCACATATCCTGGTGGCCGAGTTAAAGGCGGATACGTAGGGTTGTACGTAATTTACCGGGTAACTCACTCATGGGTTAGTCTCCGTATGTTTGCGTTTCCTGAATGTTATGTGCCCATCTTAATCGGCCCGACGCGTCTAGCGTCATTATGGCGGCCTTAGTTGTAAGATGGTTCATTTAATCGGTAGAGACTCGGCGGTTTCGTGTTGGTTCCATCTCTCGCCTTTTACATAGGTTTTTGATGGTAACGAGGTAAATACTAGCTCTATAAAATTTTTTAGACTTGGAGTTGTTTAATGTTCATAATAAATATATATAAATCGATTAATTAATAATAAATATGACTAAAACTAAAATTTAGAAAAATTTGGTTAATGTAGGTCTTCGGGTCAATTATGGTCCACGGTACCTCTGGAGATCGCGTACTTCTATTGGAGTAACAACGTTGTGGCTAGATCTCGTGAAATTAATTAATGAGTAAGTGTTATGTTGAAAATTTAACCTCTCGATTTGGAATCTGCTGCCCCCCGATAGCTTCCTCGTCGATAGTCCTTGGTGCTCGGATTGGGTCTCTGTGGGTTTTATGTCCGTAATTTGGTTTCATAATGCTAACAAGTTATCGCAAAATACTGACAACTATCCGATGATCGGTTTATTTTATACCGGCACGGCTATTTCTAGTCTTTGGCTCGGATAAGAGGTGTGCCTGTTACAGTTGATTTACGGCTCGCCCTCACAGTAATCGGGTCGACAAATTTCTAAATAGCTAGGTTGATTCGGTAATATTTTATCGATCGAAGTTGAAATTATTAAGGCATGCATTTTCTTAGAGTGTGATGCAATGTTTAATGTAACTAGGTATGCACACACGCAGGAGCATTTGGGTAGAAATTCAGCAGGCGATCTGCCTACTGGTATTATTACATTTGGAATATTTCCTAGTTATCGATTGGCATTTCTCCTAAATGTCAATTAGATCGTCTGGGATTTTTATCAGTGAACTGATTTCTAGGAGTCATTTTAATTTAGTGTCGGCCAAATTTTTGCGTATCATGGATTTATTATTTTCTGGAGGTAATTTTTCTGTTCATTTGCCGCAAAATTTTTATCCTTATCTATCTTTAGTTTAGGTAGTCTCGCTTGAATATGGTTACCTTGGGCTTTATGGGCGATTTTATGCGGAAACTCTTGTGATAAATGGATTCTTCGTTAGTGGACCTTATGAATCGCACTATCAATCTGTATTAATACTGGGAATAGATTTTTAGTGAATAATACGTAAGTGAGAGAATCAATAAAACTATATCTATTTCTTTAAAGTCAGGGAAATCTCGAGAACCACTAGCTATGGCTCACATTCGCCGATGAATGCCGTTCAATCAACCACACGAGCCTCGAATTTCTCTCTTTTCAAGGACACAGCTTACATGAAGACATTTTTTGCTTCGATAATTTGATTGTTCTTGTTCAAACAAAATCCTTGTTCCTTTTCTATAATTGTTAGATTTATATTATCAGTTAACCAACTAACTGTTTCTACTGCGCTGTTCTAGCAAGCGCATAATAGTGTGCGGGTAATGTGGACTCATTGATTTATTTTTTAATGGTAATTAAAATTGTCATCTTCGTCTGCATCCTTAGAGTGACTATATCATCGGAATTGTATTGATCATTTGAATTTAGCACCAAAAATAAGAATCAAACGGATTATCGAGATTAATTATTTGTTAGTTTACCTATCAACATGTTTATTTACAATTTAATCAATATAATTTTGCGAAGGAACATTTGATCATTATTAATGTCATCTTCTATCCGTAATGTAGTCAAAATGATTCATGTTTATCCTTGTCTATCAAATAGCTTGCAGTTTGAAACAAGGTGATTATCGTTAGGGCGTTAATTGGATTTACATGACCATTTTATTTTGGGTCGGAAATTTAATTTCTCTCTTTTAATAGTCAGGGTTCATATCGCTGTGAGTTTGTTATATTAATAAAATGACTCTCTGAGTTCTGCAATTTAAGTCAATTGATTTTTAACCTTTCAGTTTTTACGAGTTATTGACACATCAACGATTTTTCGCACGAATTCCCCATTACCTTCCCTTGGTTGACCTTAGGAAAAATTATGTCGATGTTAAGAATCTATGAGTGCCCACTGGACTACTCAGTGTTATGATTTTTAGCCGTTTCGTAAAATTGAATTTAGGTCGATTTTATAGGAATTGAGTGACGACGAAATAGCCAAAAGACTATTCCCCTTTCAATTCATTTCCCCTATATGGAATTATAATTTACGTTTCAGCTACTGCGTTCTCACGCCGTAGCCTTCACGGGCACGAATCTTTAGCGGACTTACACCGCACTTACATGATTCGATAGGGGTATGTCTATTTTATTTTCTTGCGGTGATATGTCGGCTGTGGGCCGGAAAAAATTTGACAAAGAAAAAGTTTATTTTCAGATTAATCATGTTTATTGCCATATAATATACCATAGTTGTCATAGTTTCATTAATCATAATAACATCATAACTCTCTCCCCACGCCGTTGCCCAAGCAGAGCTCATACGAATTTCTTAATTGAATTGTTTCCAATTCAAATTATTTAATTTTTGTTCCATTTTTATGGATTTTCGCATTTTTCGGTAAATTGTCAAATTTCATCAAATTTACATGTTTTCGTGTTATTTTTATGTTTATTTCGTGCGGATCTTGTTGCACTTTGTTATTATTTTAGTTTATTTTTGTGTTTCTTGATTTTATATTTAATTGTTTTATTTCTCATATTTTAGCATGGTTAGTTGGTGTTTTATGGGTCTGATTATAAATCTGCATATTGTATTTGCGTGTGTATTACCGGTTCATTTAAACGATTCTCAAGGCCGTTTGTTTTCTGGCCCAACACTACTCAGTCCTGGAAGTACTGTGGGTTCTGGTGGGTTGCTGGGTATTGAGATTTTCTCAACTCAAAGAAATTTTTGTTAAATTCTTACATATTATTTAAATTTGTCCTTCTCATGATTTTGGTCGTTTGGATTAATCATTTTCCGATGGCTATTCATTTTAGCTGTTGCAACGATTTCGCAATTTTCCCCGCTACCCTTTTCCTTTCTTTGTCCTTATGATCTATATTTGTTCACATTGTATTTAATGAGTGTCCACTGGACTACTCGTGTTAGTGATTTTGAGCCGATTGTTGTTTAAAATTTTATGTCGATTTTATCGAAATTGAGTGCAAGAGAGTTGAGCAAAAAGACCCGCTCTCGAGCTACTCTCTTTCGCTATTTAGTTCAATGATTTGACGTTCGAGCCCGTCGTTACGCACGGCGAGGTCTCTCACGGGCACGAGCTATTGGCGGAGAAACCGCATTTACACAGTTCGATAGGGTGTTTGATTTTACTGCCTTGAGATATGTTTTGGCTGTGGGCCGGAAAATAAATAAATAAATATTACCAACTAAATTGGACAAAAGCTTCGATGCATAACGTATATTCTTTATAAATATTCTTCGTTTCATATATTTTCATCATAAACTTTCATAAATACAAGTAATTGAAAATTCTACTGGAAAATAAGACCACAAATTGACATCTGCATACTAAAATTAGTCTGACCATCTGCAACTAACACTAGAATTAAATTTGTCTCTCTGCACACAGTTTTGTCGATTCGTCTGTCTATCTTTCCGACACAGTTTGTGATCTGCACACAATTTGTTTCTTTGCACACAATCTGTCAATTTGTCTCGTCTTGTCATTTTGTCTAAAAATTTGTGAAAACACATCACTATATATACCTATAATTTGACCTTAACCTTGTGTGTTATTTTTATTGCGATAAAACAAAATTTGATCTTGAAGTTAGTTGTGCTATCTAAATTAAATTTTCATTATTTTCTTAATTTAAATTGGCAATTTATTTCTAAAATTTTTAATTAGATTTATTCAACCAAAAGTATTTTATTTTAACTCATTTAATTCTTTAATTTTTTACTTTTATATAAATTGTCATTTTTCGGTTCTTGATGCATTTTGTATTTATTTTAATTTACTTTTATGTTTTCAATTTTATATTTATTTATATTCTCTCAATTTTTAGAGTGTTTAGTTGATGTTGTATGTTGCATTTTAAGTTATCTTGGTGCGGGGTTTTCGTGCTATATTACTGATACATTTAAACAATTTTCAAGGCCATTTGTATTCTGACCCAACAGTTCAGGGATTTTCCGATAGAAGACATGTGCTTTTATAGTTTTCACACAAGTCCCAACTCACTCTGGTATTATTAACTATGGCTCCTTTGTGTAATTTATATTTATTCCCATAAAACCGAGAACTTATCAATGATTAATAAAATTACTCGCATAATTCAAAAACAACATACGTTTATCAAAAAATAACCATGATCTCATTTGGTCCTAAAGGTTTATTCAAATTGTTGTGCTAGCTGGCTACAGCTCGGAGCACCTGATTTTAAATCCATTTTGTTTTCTGTGGATTCTATCTTTTTCTGTCCGAGGTCAACTTTAGCTGGTTGTGTGACCCATCCCTTTATGTTAACTGAGTTGGAGAGAAAACCACAAGGTATGTGGCGGTAATATCCTCTTGGCTCGCAGATAATGCTATTTTTATGGCTATTTCGATCTCCTGTGTCGAGTGTAACTATTGTTGTCCTAAACTAAGTAGCTTGTAACTTGTAGATTTCCCGCTCTGTCGAAATATTTATACATCATGAAGTACCGGTTCTCGTTATGTAACTCGTATACCTCGTTTTGTAGACAGGTTGTCAGATCGGTCACTGAAATTTACAAGATTCATATTACTTTACCACATCTTTGCAATCAGTCAGAAGTAATAACACTTAACAAATTGATTCAGTTCTAATAGGAATTTTATCTTTCACTTTGATTATTAAAGTTAGAAAATCCGATAAACAGAGAACATTTATTTTAATACAGCCAAGTCAAATACATTAGGTTCTTTCAAGGTTTGACTATCTTTCGGAGGTGACCTGGTTCTTGTAGTTTGTCCAGTTGTCAGTTAGCACGAGTAATTTCGAGTGTTTGGCAAAAGCAATAATTAAGCAACTTTTGTTAAATCAGAAATAGAACTTTAAAATGATGTGGTAAATTTAAAAAATTATAAAAGGATGATTCGTGTAAAAATAAAAAAAGAGCATCAAAAATATAAAACATTAAAAAATTGCATAAAACCGCTCAAGCCACGGCCAAGGAAACATGAACGGGCACGTATCAGAAGATTAAAGGCTTCTCGATTGATGAGCCAATTAAGACGAACATTCGAAAAACTTTGAGGAACTGACCACAAAAACAATTAAACAAACATTGTGATAAATTAATTCATATGTAATAGATTAGAATTGATGTTTCTATATTTTTTTATTTTCTAATTTACAATGGATAAATGACGATTAAGTAAAGAACATTAGATTTAGTTCGACAACAAGCCTTCTGTGGTAGTCCATTGACTCAAGAGTATGTCAGGACATTAACAGTCTTTGCAGAGTGACTCACTTTTTGCTGACATTCCACCCGCTAGTACACATTCCAAACGTCAATGTTTGACGAATGTCTAGTGGTTGCATCGTTTTGTGCACGTAACTGATATGGATTCTGTATGATTATCGGATCTTGCGTTATCGAAGTTTATCGTTAAGTCGTATGAGACCTTAATATATAGAACATGGATCAAGTTATTAATCTGGTGCTAATCCACTTGGAAACCATTTTCATTAAGGAGCTCGACCATGGCTTCAAGAACCCTAGCATATTTATTTCTCTTAGCGTTGCTCTTCACTTCATAGTGATTAAACACATGTGTTTGAGTCTCACAATTAGCAGTCCTTGCAACCTAAAGCATCATGTCCTTATGTTAATTGGTTATCAGGACTATATCATCATAATATGCAAAGATGACGATGTTGTATCTATTAAAGAGCAGGTGATGGTGATCTAGCATCGCACGTAGGATGATGTCTACGTCCAACAAAAAAGTGTAATAGAGAGATGGCATCACTGTTATACTCATTTGATTTTTGGTACCAGACTTCTTTTCTTCACAGTCTAAGAACGTGTTCACTTCGCTAAACATATCTTTTATCAGTAAAATTGTTTTTTTGAATAGATATATTGGTTTTAAAGTATGCCAGATCAGATCTTGAGGGATTGATATAAAGGCACCTAATGTCGCGCCACAAAATATGAAGAGGTTTTTTCATCCGTATTGAATTGTCCATTATCATGGTGATGGTGGAGTGGTGCTCAGCACTTCCATTAGATGCTCCAATGGGTTTCTGGTGAGAGCATATGAGCTGAGCTTTTTTGATCCATTGTAAAAGCTAGTCCTTTATCAATGCTACGAATATCCTATATCAGCGGTGGCCGAACATTTTTTGTGGTAACCCATATATTTTTTAGTGGAAAATATTTTATCCCCTTTAAGTGAAGCATAAATAAAATTTGAAAAGTTGAAAACAAAATAATATTAAAATAACACTTATCTTATATTTATTATAAGCACTGTATTAAATGTAATGATTGTCATACTATTTATTAATGTTGGTTATTATTAGTGTGGTTGGAGTGCCTGAGTATTATCACTAATGATGTCCAAACGGGGTTTTAATGTTGTAATTGCTACTTTGATAACATAATTATTACCTTTTTTACCCATATGTAGCGGATTTCTTTACTACACCCCATCTGTGGATTTTGTATGAAATTACTAGGTCACACTTTTTAAATATAATTTTCACCAAATAGTAGTTACATAGTATTACTTACTAAAAATTAAATTAATAAATATTTTTTAATGTCATTATTTATGAACTTTTCAATAAAATAATATTAGAATTTTAATTTTTAGTTATCCAAAAACTAATTTTTATTATTAATTTAAATTACAATTGACGACCCCCAAAAACAAAATCGTGACCTCACTTTGACCACTGCTGTCTTATATGATGCATTCTTGATTGCTAGGGTCTCCAAGATCCAGCTTCATGGGAATTTTCAGGATGAGCTTAGTCTTGAAGGTTCTTAAGCTTTCCAAACAGTGCAGCTTCCTCAAAATATTGTTGTACATGAACGTTAAAATTTTTTGACCCGAGAAATGATCTCTAGTCACCAAAGGTCATCTTGTCCATTCCGGGGGCTGAGGTTCCTAGTCTTGAAATGATTGACTTTATATCTTCATCTTTTGTCAGGTTGTTGCTGATGATCTCAACGCTCCTAGGATTGCCTGTGTACATAATATCAAAATTTTGAATCGCGTTACTTGCAAATGTTTCAACCAAATTAGTCATAGTTGTTCTGTATCCAATACCCGAGTTACTCCATAATTGCGATAATTCTGTTTGAATTTTGTTTTCTTTATACACACCAACTCAAAATTTGTCATTTTCTTTTGGTGTAATGGATCAGTGATTTTTCTAATTTTATATTTTTCTGGATATAGATTGGTATTTATCCTTTCGATTTCTGATATGCCGACTAGCAACATGTAGCCTCGCTATTCATTTGCGTAGTTAAGTCATTTAACAATGTTCGGTATTCTCCTTGCTCCCTGACATGGTCATTATGATCTTATTCCAGTCTGCAAATCTGTGAAATTCGAATGATTTGAAGAAGGTCTTGAATCTCCTTTGAATAAGTGAGTACATAATGAAGGGACCAACAAAGATGTTGGACTTCTCAAGGTGTATGAATAGATGAAATATTTAATCGAGTGCCAGCAAAATGAGCAATTTTAATGTCTCTAACTTTATTTAACGTCAATATTCAGTACCTTAAAACCGTAACTCTAGGAGAAAACAGGAAAACTCAAAGCAAACTTTGATCCATTTATTGTTATTCATGTCCATCTATTATATTTTTTATTATGAATTTTATTTTAGGAATATGTGATATGTTCTAGATATGTGTTTTTAGGTAATCAAATGTCATTATATGCCCAACGAATTATTTGATGATGAATTCTGATCACAACTGATCACTTTATTTTATAATTAAGAAACGATGAGATAATGTAATTCTTAGCAAGTAAGACTTGAACACAGAATTTCTAATGATCCTCATGATTTTATGCAAATTATATTCTTCCAGATAAATCATTATGTTCTGAATTTCAATAATATTTTTCAAGCTAAATTAAAAGATTTTGGCTTTTAATGCGGTTTATTTACATAATTGACAGGAATAAGTGGTATAAAAAAGCTTGTTCCACATGCACTATTTTATCTTTACAACGTCAGACAGAAAAATTCTACATATTGATTACTACACGTTTCGCAATACATGGTATAGAAGGTATAAGTTCCAAAGCAGACCTTGTTAGTGGATGGTAGTTCACCATAAACTACCCGTCCATGTAATCTTCAGGAGACTTAACAGGGTTCACCTTTCAATTCCATATCCATGGAAATATATCTGTGGAATCGAGAGCACAATCGGCCCAGTACCTTGGTCTTAGTAAACCTTCTTTGGAAACCTAAACGTTGCAAGCCATGGAAGGTGGAACACATTTGGCTGCGACATCGAAAAGAAATTCTTATAAATGGTCAGCTCAAAAAAAGCCACAAAGCCTTAAGAACTGATCACATCACTTCAATTTTCTTTTGTTGTCTTGTTTAGTATAAAATGCAACTCTTTAATTATAAATTAAATTATTACTGTATGTTGAAATCCTTACATGTACATTAATTATTTTCACAGAAAACTCCTCAAACAAATTATTATTGATTTGTTTAAATATATTATTGCATTTAAAATATTGACTTTTTAATGGATCCAATTAACACAAGAAGTTCTGTGGCTAACAATCAGCACATAACCGAACCTTTAAACCTTTACCAGAACAATCCAGTAACATTCTAAGGTCTAGTGATAGAAGTTCCGGAAATGATTTCTGGGATGTTATACATACTAGTCGCACAGCTAGCCTGCCTCCTAGTTACCTTGGTCTGCTGTAAAAACACCACCCAATGTCGGTCAGCATTCATTTTACAAACTTGTATGCATGTAAAATCTTTGTTATATACTTTTTATTTAATAATTTATGATTAGATCACGATGGAGTCTTTGATTTTAAGAAAGGTATGATTATTTTTTATAAAACTGCTGGTGGGTTTCTGGATGTTGATATTTTAAAACTATATGGTTGTTACCCAGACAACCCCATACAAATATTCTTCGCTTACCACTCGGCACCCGTTGCTAAGCAACGTTGGAACTGTGTTCGAGTGGGTAGATCGTCCGTAAAAGGTGAGCACTATTGCTAATGCTATAATTGACCGAACGATCCATGGGTTCAACGAGCTGCCGATAGAAGGCCTGTGCTCGATTTCGACTTTTAGGTCCCATTATTCTCCTATCTCTTTCAAATGTTAACCTATACTCTCATATCATCTATCTTTATGTCCATTTGCTTGGTCCTTCTTATTATTGTCCACGTTGATGATTTTTTATGGTCTGTAAACCCTTGGTGATGTTAAGTAAACACAGTACATCTCTTAACCCTTATCCCTATTATAACTACAATGTTCCCTATTATTATTACTAGCATCATCATTGTTACTATTATATATATTACCTTTCTTAATTGTTACTACTATTACCTTTATTATTATTTTTATTACTATAACTACCATTATATTTATTGTTATTACTACTATGATTATTACTACTATTATTATTATCATAATTATTATCATCATTACTACAAATACCATGATTATTATTATTATTATTTTAATTACCATTACCCTTATCATTATCGTTATTATTATTAAGATTTTGTAGGGATCCGTCCTTATTCCTCAGCGTTAAATTTTTTTTATTGATATACAACATTAGCTGTAATCCATCTGTATTTTTCGGTTTTCGATAAAGTTTATTTGTAAATTCGAAAATTTTAGCAGCGTTCCGCGCTTATTTTACGCGTTCCATTTTTACGTTACTATTTTTGTTAAGTATTTCAATTAATTCGGAAAATTTGAGCCGCGTCCCGCGCATATTTTCCGCCTCAACTCAAATTAATTTATTTAATTCTTATTTAAAAACATTATTTTTCATGATTTTGGTCGTTCGGATTAATCTTTTTCCGATGGCTATTCATTTTAACTGTTGCAACGATTTCGCAATTTTCCCCACTACCCGTTCCCTCTCTTTGTCCTTAAAATCTATGTATGTTCATATTATATTTAATGAGTGCCCACTGGACTACTCGGTGTTAGATATTTTGAGCCGATTGTTGTTAAAATTCATGTCAATTTTTTAGGAAACGGATGATGAAGGAGCAGCCAATGGACTACTCCTTTATCCTCCAATTTCCCCTATGTACGAATAATATTGACGTTCCAGCTCCTGCGTTCCGCACGCCGGAGCCTTCACGGGCACGAACTATTGGCGATTTTACACGCACTTACACAATTCGATAGTGTGTTTTATTTTTCTATCTTGCGTTATGTTTTGGCTGTGGGCCACCAAAAATAAAATAATAGAAAAAATAAATTACCACATGAATTAGGCAAAAGTCTCGACGCATAAACTGTATATTTGGCATTCATATAAACAAATTTTAAATCGGGCATCGATGTACATAAACCAAAATAACATAACTGTAGATTAATAACCTGAAAATATTGCTACAAAACATAACTGTAGATTAATAACCTGAAAATATTGCTGAAAATATTGCTGCACAATAGTTGAAAAGCACACAGTAAAACAAGATAAAAAGTGTGCAACTTAATTTTGGTTGAAATCAATACTGCAAAGTAGTAGTTGTAAATTTGTGAAAACACATCAGTATTTATACCTATAATTTGGCCTTAACCTTGCTTGTTAGTTTTACTGCGATTTAACAAAATTTGACCTTGAAATTATTTGTGTTATCTAAATTAAATTTTTATTTATTTCTTAATTTAAATTGGTAATTTATTTTTAACATTTTTAAATAAATTTATTCAGCTAAAAATATTTTATTTTTATTCATTAAATTCATTAATTTTTACTTTTATATAAATGGTCATTTTACGGTCAAATTTTCTTGTTATTATGTTATTTTTTATGTAAATTTCGTGCGGTTCTTGATGCATTTTGTATTTATTTTATTTTACTTTTATGTTTTTAATTTTATATTTATTTATATTCTCTCAGATTTTAAAGTATTTAGTTGGTGTTGTATATTGTATTTTAAGTTATCTTGGTGCTGGGTTTTCGTGCTGTATTACTGATGCATTTAAACAATTCTCAAGGCTATTTTTGTGCTGGCCCAACACTGCATTACATAAATATATTCATTAATAACAAAAAACAATGGATTTCAATTAAGCAGAGCTACAAATCAAAATAAAGGTTGTATTCTATTTCAAATTGTTTATTTAAATTAACAATTATGATTTACTAAGAAGTACCGATTTAAAGGTTTTTATGATATAACCATAATAAAAAACAAAAATAATATTCTTACTATGCAATCAAATATTCAGGACAAATAATAATTTGCGATGAAAATAATATTTGATTAATGACACTTTTTTGATAAAATAAATTTTTGAGAGAAGTCATATATTTCTTAAAGTACATAAACATTTTTTTAAAATATAATGATTTTTGTCTATTCATCAATGCTTTATATTTTAGAATTTTTGTGTGTTTTGTTTTGATGTAGTAAAACAAAATTTTCATAATATTTTATTTAAAATATATTTTCTTGTAGTTTTTGACTGTTTGGAATTATTTATTTCCAAATATGAATTTCGCATTTAATTATTTTATTTTTAACCTAATAATTTGCATATTTTTTATTATTTATTTATTTTATTTTATACTTCTTTTTTGATTGTTTTAGGTATTTTACGTACTGTTTGATTCAAAGTTTTATTATTTTATTTTTTCTGATGCTTCTTTCCTTTTTTCTTATGAGTCATCCTTTTATTAAATATTCAAATTTTCTGCATCTTTTTAGGTTTCTATTTTCTCGTTGATAAAACAAAATTCATTTAATATTGTTTTTGCCTAACAGTAATTATTTTCGTCTTAACAAAACAAATCACGAAAGTCCTTTGTTTTGGTCCAACACCATCTTTTCCATAAATTTGTTTTTAACGCTTGTTAATTTTTATGTAATGTCGTGCCAAATCAACAAAAAGGAAGACTTTCTTTCAAAATTAGTTTTTGTCCAACATTATCTACAACTAAATTTAATTAACAAATAAAAACCTAATTTATTTTTGTCTCTTTTAAACAACAAAAAGTTTGCTAAAATAAAATTTTACAATCTGATAAAAAAATCTTTTATTTAGGATATTTAAGATATATAATTATCTTGTGTTTAAATAATTGCTATTTTGGCGCTTTAATGAAATAAATTTTGATGGAAAAAATATTTATTTAAAAATGAGTTTGATGTAACTGGCAACTACACCGAAAATAAGATTATTAACGCAGTTTTAAACACAATGAAATCATTAATGGAATGTTTACCAAAATCATATCAAGATATCCTTACACTAACATTCGACGTTTTGATGGAGAGTGATCGAAAGAACCATAAGAATGTATCAGAGATATAGAAGAATGGTTGTTGAAAAATGGACAACGATTGACAAAAGCTAAGACATTGTGAGGAAACGTCAGAGAATCAAAAACAACAGATGCCAAAGCCAAAATGTGGTTCTTAAATACATTCACAATTACAAAGTCAATGACTGACAAAATCAAAGAATTGGCAGATTTGGAGCAAAAAGATAATGAAAGATTTTCAGAATTCGAAATCCGACTAAGGAAAGTTTAAACTGAAATTCTTAATTCTGGACGAAGAAATGAAGATATTGTTCAAGATCTCATCGCAAATAAAGCACGTGATGCAAAATTTAAAGAAATATTACTGATAAAAACAGAAACAAAAATTGAAGAAACGAAAGCGCTGACAAAGAATTTTGAAACGAATAAAAATTGAAGTAATGAAATAAAATCTATCAAGAACATAAGCCAACATAACTGAGAGAGGGCAGACCAGAGCGCAACAGAATAACTAACATTAGATGTCTACACCAGCACAAAGAAGATTATCATTAGAACCGATCAATTACCATGAATCAAGAAATGACGAACATCCAATAAACGAATCAGTACAACAGGCACAAAAACACTACAGACGTCGAGAACATTTCTTTAGGAACGAGAGAATTTTAAATGTCCCAGAAAAGAAGCTGACAACAGTTTTCATGAAAACCATAGTAAAAATACTATATAATTAAAGTAGAGGATTTCCACATTCACCAGTTCCAAAATAAACAGTAGGTGATTGTTTCTGCTGTGGGAAAATGGGGCGTAGAAGATATGAGTGCCTACTTGAGAATAAATATTTAATATGTTGCAAGTAATATCATGGGTTCCAAGACTGTTTTTCATTATAGAAAGAGGTTCTTGACGATATCAAAGAATAACATGCATCTGGAAGACAAGATTATAGTGAGAACCGTCAAGTATTTAGGATAGCTCACGGTAAAATAGAAGAAAGATTCAATGTTCCTGAGAAATAAACTTGTCATGAATTATTATTATTGTTATCTAAAGAATAATTCATTTGTTTAAATCTTTCAGATTAAACATTACAGAATTATTCAACCTAGCAATTATAATAAGTTCATTTATACGAAGTTATATGTATTTATATAATTTTATTTAGTAGAATAAAAATTCTGAAACAAGTTTCGTCTTTTACCAGAATACTACTATGAGAGAAGACGGAAAAAACATCGACACCATGGGCTTCCTTTCGTCGGTGAGCGACGAATAGAAGATGTAATAGAAGAGATGTTTCAGGCAAAAGATGTTAGAAGTTGAATTATAATAATTTTGAATAGTACAGAAGTAGATGTTATGGGATTCGGAAACGTCAGTAACAGTCATGAGCAAGAATTTGTGGGAGAATATAGGCAAACTACCAAATTTAAATTATCAAATCCAAAGTCACTTGTAAAGGGTGTCGAATCGTTATTTTTCTTTAGTTTTCTCTTATCCTAATCATGTACATAACATCAACAAGGCCGCTGAATCTATGGGATTGTTTTGCTTGGCATTTTGACAAACTATTTTTATTTGGGCTGGGTACTTAGGGAGGTGAGAAGACACATTATTGGTGCTCCCACGTTCAAGGTACGCACATAAGAGAAAAAAAGGTGATGCTAGAACTGTGCTTAAATGGGTTGTTGTCAGTAAAAGGTGAGCCACATCGCTGTCTACTATCAGTCTGACGCACCATGGGTTTACGAGGTTTCGTGCTCTATTTTTCTATGGTCCCCTTTTTATATCTTAATTATTAAATTATAATTAAATAAACAAACTAAAACCAATAATAATATTAATAAGTCAAAAATCAAAATAAGCCGAAAACTAAAATTAAAATCAATTCTAAAATTGTTCAGTTTTTAAATTATTGGATCAAAATCCGTTCTGATAAGGTCATTATTGTTAATGTAATTTTTATAAATTTATTTAAAAACAAATTTGTTTTTGAAAATTCCATATTGCGCAAAGCAAGAGGAGACGTGATAGTGGCGGTAATTATAATTGTTGTATTATCTTTTACGATTTTAAAAGGTGTCTACGATAATACCAGAATCCATCAACCCTAGGTTGACGCGTTGATGGTTTATTCGAGGAAACGAAGGAACAATGAAAAACAGAAGATTTCTGGAAACTTTAGGCATTCACCAAAATTCAAATTAAGTAAATTATATTCAATAAAACTTGTTTTAAAATTTTTTATTAATCTCCTTAGTGCAGTGTTTCTAAACCTTTCTAGCGAGCCACATCCCTTTGAATTTGAAAATATATCTCCGCACCCCATTGAAAACATTGTACATTTTAAATAAATACAAAAATAAACTGCAGTGCCCGGTTCGCCAACTCCGGATAACGTTATAACTGTGAACACCAGAATTGTTGCGATTCTAATTGTTCGAATTCCTTTTGAATATGTCCACTTGCTCGGATTTCAATAAGTTGATCTTTTTCAGATCACTATCATCCATCAACTTTAAGTCAAATAGAAATGGATTCAGTATCCATCTCTGAGTTTTGGTAATATTTCCCGTAGAAAAATATTCATTGAATGATTCGCTCAATCGTCTCAAATCCATTACAATGTCGGATTTAATTGTATTCTTTTCATTTTCCGCAATAACAGAATCAAGCAAAGGAAAGTTTGCAAAATTACAGTTTTCTACTCGACGTATCCAAATTTCTAATTTTGCAATAAATGAAGATAATTTTTCACTACATATTATTATATTTATACCAAATCCTACCATTGATAGATTCAATTCATTTAAATGGCTAAATATGTCTGCCAAGTAGGCCAGCCTCAGCATTGCATCATTACCCTCAAAATCTTTTAGTAAATAACAGTATTGACTAGTCAGTAATTGAACAATTTCCTCACGCAATTAAAAAAACTCTGTTAAGCACGCGACCCTTAGATAGCCATCGTATTTCGGTGTGATATAGGAGCACGGTATGATCAGCACAAATTTCTTCGCAAAATGCACGAAAAATGCGATGATTAAGCGCTTGCCCTCGGATGTATTTTACTACATTTATTGCTGTAATTAGATGTTGTTTTAAACTTTCTGGCAATGCTTTCGACGCAAGTGCATGATGATTCAACATACAATGCGTTATTATAACTTCCGGTAATTCTCTTTTCATGTGTGAAAAAAATCCTGAATTTTTGCGTAACATTGATGGGGACCCATCAGTGCATATTGAGTCAATCACATTCATTGGTAATTAATATTTAGTAAAAATATCTTTGATGCGATTGAAAACATCAGTTCCTCTCGTATTCACCTCCAGTGGCTTACAAAATAGAAATTCTTTTATCACCTCTTTTTCCTTCACATACCTGACAAATCCCAAAAGTTGGCTATAATTATCGACATCAGTTGACTCATCCAGTTGCATGCTTATTTTTAGTGGACTGATTTTTATGTCTTCAATTACTTGTATTAAAATATCTTCACTGAGATCTTGTATTTGCGATCGTATAAAATCATTCGATAATGGAATCTGTCGTATTTTTTTATGTGCTTTCGAATCTAATACTGTTTTAGCAATAATAAAGGCAGAAGTTTTAATCAACTATTCAGCGTTCGTTGAAATTTCATTTTTTGCACATAAATATGCCACTTGATATGACGCTTCTAATAAAGGTTTTTGAATTGATGGTCCGCCCAACTTTAGAATAGTACCACTTGTATCAAACCGAGCCCTCTTTGACTTCAAGCTGTTCATGCTATGCGCTCTTTTGCCACCATCCAGATTGTTGAAAGGCTCTATTAACTTTTTTTTGACATAGTGGGGTTCAATATAATCGATTTAATTATTTAGAAATAATGTAATATAATATATATAATGTTCTTACGTTTGTAATATCACTGAATTCTATTCGGCTTTAATAGGCAATTAAGAATGTATTAGTCTGAAGAGGTTTCTGGACAAGTCAGAATACACAATATACATGTCGCAGACACAATAGTTGACTCAACTTGACTCAACCTTACACACACCTAGCTGCCTGTTTGCGTTCGATCGTAGAGTTTTGTGCCTTTTCGTAGCGTAGGTAATCGCCCATCGGCACCGGCTCTTTCCTGTGTCTTTTGCGGATAATTTAGCTAAGTGCTACCAATTTTTATGAGCTTCAATATTGAAAACACTATTGCAGATTTCAAATATTTTATTATAAGAAATTTAATAAATGAAATTTAATAATTTTTATGGTTAGGTAGTGGGCTTCTCCCGCACCCCAAGAGGTGCGGCATCCCCGGTTAAGAATCACTGCCTTTGTGTGAATGAAATAAAATAACAAAATTCTATTAGGAACATTTATTGAATATTAAATTTTAGATATGGCCGACATTCTGGTTCGATGACGACATAAACGATTGTATTAACTCAGCAGGAGTATAGCTTGATGATCATTGAAAGTTGCTAAACTAGTAAAGAAACAAATAAATTAGAAATTACAATTAATAAAAAAAGTAAAAATTCTCCATTTTAATTTTAGAATTTAGAATGGTTAAAAATCATTGAAGTAAAGAATAATTTTTTTCATTCTTACGTGAAAAAAACTAAATAAAGTCAGTTTACCTCCACCACTGGGCTTGAAAAAGAGAAATTTCGAAAGATAAATGGAATACCATTTCTTAAAGGTTTGGACGTTAAAATAAATCCAATATTGATACAAAGGCAGGGTAAAGGCAACCAAACGTCCAATAAATTTTGGTAAAAATAGGAGAATTTCTACCTACAATGTGTGATAGAAAAATAAATTTTAATCAATAAAATAAACATTTACAGATCAAGAAATTTATTTCAAACATATTTTAATAAAAATTGACCATTAGGTAACTGATTGATTTTAGTTTTGGTTATGTATAAATGATTTAATTTTTTTTGAAAAATCAAATCGTTAATTTTATCGTTAAAAGACCTCATATAATCTATTCATCTTCATTGGAATGCATTTCCAACTTCGTTTTTTATGGGTCTCCAATAGTTACTTCTCTTATGTGCGTATCTGATAAGAATCCATTGAACATGACCTTAAAAATTTTATTTCTTTTCCCTCACCAGGTGCCCAGCAATAATAATAATAATATAAGGACTTTTTTTTGTTTTTCACCTCTGATTTCTTTATAAGTGACATAATAATAATATATCAGATAAGTGAATAACAAAATAAGTTCCAAAAGAAATTGAAGAGGATTATTTAATAATCGAAACTTTTTTCAACAATATAATTATTACTTCGCAGAAAGGTCTTATTTTGTTATTCACTTATCTGATATATTAATTTATGCTGCTATCAAGGAATCACCGTTTTATACTAATAATAATAATAATAATAATAATAATAATAATAATAATAATAATAATAATAATAATAATAATAATAATAATAATGTTGAGTTAGCACTAAGTTTTGTTTAAATGAATTGGAAACAGCACGCAAACATAACATGCAGATTTAAAATCAGACCCATAAAACATCAAGTAAACATCTTAAAATGCGAGAAAGATATAATTAAAATATAAAATCAAAAAACATTAAAATAAATTAAAATAATAACAAAATGCATCAAGATCCGCACGAAAATAACATAAAAATATCAAAATAACATGAAATTTGACCGAAAAATTGACAATTTACGTAAAAGCAAAGAATTAATAAAAATGTCGAAGTAAAATAAAATAATTTTGGTTAGAAATAATTTAATTAAAAATTTAATGAATAAATTGTCAAATTAAATCAAGAAAATAAAAAAAATTAGAATTAGATGGCACAAATAATTTCAAGGTCAAATTTTGTTTTATCGCATTAAATTTAACACGCAAGGTTAGGGTCACAGAATAGGTATAAATACCAATTCATTTTAGCATAAATTTAATCACTTGTGAGGGATCACTTTTTCTCGTAAAAAACTCTAACGTCTTTTATCAGAAAAAACAGCACTGTATCTCAAAGTACTGGAATAATTGTCTCGAACTATTACCAAGCGCTATTGGAGAAAAATTCTCAAAGTGAGCCTGAATGAATATTACGCACGTATGATGGAAGTGACCTAACTATGCCATGCCAATATATTATGAATGCAATTATATGAGTTCAAAAGTGTTAAAGTTGTTTTTCTGTCGACATTTTTCCGGCCCACATCCACACTCCATCAAGTAATTAAAATCACACGTCCCTATCGAGTGGTGTAAGTGCGGTTCATCCGCCAATAGCTCGTGCCCATGAGAAACCTCGCCGTGAGTAACGACAGGCTCGAACGTCAAATCATTTTCGCTTATAGGGGCAGTGGGTAGATCGGGAACCAGTCTTTTGGCTGACTCCCTTTACACTCACTCCCGAAAAATCAACCTAAAGTTTTAACACATGTCGGCTAAAATTATTACACGGAGTGGTCCAGTGGGCACTCCTAAAATCTAATATAAACATATGAACATCTTAGGGTAAACTTTTGGTTAAAGGGAAGGGGGTTTGCGGAAACCGATGTAACGATCATGCTAGTTAAATTAAATAAAAAATTCTAAATACGCATAAGACGTATTTGCAGATAGGAATCAGACGATAATAAAAACTTGCAATCAAACGAAAACAAAGTTAACAATTAACACATTTATTATTATTTACACATCTACGTCACCATACGGTTCTATTTTTCGATTCTATGTCCAAAATCTCTTCGTTTGACCTCTCGATTTAGAAGACGTCGCGAGTTGGAGTGTTCATGACTCGTCCGATCCGCTATTGCTTCCAGGATGTCGGGTTGCACAAGGTGCTTTGGGAGAGCCAGGTGCACCGATGCGTTGAGTTCCAAGAGGGCTGAATCCTCTGGGTCGAACGCCATGTTGTAATCTGGCAGGTATCCGAATTTACTCGGAATCGTCAACGTGTCCGTTCGACATCCCTCCATTGAGTAGTAGAACTTCCTATCATCATTAATTATTAATATCATTCATACAACATATTATCATTATGGATAGTTAGTGTTGGGCCAGAACATAAACGGCCTTGAGGAATGTTTTAATGGATCAGTAACACACACACAAACCTAACATGCAGATTTAAATAAACCTGGAAACACCAATTAAACCATATAAAATATGAGAAAAAAGGAGAATTAAATATAAAATAGCAAACATAAAAATAAATCAAAATAATAACAAAATGCACCAAGATTCGCACGATACCTACACAAATATAACAAGAAAACACAACAAATTCGACAAAATTGAAAAAACTAATAAAAGTTTATTAAAGTGAAAATTAAATCGGAAAATTTGAATTAGTAATAATTCAATAAAAATTCTAAATAAAAAATTATAAAAATAAATCAAAAAAAAATAAAATTAAAGAATAGAATTTACTAGAAAATAACAAGGTCGAATTTTGTTTTACTGCATCAAATTTCACACGCGAGAAAAATAGGTATAAATACTGATCCATTTTCACATTTAACTTAACCATTTTGAAAATCGTTTAAACCATTTTCAAATCAGTTTTAACCGATTTCGAACGTTAAATACTTATTTGTTTAAATCTATTTTCAAGCCAATTTTGGAAATTTTAGGTGAGAAATATTTATGTTGGAACCCTCTTTCCACGTCACGTCCATTGCATCTCGATAGAGCTCTGCTTGGCGTCGACGTGGGAAGAGAGGCATTTATGTTCTTTTATGATTTTTTATGCAATTTTATGGAATGGTTATGAAGGGTAATTATGTTATTTTTGTTTATAATTAATAAATATTATTGATATACATAAATTGTTTTATATATAATTTTTTCATATATTAAATTAAACTGTCGAAATTTTTCCGGCCCACAGCCAACACATAACGCAAGAAAGTAAAATCTACATAGTACAGATGCATGTAAGTGCGTGGAAAATCGCCAATGATATGTACCCGTGAAGACTCAGCGTGCGCAACGCAGCGGTCGTAACGTCAACACTTATCCCTATAGCTGAAGCGAGAAATAAGGAAGGAGTCTCTGGCTACTTCCTCGTTTCTCAATTCTGTAAAATCGACCTAAATTTATATTACACACGGCTCAAAATCATCACACCGAGTAGTCCAGTGGGCACTCAATAAATATAATGTAAACAAAATATGCGCTTAAGGCCTATTAAAGGGGAATGGTACGGGGATTAAATTAACTGAAATCGTTGTTATAGTTTTTTTTTGGATTAATATTTTGAAATTAATAAAATTTATTTGAAATCATTGAATTCGATTAAATTAAGATTATTGATAAAAATTAAAGTAACCATTGATTGTAAATAAAGAAAAAGTAAAGTATTTTATGGCTTAAAATTAAAGTAGATATTGGGTAAAGGTAATTCATGATGTAAATGATCGTAAATTATTAATTAGGGTAATGGCAAATAATTTCATCAATTAAATTATTGTAATTCGTTTCAATAAAATTAAACTAATCCTTGGGTAGGAACGAGTGATGCATGGATCTAATCAAAAATCAACCCCCGATAAAACTGAAAGTAATTAAGAATCAAATTCATTGATTTCAAATAATGAAACGTGTCAATTAAGAGAATAAAAGTGTGGAATCCCTTAATTAAATGGTTGATTAAAATTAATGCAACGACACGTAAAAAAATCGAAGAAGGGATTAAGTAAAAGCAAGCGATTAAATTAAATTATGGATTAAAAAATAAACGAATATTGTATAAAAATAAATATATCGTTGATTAAATTAGATCAATTCATTGATAACAGTAAAATGATTTTCGGGTAAACAGAAATATTTCATTGATCAAATAATTATTGAATAAAACCAATGTAACCTAGTTTCAGTAAAGTAAAGTATTGATTAAGGATAAATAAAAATTCGTTGACTAAAGTAATTCGTAGATTAAAGTTAGAAATGAATTGAATAACCGTAAGATAGTTTCTTTGGTAAAAGTTAAGCAATTTTTCGATGTAAATTAAAGTAGCACTGGATTCACGGATTTAATTAGTATTAAAATAATTTCGCGGATTAAAGTACTAGTTGAACCAGCTAACCTTAGGGAAAACTATTAGAAATTCGGATAATGGACCTCAAAATATAATAGACGATAACCCAATTCCTTAGTTAGAACTAGAATAATCTATGGAATCGGAAAAAGGTTTCCTTTAATTCAGGAATTACAGCAAGTTGATTAGAGATAAAATGAATGAAATATTACTTAAAATTAATTGAAAAAACCAAAGTTTAAAATAAGAGAAAATTTGTATTAATATCACATAAATTGTTACCGATTTTATTGAACAAATAAAATTCCACATAGCGAAAATGTTCCAAAAGAAGGGTATTGCAGCTACTTGGAAGCCTCGGTAAGCGTAGAAGTTTTTCTAAAATTTGTTAGTAAAATACATTCAACCAAATCGGTGAAATAACTTACCAGAATTGAGATAATCAAGTGTAGGCGAAGTAGTTGAACAGTAATCCTGAAAATACGACGTGAATAATGTAGCTACCGGATGTCAACATTAAATCACCTTTAGTCAACCGCTTAAGTTGTAACGGTAAGATCCGCCGGAAATCGTTCACCCACCATGATAAGTCTACGCACGACTAAGTTATTTCGGATCAACATCCGATCTAGATCTTAAAGTCCGATTAACCGTAAATGAAATTGTAAACAAACTTTAAATTAAATTGCAAATTCTCTTAGGTCAATACAAGATTATCCACCTACTATCTAACATGTAATATTTTAAGGCTAATATGCATAAATAAATTAAACATCAGGTTTATCTCACCTATATGATCGATTACATTATTATCCATCACCCTATAAAGGAGTACATACCAAAGAGCCAGGTCCGTAAAACTTGTAGGTAAACCGCTCACCCGTTTCACCGAAGTTACAACAGAAAGTGACGTTAATAGAACTCGATAAATCTAATAGCAAATAATATAGGCATCATTTAATTGATTTTCACGTAAAGCGGTTAAGTTAATATGATCACGATGATATTTCCGACCTGTCATTCGAACAATAGCGAGTCAAGTACACGACCCGAGTAAACTATTTAAATAAGCTGTTTTCATCCCATACATGCAAGTAGTTGACCTTGATGCATTTTTAGAAAAGAATATGCCGCGCAAATGGAACGACACTCATATGACCGACGAGCAACCCAACTTCAGAACGTCAAGTAGTAAATGTTACACATGTGGTTGAATCGAATAGAGTAGTTTTAGTCTTAGTTGAGTTGTTTCTTTACCATAATTGTATGCCAACATTGTCATAAACATTTTCATCACATCGCCGAATCGTTGTCTCAGTTTTCCACAGTCAATTAAGAACCTGATCTAGAATTTCTACAAGGGACAGAGCTAAGCGAGCATAAGTCTTCTATCGACAGCTCGTGAACCCGAGGGTTGTCCGAGCAACTATAGTATTAGCAATGATACTCAATTTTTGCGGGCAATCCACCACTTGAACACATTACCAACGTTGCCTAGCAACGGGTGCCAAGTGGCGATCAGAATCATTTTGTATGGCGTTACGAGGGCAACTAGAAGGATAAGCAAGATTTGAAACCCTGTAACCCACCATTAGTCATCTTTTGAGTTTTTATATACCATCCGGTTTTCGTGTGTCTCGGGTTAGTTAGGAAACAATAAATTGTTCACCGTTCTCTATTGGCCGGGTTGGTGGAATAAAATCTTAACTACTCATCATAATTGTTCAAGGGAAAATCTTTTAGGACAAACTAAATAAATATTCAACCACGTACGGCTGCCTTATTTAGGACGGTATAGACTAAGAACACATACTAATCCACGCTTAAATACTTATTACAAGGATGATATAAAAAAAATCATCATACGCCACCTACATAATACATATGTAAGGAAAAAACAAAAAAACAATCTATGTTATTAATACAAAATTAGCCCTAAAAATCAATTCATATAACAAACAAAATATAAAATTTCAACACCCAACATATATACTTTTACTTAGAATGTGTTCTCCTTTAATCACTATATCATATAACTCTACTCGTATTTCTAATACTTATACCGAAATCTTTAAATGCCAATTTCTACTACCAGCTTACTAACACGGCAACCTTAATCTATTTTAAGGTCATAACAAAAATTAGCGAAAAGAAACTTCTAAGTTGAAAATATATTATTTACTAAATCCATTACACCAGCTGTCACTGAGATAAATTACCTATAATATAAAAGAAAATCAATAAATTTATAGCATATAAACACACCAACTCACCTTGAGGTTGCTTGTACAATCGTCAATGAGAGAAACCCTAAACTATAGAGACACAAAAAGTGATAGAGAAATAAAATAATGCACATTAACTCAACCTATAATAAAACATGCATGCTAACTTTTAACATGTAGCCATCCGAAGTTGTAAAAACCCCTATAATAAATTAATTTAGACATTTTTGAGATATTTTTAGAAAAAAAAATGGCGGAAAAATTTTTAAAATTTAATGCTGAGGAAACTTATCCAAATTTTTATGAAAATGATGAAACTTCTTCGTAAGATTTATTTGAAAATTGAAATAAATTAAATATTTCCATAGGCTTTCAGAAGTTGCTAGGCCCTCAACAACATCTGAGACTCGAACAAAAAAGCATAAACTGTAAATTTTATTTATAAGTTATAAAAAATTATTCTTCTTACAGAATTTCGGAAATCGATAAAATACGAATTATCAATGCCATGGAAAATGGTGAAGACTATTTCCATTTTGGAAAATTATTAGGAATAGCTAGAAATTCCATAAAAACAATAATTTATAAATACCGGAAATTTGGAAAATTGTCACAAGGCAAGATTGGTGGCAGTATATCCAAAATTTCGGAAGAAAATGGCAACAAACTACTTGATTTTGTAGAGAAAAATGTTTATTCTTCATTAGAGGAAATGAAGAAATTCTTAATTTCCCAAAATTTATATCAAGAGCAGGTGGATTCAGTTCAATGAATTTCCAATCCAGATTCGATTTTCTGAAGGACGCACTGGATAACGAGCTGGTGAAAGAAGACTACAGAGATTTAACTAATTACTTTTTGCATATTAGGAGATTTTTTCCGAAATGTATAAAAAAATACATATTTTTGGAGACTAGTTATTGTTACTTACTTGATTTCCTAAATATTATTTATAGTAATATATATGAAATAAATGATGATTAAAAGTTATATTTAAGAGCTTGAATTATGATCATATTTCCTTATGAAATCATAATTCAACTCTTAAAATTTAACTTTAAGTTATATAACAATATAAAAAACAACTTATTTAGCAGCCATTTAAAAAATGGCTGAAATGCATTTATTTTTCACAAAATAAATTCCGCCAAGTTGATTTATGTATCAACTTGAATTATAGCGGAATTTATCTCAGTGACAGCTGGTGTAAGTTAAGAAATTACAAACAATCTGTCTTACCAAACGCGTAGTCCCCTGAATTTATTTCTTCCTGTTTATTATTGCGAGATTTCTGAGAATTCCTGTTATTATTTCCAATTCGGCTTTGATTTGAAACATGATTCATAGCATAATTTCCCGATTACTTCCTTCGATCCGTTTCATGTATGTCGATGTCATAATTCTTTGCGCGACTTCTATTAGACTTGTTCATAGTAAGGTGATGATGGTTTTCACCAGACACTGGGTATTTATAAGAACGCATGATTCAGGGCTCACGTGATTTTGAATGCTGGTGGCTGCTTCTCATTGGTTAATTTTAAATTTTTTCTCACCAAATCTTTTTAGATATTGTTCTCTAGTAGATATTTTGGTGACCCATAGTATCAGTATTTCTGAGCGGTGTGCCGTGGTGCATTAATAGTAGAGTTTCTCTTCTCCTTCTTGGTGATGCACACGGAGTTCTCAAGAATTAGGTGGTGTGCGGCTGCTTAAATCACTTGAGTAATTGATTCATCATTACGTCATTTTAACATTTTTTAGTTTCGGAAAATTCAGTCAATCCCCAATAGGTTGGTTATTTATTTACCATTATATTATCCTAATGTTCGAATTTTAGATTTTCACTTGTAATTTAGTTATTTGGTAGGGTCGGAAGAAGCTTATATGCTATTTGTTCCAATTTGGATAGAGTCAACGGCTAGGGAATTGCATAGTAAGCGAGTTTTGTTGGTTGGTAGTATAACTTTACTTTTTAACGGTAGCGTTTTTCGACAAGATGATTCAATAGCGAATTCTGTGGGGTCTAAATGGCCTAATGCTTTCATTTCAAGACATGAGATTGGATTTACTCATCGTCCGTTATGTTTACTTATGCAAAGGTGAGATATTTGTTTGCATAGATTGTAATGGTTTTGTATTTAAAATAAAATAGTTTATGTGTTAAATGACTTATTTTTCTCATCTAATTTTCTATTTATGTTTATTCAAAATTACTATTCTATTTTTCTAGCAGAGCTTTCTAGCTTAACTACATATTACAATCATCACTATATTGAATGAATTATTGCGACTAACCGATTTTTGTTCTCATCCCTACGCTTTCGTGTTAAATGTTCATGGTGTTGGGCCAGAACACAAACAGCCTTGAAAATTGTTTGAATGCATCAGTAATACAGCACGAGAACCCAGCACCAAGATAACTTAAAATACAATATACAACACCAACTAAACACTTTAAAATCTGAGAGAACATAACTAAATATAAAATTAAAAAAATAAATACAAAATGCATCAAGAACCGCACGAAATCTACATAAAAAATAACATAATAACAAGAAAATTTGACAGTAAAATGACCATTTATATTAAAGTAAAAAGTAATGAATAAAAATAAAATATTTTTGGCTGAATAAATTTAATTAAAAATTTTAAAAATAAATTACCAATTTAAATTAAGAAAATAATAAAAAATAGTAATAGATAATAGTAAAGATAATGATAATTATAATGATAATAATAATAATAATAATAATAATAATGACAATAATTATGAGGATAATAATAAGAATGATCATGGTATTTATAATAATAATGATAATAATTATGATAATAATAATAGTAATAATAATAATAATAATAGTAGTAGTAATAATAATAAATAATGGTAATTATAGTAATAAGAATAATAATAAATGTAATAGTAGTAACAATTAAGAAAGGTAATATATATAATAGTAACAATGATGATGCTAGTATCAATAATAGAGAACATTGTAGTTATAATAGGTATAAGGGTAAGAGGGATACTGTGTGAATATTTAACATAACGAAAGGTGTACAGGCCATAGAAAATCATCAACATGGACAACGATAAGAAGGACTAAGCGAATGGACATAAAGATAGATGATATGAAACTATAGGTTAACCTTTGAAGGAGATAGGAGACTAAGGGGAACTAAAAATAGAAATCGAGCACAGGCCTTCTATCGGCAGCTCGTTGGACCCATGGATCGATCGGTCAATTATAGCATTAGCAATAGTGCTCACTTTTTGCGGACGATCCACCCACTCGAACACAGTTCCAACGTTGCATAGCAACGGGTGCCGAGTGGTAAGCGAAATATATTTGTATGGGGTTGTCTGGGTAACAACCATATGGTTTCAAAATATCAACATCCAGAAACCCACCAATGGTAAGCGTACAAGAAATTATTATACCAATCTTTTGATGTTTGTAGGAGTTCGTGATCCTATTTGGGTTTTGTGTGGATTCTACGGCAGCTTGGGTGCAATCTTAATTGGTGTTTATGCGTGGTAAGTTTTATTAATAAATTTAATTCTGAATTCATCTTTTGATTTTTGGGATGGCTGTTATAAGTCGTCTGCATGATCCAATTCGTTTATCTTTATCATATGAGTGTATTTTCTGGTCGATTGTGGTTAATGGATGATCATTTTGTGGGTTTTTACTCCCAATTTTTGTGAGTTAATAGATATTTTTACTACTAGCAAAGTTGCATGCTCAATTGTGCTTTTACAGATATAACATTAAGAGTCGTTTTTAAGGATCTATTCTTAATTCGTCGATACTAGTACATTGGTTTAGTTTTCTCTTAATTCGTCGATACTAGTACGTTGGTTGAGTTCTCTCGAGACATTATTAGCGTTTTTATAATGGTTAGATCTTTATTTAATTTACCAAATTATCGTTTAATTCCTATCTATACCGGCAAAATACCGTTATAGGCGTATTTAGTAATATTTTATTTAATTTCTCTTATTCGATTGTTACATCGATTTCTGCAAACCCCCTTCCCTTTAACCACAAGTTGATCCTAGGATGTTGATATGTTTACATTAGATTTTAAGAGTGCCCACTGGATAATCTGTGTGATAATTTTAGCCGATAGGCATAAAATTTTAGGTCGATTTTTCGGGAGTGAATGTAAAAGGAGTCAGCCAAAAAACTGGTTCCCGATCTCCCCACTACCCTTGTAAGCGAAAATGATTTGACGTTCAAGCCCGTCGTTACTCACGGCGAGGTTTCTCACGGGCACGAGCTATTGGCGGATGAACCGCATTTACACCACTCGATAGGGATGTATGATTTTAATTACTTGCTGGTGTGTGGCTGTAGGCCGAAAAAATTTAGGCAATAGTAAAATAAATTCATCTTTTCATAACATATAATTGCCCATAATATTCTTTACATAGTTGCATCATTCATATTGCATATTCGAAATCATCGTTCATACTCACTTCGATAGTATTCGATAGTTTTCACAATATAATCGTTCTCGATTCTTGTTTTCTAGAAGCTTGTGATTTAATGCTGTTTTTCTTTTATAAAACATAAGAATTTTTTTAAGAGAAAAAGCGATCCCTCACAAGTGAATGAATTATGCGAAAATGAATCGGTATTTATACCTATTCTGTGACCCTAACCTTGCGTGTTAAATTTAATGCGATAAAACAAAATTTGAGCTTGACATTATTTGTATAATCTCACAAATAATTTTTCCATTAAGTTTTTAATTTAATTATTTCTAACAAAAATTATTTTATTTTAATTCAACATTTTTATTAATTCTTTGCTTTTACGTAAATTGTCAATTCTTTGGTAAAATTTTATGTTATTTTTATTATATTTCTTGCAGATCTTACGGACCTCAAACGTAAATATTCTACCCATTATAGGGGCGGTGGGAAGATTGAGAACTAGTCTTTTGGCTGGCTCTCTTTCACCCATCTCCCGTAAAATCGACCTAAAATATCTAATTACAAATCGGCTAAAATGATAACACCGAGTAGTCCAGTGGGCACTCGTAAAATCTAATATGAACATAAGAACCTTAGGACTAAAATCAAGGCTCGGGTAGTGGGGACTTGAAACCGATGCGAAGCAGATAAATTTAATAACTAAATAGTGATTAATTTGATTTAAAGTAATTGAATCTATGACTTAAAACTCGACGTAAATAAATTAATCTAAATAAAATGATGGAATTGTAACTAAATTTGTGACTAGAATATACCATAAAGAGAATATTTTGGTAATGTAATCGACGGATAGATTAATTAAATAAAATGAGCCATAATTAAACTACTCATGCAATAAAAATCAAATAAAGTTTTACAAGTGTTTAATGATTTGAATTATCCTCGGATTTAATCTAAACTAACAACGATTATGAATATGAAGCCGGAGAAAATGGAGTAAAGGAACGAAACTGCAAACGATAGAGTAGAAATAACGGGTTCCGAGGAAAAGTTACGACAGGATATAGATCCGCTAACATTTCGTAAAAGGGTTAGTAATTAAAGCATTAGTCATTGATGAATCGTAAACCAAAATCATGATTAAATCCCTCTAACCAATTAAAAGATAAAGATGTAATTAATGAATCCTAGGATAATTCAATGAGTTAAATAATAAAATTATACTACCAATAACAGATAAAAGGCAACAAAAATAACCATATTACACGCACCTGACACGAATAAATAAATTAATAAGAATGATCCACACAAGGATAGTAGATTAATAACAATGAAATATCGCAATATAGTTCATAATTGAAAATAAAGAGCCCAGCTTTCATGAGAGAATCCGTGATAATTCGAATGCGATAAATTTCCCACGAATAGTATTAAACCTTTAGATCCGAATAAAATCTAAGGGACACCCTGAAATTGATGGAAGTAATAAAATCAGAAGTTCCAACCAAATTAGCAAACTATATAGTTCAACATCACAACCCAACGAAACATCAGAGTAGAGATTTAGACTCTTCCCCAATCTCGGTATTCTCTTCATCGAATAGCTGTCGTCGAGCATTCCGCCCAGCAGTTTTCTCCATGACGAGTACGTACAGTGAATGTTTTCAGAAACAGCAGTATTCCGGAGTAACTTGCAATAAAGTGCCTTCTTTAACTTACCGACGTCGAATAGGAGCAATAATTCAGAGGGAAAACGTCCTAAAATTCCATTCATCGAGTTAACAACGAGATTAGCCACGTACTAATCCATAGAATCAATAAAGAACAATTCGATCGTAATTATACTAAATAAACTACAGACAGGTCATAGTCTGAGTTTACAGCAGAATAAACCAATTACAATCCGACGCGAATGACAGGTCAATGACGTTAATCACACAAGATTGTAACGACAAAGGTGATAAGGTGATCAGTGACAATGGACTTTCACCGCCAACCTGAACGAATAATAAATAATAGTCGACATCAATAACAAATTTGCAAATAACGTATAAAATCATAATAACATTCAACCGCGAGAAAGAATAAATTAAATTTCAGTTCACTTACTCCACCACGCCATCGCAAATAAACTTATGAATATAAAAGAACTAATAGAAACTCACATCTCATACCGCATAAACTTCGATGAATCACCAATCAACTAGTACCGATCGGGGACGCGTTCGAACCAGAGACCCCTTACAAGGTCGAATCTCGAGGAACGATGCTCGAATACCTAGTGGAGAGAGACAATCAGGTATGTTCGCACGCTACAATTTTCATTTTAACTAAAATTCACACATACCAATACTCTATTGAAGTAGAATAAATTATCAACATCCATAAGTTGCATGCACAGGCACGTCGAAAAAATGATTTGTAATTAAATCTTTTATGCATTTAGATCGCAGAGACCCATATGGCAGTTGGAACGATAACTCCCGAGTGACTCTCCAGATTCCGAGCGCTTCCGCCGCTCGATACCGCCAAGTGCTGTGGGATAACGGATATCTGTTATCCACCTATGGAGACTCAAGCTGGCCGCGGAGAGCTGAATACCAAGCCGAGGAGATCGAACTACCGAGCATCGCGATTAAGCGCGAGCCCGGCAAAAATCCAGCACGAGAAGCCCGCCAGCGAGCCGAATTCACAGCCATGAAGATGGAGGAGTTAGAAAGAAAATACCACCGGAAAGCGGTGTTAGCCAGACAGCGGCTAGCTCAAGTGAACAGAGACATAGCAAGTGGAGCTATCCCGAGCACTGATGGATTCCCGCCAGAATATGGAGTTTCCTTCGAGTTAGATGACCCGAAGTTGATGCAGATGACGGCACCGACTAAATTGGTGTTACCAGAAAAACTCATTCAGTCAACACTCCGAAACCGTCTCGGATCCCGCCAAACGAGCGATCACACGTATGCGAGCAGGCATCCCCAGTGGAACTCCAATAACAAAGATCGAAGAAACGAACGTTTCAATGACCATAAATGAATCGAACCGATATGTTGATTAGTTTTTGATAACAATAAATGTTTATGTCTCACGGGTTGTTCAATTTTTAGTTTTATAAATTGACTACTTTGATACTAGTATAACTAAAGGATATAAACTTTCTGACTCCTTTGCAATAAATTTCTAAATATTTTATAGACAATAAATGATATAAAAACGTAAAACGTTTTTCTTTATTAAACCTTGATCAACCAGAGAGTTAACATAAACTAACTGAGACGCATGAGACGCAGCCGCTAATACATCGTAAAAATAATTAAGAGAGAGGATCGATAGGATTAAATTAACGTTGCAGACGATCGATCATTTAAATATTGTAATTTTAGAAATGGAGGCCACGAAAATAATACATCAAGAGTTAAAAGAACTTCGACGAGAAAATCAGCATCTACACCGACAACTCCTACAACAGAGTCGAGAGATGCAACAATTAAAAGCCACTTGGGCCGAACCCGCTAAGATGAAAGCGTTGTACCAGCGCCTCACTGCCGCACAACAGGGCTGGAAAGAGGAAAAACTGTTAAACCAGGCGCAGCGAACACAAATCAAAGGACTGGAGGTCGCCCTGTCGGCGTGCCAGGAGGGAAGTGCAGTGACTTACCCTCTGGTATTCGCTCCGGCACAATTGGCCTATCGCAACCAAGAAAAAGCCTCATCAACTGACAAGAAACCCCGATCACACGCTCGACCAGGTCGAACCGAACGATTGCGACGACGCGCCCAAGGAGTGGCCAAATGAAATAACAAGCCCATGACTGCAGAATTATTTAATATTAAATAAAATTGTTTAGCTTACTATATTATTATTTGTAAGAAATATAGGAAAGAGATATAATAAAGAGAAAGTAATAAAGGGACTTGAAATAGAAAACGGACATAGGCCTTCTAACGGCAGTCCGCTGAACCCGACATAGGACTAACCCTTTGCAGTTCTGATATCGGAACTCACCTTTGGACGTCCTGTGACCAGTGGTTACAGTACCAACGTTGCCTAGCAGCGGGTAACCATTGGCGGAAGAAAAACTATTTTGTATGTTTGGGGTGAAGGTCATCCACACCACTAACCCCACACATTTAAACAAAACTTAATGCTAGCCCAACAACACCCAGAAACCCACCATAAATCAGAGATCATCATCTTATAATTTCAAAATTCAAAATTCTATATATAAAGCTTTTAAACATTTATGTTAAAGATTTTTCAATCTGATAATTTTAGTTCATGCTTAACTAAAATTGATTCGCATAATATTAAAATCAATTTAAAGAGTTTCATTGTTTTAATAATATTCTTTTTTATTTAAATTAAAGTTATTTATCACATTATGTTTAACGAAATAAATGAATTAGCTTTATCAGGTCAATTTGACAATGTTGATGAGGGTATGTTTTAATAATATTTAATTTTATATAAACTATTATTCATAAGAATTAATTGAAGAAATTGTGAAATCTGATGATGAGTATTACGAAAATGAATATGAAGATGATTCCAAATATATAAAAAATCTTAATTTCAAAGATGATATTAAATATACTACCAATTGTTCTCAATGGACAGATAAAATGGATTTTAGGAAAGTGAAATCAACCTCTAAAGCTACTGATAAGTCTGACAATGCAACATTTGACAGAGTATTAGATGATCGATCACTTAAAATCATGTTTAAAATGATGAGACAAAATTTATTTAATGCTGTAAAGGGAACTATAAGCGCTGGAAAAGAGGCAAATGTATATTATGCGCCAACTGCAGATGGTCAGGACTATGTTCTTAAAGTTTACATGACATCTATTATGCCATTTCGAGCAAGAGATAAATATATGAATGGTGATTTCAGATTTAAAAATGCAAATCTCAGTAGTTCAACAAAATTGGTGACTACTTGGGCAGAAAAAGAATTTAGAAATCTCATCAGAATTAATGAAACAAATGGAGCTATACCATGTCCAAAACCCATTAAACAAAAAGGAATGGTTTTGGTTATGACAATGATAGGAACGCTCGGAGATGCTGCTCCAAAGCTCAAAGATATCGTGTTAGACAGTGAAGAAGAGTGGTCGTTGTTGTATGAGCAGATTCTCGGATATGTTAGAATACTGTTTCAAGAATGTCGATTGATTCATGCCGATTTGAGTGAATACAATCTTTTGTATTACCTCGGTAAAATCTGGATGATTGACGTGTCGCAAAGTGTCGAACACTTCCATCCGGAAGCGTTGAATTTCCTTCGAAAGGATTGCAACATTATGAACACATTTTTCCGCAGCAAAGGAATCAAAACTCTCTCGTTGAGTGAATTTTTCGATTTTGTTGTCGATCCGACTATTTGCAAGCACACCGACGACAATTTCCATTCGTTTATTCACGAGCTCGTTAATAAGAGCGAATATTACATGAATAATGAGGAGGATTTGTATTTCCTGCAATGTCACATCCCGAGGACTCTGAGTGACGTCGGGAAATTCGTTGAAGACTACAAGAAATTGAGAAAAGATCCCAACTATTTGTCGAATTGCCCTTACGCGCCGTTGACGGGAATGAAGGAGGAACTGAAGGACATCCGGTCGAATTTGAAGAAGTCCTGTAAGAAGCATAAATTGAACTTGAAAATAATGAAGGAGCAATTGAGGCTGGAGGAGGAGGATGAAAAGCAAGAATGCGAGGAGGAAATCGATAATGTTGACATTAGACATGAGAAAAATCATGCCGAAGAAACCAAAGAAGAAAAGAAGCTACGGAAAAAGCAAGTGAAGGAAAACCAGAGGAACAAGCGAATCGAGAACAAGAACGAAATAATCGCAGAAAAGGCCAGAACTATCAGAGGATTCAAAGCTAGAAATATCAAACAATAAAATTTTATATATTTTTAAATAAATCAGTGATTTTGTTTTGATTTGAACGTTTCTATATTTATATATATATCTGATAATTGTTGTGTTTGTTAGTGGGATTTTTATCTGACTCCAAATAATCTTTTTTTTCGATAACGAAATTTATAAATTACGAGTTAAATTTATCAACGAGTAATTTAAACACTGAAAATGATAAACCGTAAAAATTATGTTTTGCTAAAGAAAAGATAACGATTATCTACAACCGTCATCAGGTATTTCTAAGTGGCGAGAGCTGGATTCTAAGTTATCTACAGCTTCGCTCAAAGGTGAATAAAGTAAATGATGGAAATTTTACGCTATAGATTACAGTTAATTATTGGTAAGCTTGTGATCTGTTAAAGTTGTTGATTTTCAATTAAATGAAAGACTAATTTTTGTTTAAAAGCCTGAATGTTTTAATTAGATACAACCAATAATCGACGATCAAAAGGCTGTTGGAAACTGAAATTTTCTTGTAAATTCGGTTCACTTTTCTTTGCCTCATTGATTTACACTTCCTTTTAAATATTTTATGACCTTGGTCGTTATTGTGGTGAAAAATCGCTATATACTACTTGCAGATTTGCTTGATCCTAAGTATTTTATTAATATGCGTATTTTATAATTTGTTAACTAATTTTTATTAAACGTTCTTATTTTTGTAATAAACATATATATATATATATATATATATATATATATATATATATATATATATACATGTACACAAAATGGGTTTCGTAATGATTTTCGTTTCCTTTCCTTTTTATGCTATATATAGGGCCGATCCTGGCGTCGGGGAAAATCACCCCCCCGTCGTTAAATTTGGGACACGAGACCGCACAGAGCGGCCGCCTACCCAGGATCGGCCCTGTCTATATAATTATATATACGCGTTCCGGTAAAAAACATTAGCACAACACCACTGAATACACATTGATTCTTTATCGAATTGTAGCGGGAACACTAGACGAAATTGATTAATAAATGGACCAATAATGTTCATACAACTATAAAGTTGAATTATCTATTTGTTTTATTCTTGTATTATACTTCTCCCATTAAAAAAAATTCTCCCTTAATTATTTAACTATGTAATTTTATTTTAAAGTTCATCGGTTTACGGCATTTTATTCACTTCACCGTCTTAAATTTTCTTCTTTTATTACAAAACCCTAAAATTGATATATAGTCATTTATTTTATCATTTAATCTTCAAAAAAAAAGAATTTGACTTGATTACAATTTAACTTACAAGCGATAATAATAATGATAATGAACAGAGTCAAAAAATTTATTACAAAACAAAATAATATTACCGGTAGGAAGTCATAGAAGGAAAAAGGAAAATCCAAAGCGCCTCTAAAAATTCCATGAGTCGAATCACAATAATAATTCCAGTTTTCGGGATAGTGTAGATACATTCGTTTCACAAATGAATAATACACCTGATTCAGTTATTTAAAAACTCCTACAATAAAATGTAAAATCAATAAAGTTATAATATAGGAACATACATACTTACCCGTGTCTGCATGTAATTTGTTCAACTGAATAAAAACTTATATTATAGGAAGGAAGGAAATTGAAGAAAATTTGTTTAAACATAAACACATAATACATAATAAATAATGCATGCAAACTTTCAAAATGTAGAAATGTTCAATTCATTAAAAACTCTATATAAAACTATTTTTAGTAACATTTTAGACAATTTTTTATAAATGGCGAATATAATTTTCTATGAAAACTCTGATGATTCTACATTGAGCTTCCGAGAAAATGATGAAATAAATTGGTAAGATCTTTCATTTAAATTCAATCAATTTATTATTTTTACAGCTTTTCAGATATTTCAGAAATATCTGTTGCAACTTTACCTTTTTGGGAGAAGAAGAATTAAAAAGGCAAGATTTATCTTAAGGTTAAAATAAACTAATTTTTTTACCGCTTTTGCAATTTATCTGAATGTATTGAACCAGGACCCTCAAATGATGAATTGAGAAAAAAAAGGAAAAGGTACGTTTTAATAACTTAAGTCTAAAAATAATATTTTTATAGAATTACAGAAGTAGATAAAATTAGGATTATCAATGCCATGGAAAATGGCGAAGATTTTTATAAATTTGGACAATTATTAGGATTTTCAAAGTCATCTATAAAATCCATAATTTACAAATATAAAAATTTTGCCATTGTTTCAAAAGGAAGAAGAGGAGGCCGCGAAAAACGAATTTCGGAAGAAAACAGAAATAAATTATTAGATTATGTTGAAAATAACTTTTATGCAAGCCTCGAGGAAATGCGAAATTTCTTGATGCAAAGAAATTGTAGAGCATCCAAGTGCACAATTTGTTCATATTTAAGGAATCAACTAATATCATATAAAAAAGTGAAGCCACGTATCGCCGCACGAAACTCGGATCACGTACTGGAAATGCGAATTCAGTATGTGACGTGATTCCAAGAAGAAGCTTGGCACGACAAAAAACTTATATAAGTCTTCTATGACAGCTAATGGACCCAAAAGGAATGTTAGGACATTGGCAGTTTTTGTAGAGAGACTCACCCTTTGCTAATATTCCACCCACTAGCACATATTACCAACGTCATTTTTCGACGTGTGTCTAGTTCTTACATCTTGTGCGCGTACTGGTTAGGGATCTGATAGACCTTAGAATTACAATTAAATTTTATATACCCTATCAGTACCCAACAGTTTGAATATTCTTCTTCTAGGGAAGCCCGAATGAGAACATACAAGCAAGGTATGGGTAGTGCACTTGATGGCTTATATTAACAAAGCTGCCAAATTTATGGGATTGTTGCGATTGGCATTTTGGCAAACTATTTTTATTTTATTGTATGTTTTCTTTTTATGTATTTGCATTAATACTTATCTATACTTCTGATATTTTTTTCAATTAATTTAATAAAAGTATTTAAAAAAGAAAAGAGTAAGAAACCTTATGTGGTAGCTCATGAACGAATGGTGCGTCAGGGTATTAACAGTATTGGAAATATGGTTCATCTTTTACTGGTGACTGCCTATTTGAGCACATTTCCAACGTCACTTGTGACTGCTGTGGAATGGTAAACGTTTCTTAAGCGCATATCTGATAGGATTCCCACTGAACGTGTATGCACAAATAATTTTTCTTCTCTATCAGTTTTAAAAGCCTCGGATCAGATTTTTTGTAGTTTATTATAATTTTTTAACGTTCTGTATCTTTAAAAAAGATGGAAATTTGACATGAATCTGAATTTTGATTTTAAGACCAATCGTTTCCAGGGCTACTCCTACTTTTTGTATATAAAAAATATTCACTTTTATGAAGATGATAAAGCTTAATATATATTGAACATATAATTAAGATTAATATTTATTCTATATTAATAATCTTTTTAATAATACAACAGTTAAGTCTTTACTAGAGGTTTTTTCAGAAAATATTTACTTGTATTCAATTTGGGACATTTAGGGTAATATTTTGATCAAATATTTGAAAATTTAAATAAAAAATCTTTCAAGATTTACTAAAAAACTTTATAATTTAACATTTGTTTAAATAATATGTAATTTGAAATCATATTTAATTCTTTAATTAAAAAGATATTTTTATATTTTAACATAAAGCTTACATTTTTTATCATCAATGGATTGGGACCAATTCAAAATTAATCTCACTGATAAATATAATTATCTTCTTACTTTAGATACAAGTGATTCATCTTTAATAGAATCTTGTATATCTGCGTTTACAGATATAATTGATTTGAAATTATTTAAAAATCACGTAATATAACTTTCGATATTTTTATTAGAATTTTTATTAATATTTCAGGTAAAAAAATTAAGATCGTTTGTTCTTGAAAATTTTCGTTTATCTAATGATGAAATAATTAGTAAATATGATAAAAGGTTAATCACAAAAATGTAAGTAAATTTAGTAATGTTTATGGGATTAATTAATCGTTTTCAATTTAGATTTATTTTGCAAATTACTTTTTTTATGTCGTTTTATTCTTTTTTAGTTTTACACTTTTCTTATGAACTAGACGAATCATCAAATGATGAATTCGTTTCTTGGGTAATTTTTATTTATTTAACTTCAGTTTTAAATAAAATTTTTAAAAATAATTTCTATTTACTTAGGCAGTCGATATTCTTTATAGTCTCAGTATTGAAATGGGTAAACAAACATTGGAAAATTTTGTTCAACGATTTACGATAAGGTTTTTTCTTACTTTTTTGATTCATTTTTGTTAACTTTTTTTCTTGTAAGTTTTTCTGATACTCTCTCAGCAATTTTGAGTGATATATCTGCGTATTTCGGGTTAGACGTACAGGAAGAAATTTCCGACGACATAGATATTGAAATACCTGTTAAGGTCGATAAACGAAAATCCCTGTCAAAAGAAATCAAACAAATTAATGAAACAGTAGAAAAGTAATTGAACCGAATAATCTAAGACATCAATTTCATTGATTCATTTCTCTATTAGACCTGCCGTCCGTGCTCTGTTTAGCTGCGACTTGCCAATAAGTCAAATTACCGTTGTTAATCGAAAGATTAGAAAATCCGAAAGCTCTCGGTAAAATGCTGGAAAAAATATAAATTTTAAAAATGAATTTTCTAGTAGGAATAGTAAAAAAGAGAAAAAAGATTCCTCTAAAAAGGTGAGGAAAAGAAAAAGTCTCGCCCCGGAAACTCCGAATCACAAAAGCAATTTAATGTTCCGACACGAGCGGCCGGCCTTGGTAGCAAGGAGAGTACTGAAGGGTAAACGAATGAGTGTTTCTGATTCCCCGGTACCGAATCGTACGCCTCTAACCCCGACTACTCTTCGTAAATTCCAAACCGCTCTCCAGTTACCGGACATTAAGTTGCGGAAATTCTCCGCTCCGATTACCGAGACAGATAAACAGTTGATAAAGCAAGCGGACGAAGAGCGATCTCTAACCCAATACTCCTTGGAAACTGTCGTTAGCAATGAAAAACTGTCCAACAGTTCATCGAAACCCGCCTGGAAATTCAAATCGAAATTATACTCGTTTAAATCACCGATAAAAACGCCCGAGTCCTCCTGTAATGTTCCGCCGTCGCCTAGGAAACGTTTTTTTAGTCCGATTAAAAACTCTCCGACTCGTCGTTCTCCAGTGAAATCAAGCGCGAAATCGCCTCGGAAATCGGCGGAAATCAATTTCTTTTCTCCCATAAAACGCCAGAGATTGGAGTCGCCCTCGATCACCGTGCTGGAAACCAATACTCTAAAAACCCCTCTCAAGTCGTGCTTGAAATCTCCGCTGCGTAATCGGAATTCAAAGCGATCATTGAATGTCAACAGCGCTAACGAGCGATCAGCGACTATCCGACGGCCAACAGCGTCCAATGTCTCGGGATCTGTGCTGTTGTCGCCCAAAGTCAAACAGAGATTATTTGTTCCCAGCCAACCATCTAAAGATTATTGTGAGGAGACAATGTTTATGGACACTCGGGATTTCATACGGTTTGCCGGCTCGAATGAGCGCAAATCCAGTGCTGTGAATTTCAGCGGCAGCAGCCAATCATCAGCTACGAATTCACCGAGTGAAAAGTAATATCATTTGTTTATAATTTCATTATTATTTTATATTAATTTTAAATATATATTTTTAATTTTGTTTTTTAATTAAATTATTTTGTGATTATTATTATTTATTTATGATTATAATTTATTATAATTTTTTATTTTTTTTATATTAATTTTAAATATATATTTTTAATTTTTTTTTAATTAAATTATTTTGTGATTATTATTATTATTTATTTGTTATTATTTTATTATTATTATTATTACTTTTATTAATTATTATAATTTATTTTAATTATTTATATTAATTATTAATTTTGTTTTATTTAAATTAAATTATTAGTTTTTTTTAAATTAATTTTATTAAAATTTTTCTTAAATTAAAATAAAAAAAAATTATTTTTTAATAAAATTATTAATCATTTATTTTTGAAACTTTTATTATTTATTTAGATTAAAAATATATTTTTTTCAATATTTATTATTTTGATATTCATTTATAAAATTATTTTTATTATTAGATCTTTTGATATTAAAAATTATTTTTATTATTAGATATTCTTTTCACAATTATCAAAATTTTATTAGTATGATAAATAAATTTTTACATAAATTCCACAATTAATATTCAAATATGATTTATTATCTCAATTTATTATATCAATATCGATTTAATGTATTTAATATTAATTCTATTCTTCAATTAATATTAATAATTAATATTATAAATTTGACAATTATTACATTCAGTGCGACATTACCAGGGAAACGGAATAAATTTCCTTCAAAACAATTATTTGTAAACATATCTAGTGATATCGATGCCAAGAATATTTTACCCAGCAGCCGCAGAAGCATGTTGGCAGCTCCGAGTTTCACCAATATCGATTCGGAAACCGATATTAGTAATAGTTTGAAATAAATAAAATGTCTTTATTTTCATCGATGTCGATATTGATTTGTGTATTGATTTTCAGGTGTTGATTTGTATTTATTTTCTATAATTTCTCGGTATTTGGTAATCATGCTTTGATTTGCAATTGTTTTATGAATAGAAAAAAATTAAATTATCAATCAATTTCGTGTCCAAGCATAAAAGAAATTCCTTGATTTATTAATTTTTAAATCGCGCCTTTATTACTAATTTCTTTAATCGTGTAAGTGTGCGCATTAATTTTTGTATTTTTGTATGTGTGTGTGTGTGCTTGCGTCTGGCGATATCTGGATTTGTAAGTGGATTTAAAATAAACTTTGGAATTTATATGGTTATGTTATTTTATTAGAATTTCTAAATTTTACGAAATTGCCTACTGAAAAATTTTTTACCCTTGAATTGTGCTGAATCATGTAGAAAAAAAAGAATGGGTCAAAAAGGTATAGGTATTTATATTGAACACGATATTTCGACAAATTATGATGATTTGGAAAATATTTGGCCATATGAATTTTATAATGAGCTCACAACAGGACTAGAAGATCATCCAGTTTTGTTGACAGAAGCCCAGTTAAGTCCCAAGATGAACCTCGAAAAGATAACTAAAATTATGTTTGAGACAATAGATATGTTGCAACTCAAGCAGTTCTTTCTTTGTATTCGTCTGGGCGTAAAACGGGTATCCTGCTGGATTCTGGTGATGGTGTATCACATACTGTGCCAACTTATTAATGTTATGAGTGCCTCATGCAATTTTCAGAATGGATTTATATGGCTAAAACTTATTTTTTGAAACTAATCATATATCAAAATCCTCTATATTCATCAATAATACTTATAAAAATACACAAAAAATCAAAAAACAAAGGTAAATTAAGATAATAACAAAACGCACCAAGATCAGCACGAAATTAACATAAAAATAACAAGAGAACATAATAAACGGAATATTTTCAATAAGAAATATTCTATTAAAAAAGTAAAATAAAAGAATTATTCATTTAATATAGAAATTGCATCAAAATGAACACGTAAGGTTAGGGTCAGAGAACAGGCATATATACCAATTCATTTTCACAGAAATGTATGCTAACTTTTGTGAGCAAAATTCAAACTTTCTTGTGGACAACTCAACTAGCAACAATTTTTCCATACTACGTTTCAAGCAATCTTAAGTAAACTCTACTTGAACGTACGCATGGGGAGATGATTTATTATGAATGATAGGAATCAGATCCGATGTATAAGGAATGTGTCATGAAATATATAAGTTATTTGAGCTAGTATACCGTGTCGAAATTTTTCCGGCCCACAGTCGAAAAACCAAGTTAGCAAACTTATTATATACCTATCGAGATGTGTAAATGCGGTTCATCCGCCAATACCTCGTGCCTGTGAAGGTGCTGGCATGCGTAACACAAGAACCCAAACGTCAATTCATGCCGTTTGTAGAGGAAGATGGAAGATAGAGAGGTAGTCTTTTGATGCCTCTTCGTCATCCATCTCCCGAAAATTCGACCTAAAATCATCTTACTTATCGGCTCAAAATCATTCACACCGAGTATTCTAGTGGGCACTCATAAATTCATAATATCTAGATTTCGAACCTTAAGACTAAATAAAGGAGGTGAGTGCCGGAAAAGAGCGAAAAATCGTTGCAATGTTGAGAATCAATTATCTCAAGTGAATATTTTAAAATGATAATCCAAGTTAAGGTTTCATAAAGTATGATTATCCATCTTAATGTAAATTAAACGAATAAATCACTTTAGTAACCATCCAAATAGATAATTAGAGTCAATAAGATTTTCCAATAAATACCTAAGAGATTTGATAATAAGTTAATTAAATTAAAAAGTTCAGCACGCGAATTATTAAAAATAAGTCAAACATAAAGAATTGTTGAATGAACCGAACTAACCAACTAAAATACGACGAAATTATAAAATATCAACCGGCGAGTATAACTGAGTAATGGATAAATATACCGATAATTTAATGGTAAATCAATTTAAACGAAAATTACTAGTTTAAAAACTCCAGCAAAGATCAAAATTACAACAGCAAATAGAGAAATAAGTGCATCGTTATAGAATAATAATAGTTAACACTTCGCGAGAGTAAACGATCGCGACAACATAATCTACTCACTGTCTGATGTAGAGATAGACCTCCTCCGTACCGAATAAAGTGGAATATGCATCCCCAGAATCAAATTATGAAAACATTGAAATTCACTAACGTTCAAGTTAATAATAAAATTGACATAAGAAAACAACAAATTAATGTAAAATCAAAACAATACAATTAATCCAATTGTCCACATCTCTCACGCGGAAAATAAACATCCTTCCAATCGCTGTAGAATGACATGAAGTTTTCGTGTATAGATCGAACATTACTGGGATAATAGACCAACAAGAGCTGACGTAATAATTTCATAACAAATTGACAATCCAAGCACCTAAAAATCTAGTGAGTATAATTAGATAAACAATTTATAAAAATTGTTGGGTCAGTACAAGCTTTTGTTTAAATGGATTGGAAACAGCACGCAAACATAACACGCACATTTCAAAATCGGACCCTTAAACATCTAATAAACACCTAAAAATGCGAGAAAAACACATAATTTAACATATAAAATAGAAAACATAAAATTAAATTAAAATATTAACAAACGCACCAAGATATGCACGAACTGACATAGAAATAACACGATATCAAAAGATTTGACCGAAAAAATGACAATTTACGAAAAATTAAAAGAGTTCATGAATAAAGCGAACAAAAATAAAATAATTTTAATCAGAAATGATTGAAATTAAAAATAAATGAGTAAATTGTAAAAGAAATCGAAAAATAATAATAAATTAGAAATAAATTAGACACATAATTGCAAGGTCAAATTTTTTTTAACGCATAAAAAATAACACGCAAGGTTAGGGTCACAGAACAGGTATAAATACCAATCCATTTTCACAAAGTTTTAACCATATTTGAACCGGTTTTATAACCATAAGAACGCTTTTTCACTCAGTGAATAAATTACTTTTTGTCAGAGCAATTCAAAGGAGCAACTCTCGATAACTGTTTTCATTCTGCAAAATCAAGTAACTTAATGTAAGCTCTACTTGATCGTATGTATGAGAACCTCTTGTCGTATGTTGATATGTATGAACTATGAACGAACTATGATGAAATTGTTTCAACAAATATATGTATTATGAAAAACGAATCTTCAGTTTTATGTCGAAATTTTTCTGGCCCACAGCCACACATCACACAAAGAAGTAAAATCATAGCATAACTAGTCACACTGTGTAAGTGCGGTTTCTCCGCCTATAGTGTGTGCCCGTGAGAGCTCTGTCGTGCGCAACGACGGACCTCAAACGTAAATATTCTACCCATTATAGGGGCGGTGGGAAGATTGAGAACTAGTCTTTTGGCTGGCTCTCTTTCACCCATCTCCGGTAAAATCGACCTAAATATTTAACTACACATCGGCTAAAATGAAAACACCGAGTAGCCCAGTGGGCACTCGTAAAATCTAATATGAACATAAGAACCTTAGGACTAAAATCAAGGCTCGGGTAGTGGGGACTTGAAACCGATGCGATGCAGATAAATTTAATAATTAAATGGTAATTATTTTGATTTAAAGTGATTGAATCCATAACTTAAACTCGACGCGACGTAAATAGATCAATCTAAATAAAATGAGAGAATCCCAATTGACTTTACGACCAAAATAGAAAAGAATAAATTTAGCAAAGTAATCACGACGTGGTTAACGAGGTAATAAAATTAATAATCGAACTATTTAAATAAAAAAGGAAAGTAATTTTTTACGAATAATCGACGATTAAATCATCCCCCGATAAGCCAACATAATAGCGTTCATGAATACGAAACTATAGAAATAGTTAAAATGATCGAACCTGGCTAAATTGATAGAGTAGAAGTATCTAATAGATCCGTTAACCGCTCGAAAATGATCCATGAATTAGATGGAAGGGTAAAGGTATGATTACCGGACCAAAGGGTGATTTGATGATTGAATAAGTTAAATGATATAATTAAATTATCGATAATGACTAGATGACAACAAAATAATAATAACAAATCAAACAAGGCGCAAATGTATTAACCAACTTATGACTAGATAAACTGATGATCATCATAATACGATTAATTGTCCGAAACAGCCAAGAGTAATCGAACACCATAATAAGGATAAATGACTGAACGGAGCTAAATAAAAACTAAACCATTTTATAGTACGGTTCACGACTATCGACCAGAGAATTATCCGTCATCAATTGGCTAGTCGAATAACCTAAAATCCCGAATAGTTGGCTATAGATGAGAGACCTTCGTCCAACGTTGAGGTAGTAGAAAAATCCGAACATTTGAACTGAACATAACGCCAAAAATTAAATCCATCTTGGAAGATCAACGATGAATAAATATGATTGAGCTACAGATCTTAGTAAATAATACGTGGACGATTCATACGTCAAATTATTGACCAGGTCAACAGAATACGATTTATGAACCACAAGCATTAGTCAGAAAAATCAGATGACAGGTACTAAATAAATAGCGACGTAAAACATATTATTTACCCACCAAAAAACCAATACCAGATCATAATTAAATTGTGAAAATCATCGACGAATTGAATCGAATTGATTAAATAAAAAATGTAAATAGATAATAGACCTTTGATGTGAACACGTCAACATAAACCCTGGCCATTGGCTATAAAAGAATTGGCGAAGTCTTGAGTGCCATCTTAAAAATATTTTAAAATGAACGCTCGACCAATGAATACCGATCATAATTGTAAACGGACGAGGAATGCTGCCCAGGTGTACCCCTCGGGTAGCGACACCTTCTTGACAGATGGGAAAGGCCAGCGAGGTAATTTTCACGATTTTACATTCATGAATTTTCACAAAAATCAACCCCATAGAACCCTGTAGCTATCATGTCTTAGCCTCATAACGCAGAGTACGCTTGTCCATGAATGATTCTATTGATACCAGTTCACCATTGACTATTTACATATTCAGATCGTAGAGACACATCTGGCAGTTGGAGTGACAATTCCCGAGTGACTCTACAGATTCCGAGCGCTTCCGCCGCTCGATACCGCCAAGTGCTGTGGGATAACGGATATCTGTTATCCACCTATGGAGACTCCAGTTGGCCAAGAAGATCAGAATACCAAGCCGAAGAGATCGAATTACCAAGTATCGCGATTAAGCGCGAGCCGGGCCACAATCCAGCACGAGAAGCCCGCCCGCGAGCCGAATACGCGGCCATGAAGATGGAGGAGCTAGAAAGAAAATACCACCGGAAAGCGGTGTTAGCCAAACAACGACTAGGTCAAGTGAATCGGGACATAGCAAGTGGAGCTATCCCGAGCACCAATGGATTCCCGCCAGAATATGGAGTGTCCTTCGAGTTAGACGACCCGAGGCTGATGCAGATGACAGCACCGACTAAATTGGTGATCCGGAAAAACTCGTTCCGTCAACACTCCGAAACCGACTCGGATCCCGTCAAACAGGCGATCATACGTATGCGAGCAGGCATCCCCAGTGGAACTCCAATAACAACAACCGAAGAAACTAACGTTTCAATGACCATAAATGAATTGAACCGATATGTTTTAGTTTTGATAACAATAAATGTTTATGTTCGCGGGTTATTCAGTTTCATGTTTTATAAATTATCTACTTTGATACTAGTGTAACTAAAGAATGTAAATTTTCTGCCCCTTTGCAATAAATTTCTAAATATTTTATAGGCAATAAATGATATAAAAAGATAGAACGTTTTGTTATTAAACTTTGACCAATCAGAGAGTTAACACCAACTAACTGAGACGCATGAGACGCAGCCGATAATACATCGTAAAAATAATTAAGAGAGAGGATCAATAGGATTGAATCAACATGGTAAATGACTAATCATTTAAATATTGTAATTTTAGAAATGAAAGCCACGAAAATATTACATCAAGAGTTGAAAGAACTTAGACGAGAAAATCAGCACCTACACCGACAACTCCTACAACAGAGTAGAGAGATACAACAGCTGAAAGCCACTTGGGCCGAACCCGAAAAAATGAAAGCATTGTACCAGCGCCTCACTGCCGCACAACAGGGCTGGAAAGAGGAAAGAGCGTTGAACCAGGCGCAGCGAACACAAATCAAAGAACTGGAGGTCGCTCTGTCGGCATGCCAGGAGGGAAGTGCAGTGACTTACCCTCTGGTATTTGCTCCGGCACAATTAGCCTATCGCGACCAAGAAAAAGCCCAACCAACTAACAGGAAACCCCGATCACACGCACGACCAGGTCGAACCGAACGGTTGCGAAGACGTGAACAAGGAGTGGCCAAATGAGATAACGAACTCATGTCTGATGATAACTTGATTTGTTTGATATTGAATAAAAATTGTTTAGTTTATCATGTCACTATTTGTAAATAAATATAGCAAAGAAAAGTATTAAATAGAAAGTAATAAAGGGACCTGAAACAAAAGATGGACATAGGCCTTCTAACGGCAGTCCGCTGAACCCGACATAGGACTAACCCTTAACAGTTCTGATATCGGAACTCACCTTTGGACGTCCTGTGACCAGTGGTTACAGTACCAACGTTGCCTAGCAACGGGTAACCATTGGCGGGAGCAAGAACTATTTTGTATGTTTGGGGTGAAGGTCATCCACTCCACTAACCCCACAAAATATTCTTACTATTAATCAAAATTAATAAAGGAAATTATAACTGAGAAGAGACGATTCATTAGAAAAATCCTTCAAGGTCTATAAAACAAAATTAAATTATGATAAAATCATCGATTAGTGGATATAATATTCAACGATGTTACAACACATCATTGATGATCAGCAATACAGAAAATGCATGCAGAAGAAATAAAATTTTCTTTGCCAGATTTTGTTTATAATTCTAAATGTAAATTCAATCGGAATGAAAGAAAATATATTGATTTGTAGATATCAAAAGGTTACGCATACTCCGTTGGATATATAGGCAATCGCACAAAATTTTGTCTCATTTTTCAAGCAACCGTAATGAACAAATAACATAGCGCAATTTAGATGACCGCGAAGTCCAAGAATGAAAAAACAAACAACAATGATTTCGATAGAAGAAGCAAGACAAGGAGTAACAACCTGAGGGATATGAACGATGATAAAGATAACCCTATGTGTTATTGTGTAATGAAAGTTTTTAGTTCCTATTTACAAGGAGCATCCAAGCCGCAAAAATTAGCTATGACCCAAGCGTCAAAACCTGAAAATCCTCGCATCAAATGCCTAGAGTAATAGCGAGACAGCTGGAATGAAACCGACATAGGGATTTGATCTTATAAAATGAACGATCTAGAAAATTCTGAAATGAAAAACCGTGCTTCATGACTGAACTAATTATGATTTCAATAAATAAATTATCATATTAGTCCGGATTGTTCTTATATTGTTTACGTCTTAGACCAAATATTATGCCTTTATGCCTATGAATAGTGAATTTAATGTACGCCGGGGGACCAATTCAAATCACAATGCCTCTTTACTGTATGGACATGGAGAAAACGGAAAGCAACCCGATAAGGCAGACTCAAAGATATAATTAAACCGGGATTATAATTATTTTTTAATAAACATAGCGGCAGTTAATTCATCCATATTTTCTCCGCCAAAACTGTATCTAATATCAAATAAACGGACATTAGGGTCAGTGCAAATCGACAAAACACATTAAGTAATTATCATCTATCTATTAACACAAAAATTGAGGTATCGCGGTATTTCTCACAATATAGATAAGCTGTTTATTAAATTCCCATTTATCCATCAACTAATAAAATTTCACATCATCACTCTTGATATTGCAGATGATTCCTGGGTCGACTCATCCAGAATTACAGTGCGTTTCCCGCCATGAACGGCAGCGCGATGCCGACAGGCCATGTGGAATGCTGGATCTTCAATCTCTCCAGTACGGGAATCCAGATAGGGTCGCCATTACGACCACGATGAGGTGAACTTTCCATATGTGGCAATCAAGCGAGAACCGGCCCACAATCCAACCCGTGAAGCTAGGCAGCGAGCAGAATTTAACCTCGCTCGTCTGGAAGTACACCAACAACATACCAACTGGCAGGTAACCATGGTCAAACTGCGGCTAGCCAGAATAAATGTGGACGTCACCGCCGGAAGAATCCCTAGCACGGATGGTTACGATCCAAACTACGGAGTATCATACGAGCACGACGATCCAGCTCTGGCAGAAATGAGGACATCAATGAATGTGGTAGTGCCACGACCACTACTCAGGATTTTGCAGGACCTCGACAGAAGTTCACCTCAATTGCAGGAGCATTAATATGCTCGAGATCGATCTGGATTCCAATCAGGCTCGCGTTATAAAAATCATCCAAGAAGATAGAAGAAGCGATCTCTTTTTTATAAAAAAATCATTAGAATCATTCTCGTTATTTGGAATTTTAATAATTGACTTAAAAATAAATCCGTTCAATGAAAAATGTGCGAGTAGAATTCGTGTAATTATTGATTCTTACCATTATTGAATTCATACGGAAGGGACTGAGGCAGGAAATCGCGCATAGACCATCTATCAGTAGCGTCTTGGACCCACCATAAGGCCGCGCTTTAGCAGTTCTACAGTTAGAGTTCACCTTTGGCGGTCTCATAACCAGTGGTTACAGTTACAACGTTTCCTAGCAACGGGTAACTATTGGAGGGCAAGAAAGCATTGTATGTAAGGGGGTCAAGGTTAGGAACCACTAACCCCACAATATATGTAAATGTTTGACAAAAATTTTTCTAAGTAATTAAAAACTTGTAAAATTAAAAATTAAGTTTTGAGTTTGGATATTTTTCCCGTGGAAAAGATTTTTCTAGATAATAACCTTGTATTTCCACAATGTTTAGTTGTTGTTGATATAAAATTCTCATGAATAATGACATTAACCTGTATATAATTCCTCTGTATTCGTCGACAATCCTGTTTAAAAATACATGTAATATTAATAATAATATAAATTTTCCCATGTATAAAATATTTGTATAAAAGTGTTATATATTTTTCGTATGTGTGCTTTATTATTTTCTATATATATATATAAATATTTGACAAAATTTTTCTAAGTAATCCAATATACCCTTAATGTGCTGGTGTACTGGGAACATCTAAAACAACTGACCATTGATACCTAATGACATTGTGCACTTCATCGCACACCACACAAAAGTTTTTCAGAGAAACTACAGATGTCAATGAAAGCAGAAACGAATAAATTACTGTAACCAGACGACGAAAATGAGAGTCCAAGCCAGAAATAATTCAACTCACTGTCGGTGTCAATTCGGTGATGATGCTTTGTTTCTTTGGTTTGAAGAAAGTTTGTTTTATTCCTCCCCGTCAATATCCATGGGTAAACATCATCGTTTTAGGAATCACGATATTGGGTGTGGATCCGCCTGACGAGAAGAATCTGCCTCTGCCCTCGAGGTACTGTCGGTTCTACAACCAAGATAATTAGCGGTGATGGTTGCCCACTGGATAGCCTTTCTTCAACCAGAATCGCACGAGAGGTAGTGGCAATATGGAAATTGATTGGAGACTCATGGCCATTTGCGGTGATCGTGATCTGACCCGAAGTGGGAGTGAGATGGGAAAACTCTGGCTGGATAGAAGCATATATCACATCTGGATCGCAATCGTATCTAGGAGCGGTGTTGTCCATAGTTATCAGGTCTGAGATTTCTCTCATCTCCGGGTGTACATCGTTTCGCAAGTTTGACTGGAGTAGGGCGTTTTCGGCTCTACGCCTCTGCCGCTGGCGGTGATTCAGATTTGGTTTATGCCGTCGATTGGCATGTGAGATTCCATCTGTGGGTACGCTACTGTCATTATTGGTTGACGGTTTTTTGCATTGATTGGCAGGTGATGTGCCGGGATTATGTTAATCGGCTGTGCCATGTTCCTGCTCTGTAGGCGAGCTTGTAGATCCTTCTCCGCGAAAATTTGTCGGAAAGCAACACTTTGTTCGGATATTGTAATCCGTTGGCTCCTCGTTTTAATGATGAGGTCGTCACGGGCACGAGAGAGCCGCATGATCTTCTTTTATAGTTCTTTGGTGGCCTCTGGAGAGCACCAAGTGCTTTTTATCTTCTCATATTTCTCACGGAGAGTGAAATTCTCCCGTTCGAGTCTTTCCATTTGTTGTGCCGCAGCCACAGCAGACGGAACTGGTACGATTCTGGGGATGCGCGGCAAGTTCATTTTTGATTATAATATGAAATAAATTCCACAGGAAATTTAGAACGGATTGTGGTGAAAGAATCAGAACTCCGAAATAGTATTGAGATGTATTGAATTGACGAATGTGTGTTGAGGTCTCAATTTTCGAGAGGTCTCAACTTGCACTGGCGTTTCTTATATAAATCAAAAGACAAAGTCGATATATAAATGATTTATTAATAAATAAAATTTACCAAATCAATTTTGACAATTTTTAATTCTTCGATCACACTTTATTCAATTATCAATACAAATTAAATCTGGGTGCTTGTTGTGTAATTGTTAAATTGTATGTCGGTGCGTGTTATGTACGTGAATGCAAAAAATTGTGTTGAACTAAATTTGTTCTATTTTAAGATTTTCCAAAGATTACCTTTTTCAGATCACTTCTTTTGTGGTAAGATTTTAGTGGGCGCTTAAACTGAAAAATATCTCAGTATTTATACTAAAATATTTGGGTTGTTAAATAATTTATTTATTTTTCTAATAACATTTTATTTATTTTTATTATTTATTTAATTGGGGAATTCATTTCAAAATTTTTTATTTATTTACTTTATTAATGGGGAAATTCATTTCATTTTTATTTACTTATTTAATGGGAAATTCGTTTTATTTTTTTTTTGCTCTGCCAAATCGATTTATTTTTATAGTTGTGTTGGGCCAGAACACAAACGGCCTTGTAAATGTTTAAATGAATCGGTAACACACATGCAAATATAACATGCAAATTTAAATTCAAACCTATTAAAACATCAACTAAACCCTATCAAATATGAGAAAAAAAGATAATAAAACAAAAAATAATAAACATAAAAATAAAATTAAAATAATAACAAAATGCACCAAGATCCGCACGAATTAAATATAAACATAACACGAAAACCCAACGATTTTGACCAAAATTTGACAATTTATTAAATTACCAAATTTCTTGAAAATGAAATAAAAATCAAATAATTTGAATTAGAAATAATTCAATTAAAAATCTAAAGAAAAAATTGTCAAATAAAATTTCAAAATAATAAAAATTAAGATTAGAATACACTAGAAAAATCCAAGGTCAAAATTTGTTTTATTAAATCAAAAAGAACACGCAAGGTTAGAGACAAAAGATAGGTATATATACCGATGCATTTTCACATAAATTTTAATCAAAAATCGTTTTTGAAAATTGTGACTTAGTTTTCTTAAAAATCTATTTTAGGGTGAGTTTTATTTTGGAACTCTCTCTCCACGTCGCGTCCTCGCAATCTCGATGGAGCTCTGCTTGGATGTCGGCGTGGGGAGAGTAGTATGTTGTATGATGAACTGTTCGTTGGATCAAGTACTTGTTATATTGTTTTTATTATTAATAAATTATTGATAACATCCAGCTTATTTTTCTATAACTATTTTATGTCGAAATTTTTCCGGCCCACAGCCAAACCACATCACAAGTCAGTAAAATCAACATATTATTCAGATTCGTGTAAGTGCGTGGAATATCGCCTATGATCTATGCCCGTGAAGACCCGGCGTGTGGAACGCAGGGATCGGAACGTCAATATTATCCCGTATAGAAGAAAGGAGAAATAAGGAAGTGGTCTTTTAGCTACTCCCTCATTTCTCGATTTTTTTAAATTTGACCTAAATTGTTCTACACACGGCTCAAAATTACCACACCGAGTAGTCCAGTGGGCACTCATTAAATATAATATGAACATAAAAGGCGTCTAAGGCTTATTAAAGGGGAAAGGTGACGGGGAATAGAATTGAAATCACTGCTATGAAATTAAAGTAACTATTCCTATAAATCTAAACCAGATACAAAAATTGTGACGAGAAACGATAATTTAAAAATATTATTAAACGGTTACCATGAACCCCAGTAAGGTCATAGTTTTAATTATAATTCGTTAGAAATTTAAATCACATCGCGGATCCAAGGTATAGTTTTTAGAAGGGTCCTTTAAAATCTTCATTGTTAAAAAGTAGATACCAATTAGGTCTTACTAAGTCCAAACACCGATCCAAATGGACCTCCGCATAAAATATAAATTAACCTAAATAATTAATAAAACAAAAAGTTCAAAACACTGATCAGGCAGAGGAAGATTTATTACATCCAATAATCCAGGTCGACAATCCCATGAAATTGAACCGAACCCAAAAGTAGAGAGTCGGATATCAAAATATACCAACTGAGTTTATTCAGTGAGTAGAGTAATTTACCTATCATACAAACTTCCTTTTTCTGAATCACTTCAGTATCAACCAGTAGTACCATGACACCGATATCCAACATCCGATTAACCCTTTCCATCGTCAAACCCCAAGTTCTTTCGCCCTAAATTCAGCTTTGACTCATAACCCTTCAGTAGATTTGTCAACCATAATGATTCCCAAATTACAACCATCGCCAAGAATAATCCATGAATGGCCCGAAATCAAGATTTAATCAAACGTCAGTTTCCAATCTCTAATCTTTCCTAGAGTAGAGTAATAAGTTCGTAATTATATAATATAAAACATACCCGGCTAGTTCACACATCGATGAATGTAGTTCATAATTGCATGGCAGACCAAAAATAAAAAAGGGAAAACTAGACCTGATCGAGATCACTAAGAAATATGTGCGAATTAGTAATGAAATTCAATACTAACTTAGCTCAGTCCGGGTAAAACGACAAACAACCGAGATGATAAATATAATCGTTTATACCAGTACACCATCGGAGCGATATAATGGAAACATTAAATGCTAGAAAATATAAACTATTATTCGCCACCTATAAAACATTAAGGTGATAAAGCAAAAGATTAGGGTTAACATTAGAACACTCGCAGCGAATCATAATATTTTACAATGGCATATGCGGGTTTTCTGGTGGTAACTTCAAATTTCTCACGTGAAATATATTTCCGGAATGGCTGACATTTGAAAAGTAGAAAACGCACCTAAAATACGTCAACATCAACTAGGAAAAGATAGCAAACAAAAATTAAACCTCAAAATCCGGATAAGTGCTACAATTAAACTAAGAATAATTAATTTTGATCTACCAGTATGGAAATCAAAACTGCCACGTCAGTAGAAAGTCGTCATTGATTTAATAGTCCGTCTGAGAATCGATATATAAAATTTACATAAAGAAACATAAATTTAAACCAACCTGTCGTTGACATTTAGAAATATCGCGTCCATGAAATTTCCTCACCGCGAATGTTTACCATCACACCACTCACCAAGCGGTGTGCGACGGACATACACACACCCATTTCCAATTCTATAAATAGCGGTACACACGAGTCTAATTAATTGTGAAAATGACGTCTGGAACAAAATCGAAGGAATACAGAGACACAGTGAATGGGGAAGCCAACAGTGGTCCACAACCGTTGGGTAAGCACGAAATATTTTTTATATTTTTTGAATGATCACCCTAATTTTCCTAGATAGATTTTCTATTATTCCAAAGTTATATAGGCCCGGTGAAGAGATTTATGGAAATTCAGTATCAATTAAAAAATTTTTTGTTACAGATAATTTTGAATTTATTCTAATAAATGTATAATAATTCTTGCATAAATCTTTTATAGGCAAATTGTTAATTACGTCTAAAGGAACATGCATTAAAAATTATGAGAAAAATTTTGTTTGATATTTCTTGGGATTCGTCTCAATACATGTAAGGTAATATTCACATGATTTTTTTATGATCAGATTTCAACCTCCCTCGTAATAAATGTATTGCATTAATTATAACTCTTTTGTAGATAAATTTAAATTTACTTTAATAAACATAAATCAATCATAGACAAATTATTAAATTCACCGTAAGGAACCTATCGTAATTATCCGGAGAATCATCTCACAAATCCATTTCGTGATAAATCCATTGTTGACGATATAGTAACAATAGCTGAATCCCCGTGAACTTTTTTCGAAATTCAATTTCCTTAATAAAATTTTTGCCATATGCGTTTCGAGATATGATCAAAATCTAATTGAACGATAGTAATCTAATAGCTATATGAGTTTTTGTTCTCTTGCAGTTATATTAATGAGTAATTCACATAGTCGAATTATTACTTTAGAACAATCAGGACCTTTTGCTTGGATCTCCGCATCAGTGGCCGACCGATGGCGTCAGGCATGGCAGCGGTAACCTACCCCCTCGTGTTTGCCCCGGCTCAGTTGGCATATTGTGAACCGGCGGCGACTCCAACCACCATCACAACTTCCACCACGACAACCAACAACAGCTACAGACCCGGACGAAAAGAGCGAGCGAAGCGTCGAGCTGCTCGACTATTAAATAAAGATCTAACTAATACGTGAATTGAGTTTACCGTGTGATTTGAATGTATATGTTCATACCTTTTACTTCCATTTTTATTTTTTTTTTGATAAGTGAAGACCAGGTTGCCTAGATAAAAATCGACGATCTACACAGGGACACAGCCAATTAAAGCGAGCACAAGTCTCCTAACGACAGCTCGTTGGACCCATGGGATTGTCCGAGCAATTACAGCATTAGTAATAGCGCTCACTTTTTGCGGACAATCCACCCACTCGAACACATTTCCAACGTTGCCTAGCAACGGGTGCCTAGTGGTAGCTAGAAACATTTATATGGCGTTACCGGGGTAATCACAAGAACGTTTAAAACAAACAGTAAAACTCAGTAACCCACCAGTTGCTTGCGGATTTTATATTGTCCAATAGTAAAATAATTTAATTATTAACATTGCACAAAAATAAAAATTGTTCAAAAAGTAAAATAATAAAATAAATTTCCTATTAATTATTTACATTACACCAAAATAAAGATTGTTCTGTTACAAGAAATGATAATTGTTTAACCATACCCATATTTACTATAAAATAATAATTTACACAAAAAAATAAAAATAAAATTGTTCAAATATAAAATCATAATTCACACAAAAGTAAGATTGTTCAAAGAGAGTTGAAATTGCACAATAATTATTGTCATATTAATTGTTATAGATAATGATTTGTTGGGATTCTTCATATTTGGAACTGATTGTCTGAATAATAATTTGTTGGGGTTCTGTATCTTGAGAATTGATTGTCTGAATAATAATTTGTTGGGGTTCTGCATCTTGACCTATTCTATTTTTATATCCGCTCCTCGGCGTGTACGTTAACCCTAGACTTCTTAGGCCCTGCTTTGAAATACTCATTCCAAATAAATGTGGTGATGGGTCTACCCTCATCATCCAACATTCCTCCCTGGGTCGTTAGGATAATGTCCTCATTATCTTTCTCTGTACGCACCAGCTCCACTTCTACATATTGTATCATCATTTTTGTTCTCTTGAACCCTTTTCCCAATGCTAGGTTCAGAACGTCTCCTTCATTGATTCTCCTGCCGAAGTGGTGGCATAAATCTCTTTCTGTAACTTTTTCTTTGTCTATTATAAAGTACGGCTCTTCTATTTCGATATCTGTTTCCGAGCCTAATTCTTCTTCGGATTCTTCTGTGTCCATGGCATCTGTCTGGTTTATTTCATCTTCATCACATGATAAATACTCATCATCTGAGTCTAGATCACATTCCATTTGTTGAGAAGTTGTTGGTTCTTGCGGTTCCAGTTTGACTGTTCCCGTGATATTTTGACTCCTTTCTTGCTTTATAAAATTGACCTCATCATCGCTGTCCCGTAGTTCGTCTTCAAACGTTCTCCGAGTGCCATTTTTATTGAATTTTAATTCAATCTGGGAAGGTTCGATATATATATATATATATCTTCCTCGCTGTCATCTTGGGCTTGTGATAATAATTGTTCCTTGTTGCCGCTAAAAGCATCTGAGTCCCATTTGACGACTTCTTCCCACTGTTTTTCTACAATTCCGTATATGGCTTTCATTATTATCGTTGTTGCTGTTGTGGAGAAGGGTTCGAGTTTTTTCAGTATATCGTTGATTATTTTATCCTTGTGCCACTTTTTGTGATGACTTAGAATCTGGTATGCCAGGTTTGACAGTTTAATTTTATGTGGAGCGACATTCTTTACAAACGAACACATAAAGTTGTCTTCTGACATTTCTCGCACCCCCATTACGTTGTATAAATCTAGGGTAAGTGCTTTCAATTTGCTCATAATATCGAAACCAATTATTATTTTCCCACATAATATTTTTTGAATGTCGATTAGGGCCTGATGTTCATCTTCATTTCCAACGATATTTTCTCTGTTGGCCATTGTTTTTTCAGGATAATAATGCCTAATTTTCGTTCTGGATGTGATTTTTTTATCGTATATAGTTATTCCTTTAACGTTTCTGATGTTCACATCCACTGGCCTCATGTTATCGTTTGAGTCGCACACCAGCTTTACGTCAACAAACATAATCAGATCTTGTTTTTCGGTTGTCGATAGTTCCTTGTGGGTGAACGACATCTTCTTTCTGATGAACTCACCGTGCATTTGCAATTTTGAAGGTATTGTTGGTAGTGACTGAAATGGTTTTGGGATTGTTGGTACGTACAGTACTTCTATTGCGATGACACAAGATAGATTGTTCATCTGTACCGTTAACTCATTGAAATCGTTCGGGACACTTCTATCGGTTTTTATTGTTTTAATAACTGCTGTGCACATGGGTATCTTTTGCTGGCATATTGATACTTCTGTTTTTGTCATGTGAAACAATATCCGATGTGGGACTTTTCTTCCTCTTTTTGCTGCTTCGTCTGCATTCGGGAATCTGTCATATGCACCAATGAGCTCATGTAGTTTTATTCTTCGAGCCTCATTAAACTTTATTAGGTGCAATTCTCTTTCTTCTATTTCCACCTTCATTTCATTTGGGATGCATACTTGGTTTGGGAAGCTGCGGACTGTAATAGGGGTTCCGTCTGTGCATATTTTGTTTTGCAGGTTTTTATAAAAGCTGCTATAATGCTTGTGTAGCATGCAATAGTATTGAATTCTTTGTGATTTGGATTGCATTATTGATTGATTTTGTTGGGATTGATTGGATTGGTTGTATTGGCTAAATTGATTTGATTGGTGGTACTGGTTGGATTTTTATTGTGTATTTGGATCGATTCTTTTTCTAAAAATAAAATTTAAATATACATATTGGGTGAGCATTTGAGGTTTTTCCTTAAACGCTTTTTTATATAAATATATGAATTTTATTAATATTATTGACCATACTATTTTACATTGACGATTATTGATTTTATTAAACGAGAGTAGACATTGTATATTGACCTGGTATGTATTTATCCAAGTGAAAATGCCCTGGTACATTTCTGACCAGTCGGTGCCTATACCGCTGTCTTTTTCACTTGTATTTTTGTAGATTTGTACACTACTGACAATCGCTAATATTGCTATTGCTAAAATACTGGCTGATATTACATAAAAAGGTTTTAATGTTTGTTTTTGAAATGCTTGTAGTTCATTCCAACTTTTTATTACAATTGGTTTTCCCGTAGGTAATTTAATTAGTTTTTCTTTAAGTTGGATTGGTACTCTATAGGTTTTTGTTATTGCTTCATCTATTATGGTTTGAGTTATTGCTTTTGGGGTTGTTGAATATGAATTAATTTGTTGTTCTATTCTTAGTGTCGTGTTTATTATTATGCTCTTTGTCTTTTTTCGTTTCTTTATCTGCATGGTCTTTATCTTTCTACATTGTACTTGTGACGTATCCTTGTCTGTATTTCGTTGGGCGCATAAAATGTATTCGGTGTTGGGTTTTAAGTTAAAAATTTGGTGTTATCTCCCTATCGAACTCATTAGTGGTTTTTTCCTCCTTTTTTCCAAAAGTTTTGGTTCTGACTCTATTGATTCTAAGTATAAGTCCCTTATTGGCTCTTTATTTAAATTAAATACTTTAATTTCGTGGGGTGAAATGTTTATCAAAATATCTCTATCTCTCATAAATTCAATTTTTTACTTTTCTTTAATATTAGTTGTGTTAATTATTCCTATGATTGTTAAGAAGACTGCTGACATCATTAATCCTTTCTGGATTGTAAATTATATCTATGCGATGGTCCCTCTATTATTTATGATTCTGCTAGTTTGCATCTATTTACATGTACTACTATGGGATCGTCATTTTTATGTTTTTGTATATATAAGTTTTCGTTGATTACTTTAACTACTTCATAAGGCCTTTAAATGGTCTTGCTAGTTTTATTGTTTTACCTTTGCCTACTTGTAGAGACATAAGTCTAACCTTATTTCCCACTTTAAAAGTATGAGGTATACTTGTTTTATCGTAATCATCTTTATATTGCTCCTGTCTAAACTTAACTTTTAAATAAGCTACCTTATAAACTTCTTAGATTCGCTTTGCATTAATGTTACATAATCTGGTGCGTCTAAATATTATGACACTCGTGGTTCAAAAATTATATCAATGGGCGTCGCGGGTTCTCTTAAAATCATTAAAAAATATGGTGAATACCCTGTTGTTTCATTGAGTGTGATATTATGGATGTATGTGCATTCACTTACGTATTCGTCCTAATCATTTTGATTTTTTGCTACAAAAACCGCTAACCTGCTGAGAAGTGTGCCATTAAATCTTTCTACTTACCCATCAGTTTTGGGTGGTAAGTTGTTGTATTAATTTTATGCATGTTGAACATATTAGCGACCTTTTTGATGGTTTCACTCATGAAGTTTTTTCCTTTGTCTGTTAATAATTTTCGATCTTAAAAATGATATTCTCTACAAGTAGCTTGGCAACTGTTTCTGCTGTTTCATCTTTGGTTGGGAATGTCTCAGCCCATTTAGTAAAGTAGTCGCTGAAAACTAATATATGTTTATTTCCGTTAATAGTGGTAGGGAGCTTGCAAAAAAAATCCATAGCGCATAGCTCCATTGGCGATGTTGTGGCTGGTATTGGATGTCAAAGTGCCTTTGTCTTTGTCCCTGTATTTTTTCTAGTTGCACATATTGTACATGCGTTACACCATCTCTTAACATCTTTTTTTAAGTTATCCCATTAATATTTTTGTAATAATCTACTTGCCGTATTTCTATCATGATATTGTAGCAAAAGGATTTGCCTTAATTTTTGTGGTACTAATATTAACTGTTTACCACTAAAATCCTCAATAACGACTAATATTTTAGCAATTTTATATTTTGATTTGTCCCTTTTCTAATTTCCTCTCTAATCTTAGAAATCTCTGGATCTTTACTTTGTTTATCATATATGTCTATTGGCTTTTCAGTTATCAATGCAAAAACTTCTAGTGCTCCTAACTCAGGAATGCATGATAGTACATCTGCATTTTTGTTTATCCTACCTGGTTTACATATGATTTTAATGTGCATGTCTTGTATTTTCATTGCCCATTTTAGAAGTCTACTTGAGGTTTCCTCATGCTTCCAAAGACCTTCTAATGGCTTATGATCTGTTTTAATTACTACTTTTGTTCCATATATGTATGGATTAAACTGTTTTAATGCAAACATTATGGCATAAAATTCTTTTCCTATAGTTGAGTATCTAAGTTGCGCTCATTTTAATGTTTTACTCGCGTATGCTATTACGTAGTATTTACCCTTTTCTTCTTTTTGTCCTAAGACTGCCCATACGGCTTTCCCACTGGTGTCCGTCATGATGATAAATTGTTTCTTAAAGTCTGAGTAACGTAATATTGGTGCTGTTATTAGTTTCTCTTTTAGTTGATCAAATGCCTTTTGATGCTCGGGTGTCCATTTCTTTTGTGGTTTGCTTATTTTGTCATTGATTGTTTGTACTATTAATACTCCTTTACTCTCTCTTTTTGTTTTAACTGATTTTGTTAGTTGCTATTTTTGCATAATCCTGTATAAATTTACGGTAATACCCAGTTAATCCCAAAAATCCCTGCACTTTTTGTAATGTTGTTGGAATTGGAAAAATTTTTACAACTTCAATTTCATCTGGGTTAGGTATTATGCCCTCGACTGTAGCTATATGGCTAAGAATAGTGCTAAGGTTCTGCCCATTTACATTTTGTCGGTTTGATTTTGATTCTAGCTTTTTTTAGTTTATCCTTACCCACCATTTTAGTTTTCAATATTTTCTGAATTCTGAACACTGTAGGTTTGGAAATAACTTGTAATTCCTGTTCATAGAATTTCCCTTGTATTAAATTGTTATCACTATCTTTAATAACATACATTACAGGACTCTGTTTAGTATTAATTTTAGTAATTTGAAATACCTCATCACTCCAATCACTATCGAAATTATTGATTAAAGGTAAAGCAGATATTTTACTAATTTAACGTGATCACCAACTTTATGTTTTGGTTTTGTAATTTTTAGAACTTTTTTAGATCGTACTGATTTAGCTAATGTTTTCGAGCTGATATCTACGGGTCTCAAACCATTCAGACCTCGATGTGATGAATTATTATAACTAACAAGTATTTTCGGCAATGCATTTATCCATATTTTATTACCTTGATGTACGAAATGTTTCTTCAATCTATCCCTCAATGTCCGGTTACATCTTTCAACATGAGCAGCTTTGTATTGAGAATGTACAGAGTAATCATTTATTTTGAGACGATCCAAGATTTGCTTAACTTTACTATTGTAAAACCTCTTACCTATAATAATAATAATAATAATAAAAAAAAAAAAATAATAATAATAATAATAATAATAATAATAATAATACCTAAATCGGTTTGCAAATTGTCAGGATGCCTATTTTTAAATATATTATTAATTGCTTTAGACATTTCCTCTGCAGATTTTGTCTTTGTTGGTGCACCGCGGGCAAAACGACTGAAAACATCAATGCACGTTAAAATATATTTATAACCATTGTTAATCTTCGAATACGGTATCATCTCAATCAAATCCATTTGCCATAAATCATTAATACCGAATGTCTTATAAGCTCTTGTTGGTAATCTTTTCCGCATCGGTTTGTTTAAACTGTACGCAAGCTGATCTGACAACCACTTTTGCGTTTCCTTTTTCGAATTTGGGACTCTTTTCTTTAACTTTGCCACTCCACCGAAACCTGCTTCATCTTCTGGGTTTGTTCAAATTTTCTCCACTACAACAAGATGATTTAAATTTTAATTTGACATTAGGTAATGATTGCCCCATCGTTTATTGCAAACCACCTAATAATGATATAACTAATGGTAACATTGCTCCGATAAAACCGCCTTGTTGTTTATATATGATTTTTCTCATTTGCTTACGACTTTTATTATTTACTAGTGATAACAAAGGCTTACAATGTTTATTCAATACTAGTTTTTAGATTTACTGATTTTAATTTTACCTCTAACTACTTTTAGTAGAATTTTGAGTAAATCATCGACAAAAAAATTTGGAAATGATTGTAAAATAGACATTCTTTTCATGATCGATGCATTTAACAATGCATTAAAATATGGGAAACTCCTATGAATTTTTACAATTTTAAATGTTTGACTCTTTTAATTACTCCTTTTAATAGGGTTTTTCGAAATTAAATTCATTGCGAGGAAATTCTCAGTTATTAGTTTTTTAGATGATGTATAACTAGGTTTTGTAGAACTTTTTCAGTCTTTATTTTCTTTTTAATACTCTATCTAAGTTTTCTGACATGGCACCTTCTTTATTGAAAATATCTGTTTTTACCCGTAAATCATCATTGCATTGTTGTGTGAAATCAAGAAATATATATCCATGTGGTGATTTTGTAGCATCTTGAAATGCACTGATAAGAAAATTACGATTACTAAGGTATGGTTGTCGAGCAAGAAAATCAATAACTGTTGCATCTCTAGAATTCTTGAAAATAACTAAATATTGAACATTTAAATTCCTTGTTCGATGTGCGCCACCCTGATGAAATAGATTTGAGTAATAAAGATCACCGTAACACAAACATGTCGACTGAATAAATTATTAAAATTCTTTTCTTTATTAGCTTCCTGATACAAATCATTGATAATGATGACATCGCCTTTCCTTAGTCGACTTGACCAGTTTTTATCGAAACCCTTTACTATTTTCATGTTTTTCAATTTACAGAAATTATCTTGAGTTAATCCATGTTCCTCATCTGCACCCCTATGCCAATAAATCTTGTTGAATTTTGTTTGGAATAAATTAGATTATAGTAATTTACACACAAACATAGTTTTACCACTACCGCTTGGGTGGACGATTTGATATACTGCATCGTTTCTTAATTCCATAATTAATTTGTATAATTATAGGTTTTTGTTTATATTATATAATTTAATGAACTCTTTAAAAATCGTATATATAGATTAATATTTCATTATTGCTTAATTATGTTATCAAATATTACTTATAAAGGAACTTTCGACGTGTCAAAAATAACGTTTCCGGATATTGAACCCCAGCAAATTGTTGATAGGAGTGGAAAATGCCCTAGAATAGTTTTTAAATCCTGCAAATGCAGAATCATGAGATGCAAGAAACCTTTAGACGTCAATAAATTACACTATAGAATAAAGGATATTAAAATACAGTCAATTACGGTTACCATGGATATGGGACATTCTATCAATCTATACAACATGTCAACAAATGTCTTTGTATATTCGAGCCAGAATTATTTCCTGCACTGAGGCTTTTAAAACACAATCCAATGTGTGTTAACGTGTTTGCCAGTGTAAAAATAGTCATATTAGGGTTGCGAAATCTAGAGTTCAAAAATATTGTTAAAGACATACACAATGAAATCATGGGATTAGTCGATATCTGATTGGCTAATGATTGATTAAAGCAACTTGCTTATTCATTTTATTCATTTTTAAAATGGAAAATACTACGCCGATGACAAGTTCAGTAAAATTTAAGAACGAAATTGAAAATTATGGTAAATTTATTATTTATTATTTATTATTATTATCATTGTTTACAGATAAATATCAAGAAATAATTTTAGAGCGCTTGTTCTTTTTTTACCCTCAAATGCGAAAAATTCTGAAAGAACATCCAGCATCAATGATTCCAGATCTCGTATACACCGAGACAAATATCTGGATCTTCAATATAATCGATCAAGCTTTATAGGATGTTAAGGTAAATCGAACAATGAAGGATATGGGACCCGAATACCCATGTATTCTGGATTGCAGCTGTTGCGATTTCAGATACCAAAGATATGTGAATGGTGCCTCGTCAAATCGGTTCAAAATGTTTATAAATTTAAACTATTTAGAAAATAAATGTTTTATTGTTTATTTGGTTGTTTTGGTTTTATTAGTAATATTTATAATAGTCTGATTTTAATAGTAGAAATCTTTTAAATAGTAATAATATTAGTATTTGTGTGGTTTTAATAGTATTAATTTTTTAAATAGTAATAATATTTACAATAATATAGTGATTAGTATAATATAGTAATAACAATAATAATTTGGCACATTAAAACATATATAGAAATAATGATAATCGAGGCACACATAAAATGCGAAAACCATGATATATTCATGCATGATTCTGATTGGTTAATCAGTATCTAAGAATGGTATAAAAGCTCGTCACCACATTATAAAGATCACAAATCAAACATGACCAAGAAAATAATGAGCTCTTCTATCAGTTCAGATGTTCCACAATTATAAAATGTATTTTTTAAAGGAGCCTATCAATATGCAATTGGTAAATCCAGTCAAACTCCATCGATCTCAATTTCAATTTCTCGCTGGGCACTCTCAATGATAGATATCAAGGATATTGATACGGTTTTCAATAAGATCAATTCGAATTTAAAATGCAATGAAAATGCATTCTTCACCAGTCAATATACCAGATATTATGATGCATTTGTAGAAATAGGTTTCAAAGAACAGGATAACTGATATTTTAACAATAACAATACAAGGATATAAAACTGATCAAAATGATTTGCTTTCTCGAATCTGGAAAATTGTTACTGCTAGACTTTCACAATTATTTTAATGTATATTTTAGTGTTTAATGTGGATGTTAATAAATGTATTTAAACAGATTTCGTTTTTTTTCTTTCCAACATATTCTATAAACAAAATTATAATTAGTTTTAAAATTGTTTAAAAATGATGTCTGAAAAAGGTAAAATATAAAATATAAAATAATTAATTAATTTTCGTTTAGAATATTTAATAAACTTTTTGTTTGATAAACTCGAAGAAATAACCGGTGTAAAAATTAGAAATATGTTGACTCTAGTTGAAGCACTGGGTAAAGAAAATTCATGTTGTGATTCAGAATGTCAGAGTGATGATGATGAAGAAATTATCAAGGATGAATATATTGAAATTATTAATAATGAAGAAATTGTTAATGATGAAAATACTGAAATTATTAATAATGAAGATACTGAAATTATTAATGGTGAAGAAACCCCTATTGAAAATTTAGTTGAGCCTAACAAATTTAAGACTTGTGTTGACCATGTTATAGAAAATATAATGATAGAATATTTGGTGATAAAGCATGTACATATAATAATCAATAAATATTTAAAAATGCAGTTTTTTATTAATAATTCAGTAAATAACAAAGAATAATACATTTATTAAAATTTATGATAAACTTTATTACAGATATATATGACAGATGTTCCAGTTAATATTTTTAATAAAAATTTGTAATTTGAAATATAAATATCTGAGCGTTTGGCTTCTGCGGCAACTTGAATAATTGTTACCCATCCACCGTTTGCTTCTACCTGTGGATCAATTTTTGTTTCTATTACCTAAATAATGATAAAATTAAAATAATAATATAAAGTAATATACCTCTATAGACCATTGGAAATAATTTTCATAGTCGGATCCGGATTTTAATATCATGTGTTTCATATACGTTAATCCTACTATTATTTGATTCCATTTACTATTTTCATCAAACATATAACTAAATATCGATTGGAATGAATTTTTCTTTCTCTCCAATGTTGGCAAATTGAGAATAGGCTCAAATGGAATATCTTCTATGATTTTCTTGGTACGGTTGACCATGAATTTTATGTTTTTAATGATATCATAATCATCAACATTATTAGCAACCGGCTCATTCAACAAAGTTATCAAACATTTAGTTTCTGGCATTTTATAAAAATGTTTGGAGGTGTAAGCTTATTTATACTATATTCACCCAATCAGAATCATGCATGGATAATGGGAAGTTGTAATGTCTTTATTTAAGAAAATATGTAAAAATATATAATGTAAATGTAAATATTGATCATTTGTTGCCACTGTTAATCGGTTGCATCGGCTGTTGAACTTCTTTCATTATACGATTGAACTGATCAGTTGTTTTATTAGAATAAACTTTTATACTATATTGAACTTAATTTATCATTTTTTCATTAATTATGCTATTTTCATTCAATTCGAATATTGATTTTCTTAATTCATTTTTGATAATATCTATGGTCTGATTTAGATATATAATCTCATCATATATTGTGTTCCGAGCTCTTTTTAAAGTTTCATATGTGAGTTCAAATCGGATATCTAAGTTACTCGTTCTTTCAGATAACTTTCTGACTGGAGTTTTCAAATATCTAGGCCTATCTATCATATACAAATTATCCATCAACCCGACTGTATCAGGACATACATATCTTGTTGAATTTTTACCTTGAACGGTTACAACATTAGCCATTTTAAAAACACTAACAACTACTATTATAATTAAAATTTCTTTAATCATTTTCAAAACTATATAAATTAATATTTATTGTTTATAGCTAAAAGGTTGTGTGTGTTAAACTTTTCATTGGTTTAAATTAGTATAAAACTAATTGTTATTTCAATTTTATCATTAAAATGGATGTTATTGTACCGAGCGCAGTTCAAGCTATGAACGAATTTGAACATTATGGTAATTTATTATTATTATTAATATTATTATAAGTTTTATAGATGATTATATTAAAGTTATCAAAGAACGTCTGGACTTCTATTATTCAGATATACATGAAATATTGAAGGATAAGATAGCATCAAGGATTCCAGACTTGGTCTTGAGTCATGGTCTTTGTTTCAATGACTTCGAATGAGTTATTGTCTTTGTCTTAAATTTTTTTTGTACTTTTAGATTTAGAAAAAAACGTTTTACCCCCGGAGGTGATCCAGCGGTGACATGATTTGACGGTGACACATCCCACTACTAATATGCTATGAAAGTTGCAATAACTCCTTGATTCATCGGTTGCAAAATTGATGTGGTATTTGGAGGTGTAAAATTAATTTCTACAGACAAACAAGTTTTAAATTCTGATAAATTTTGAGGGTGTCCAGGAGCATTGTCGAGAATGTGCAATGCTTTTATTTCCAATCCATTTCTTTCGTAATACGATTTTACAGCAGGACAGAAATACTCTTGATATCATTTTTTAAATAAAATTCCTGTCATCCATGATTTTCGGTTTGCCATCCAAATGACAGGCAGTGATTGTTTAGAAATCACTTTCATCGCATGGGATTTTCAGTATGATAAATTAGCAGTGGTTTCATCCTGAAATCACCAGTTGAATTTCCACCAAATAATAAGGTTAACCGATCTTTCTCGGCTTCAAAACCTGATTCAGATTTTTGTTCTTTGTAGAATGTTTTTGATGGCATTTTCTTCCAAAATAAACCGGTATCATCAAAATTGAAATAAGTTGCCGAGAATAATTTTTTTGCTTTATAATATCATTCAAACTCTTCTTAAATACCTTCACAGATTCTTTATCAGCACTGTCAGATTCTCTGGAAAGACTAATGCTGTGTAAGTTTGCACGTGGTTTAAATTTTCAGACCAGCCTCTGCTTGCAACAAAACTCTCGACTGTGAATCATTCTTCAGTTCAATTTTTAAGCTCCAAATATAATATCTTAACCTTTTCCATTATGATACCCTGGCTGAGCGTCATGTTTGTCTGTGTTTGATCATCAATCCAAAATGTTAATAATTTCTCCATTTCTTCCACTTAAGCATTTCTTTTGCGTGTTACTTTCTTGCAGATAATGATAGATTTCTTAATATTATCGGTATTTTTAAGAATGGTTTTAATAGTTGATACGGCCAAAACCAGTCTGAATAACACTTCGAATTGTCGTTCACCGATAAGCTTTTTTACTTTGTTTACCATTGTGAGCCTGATGTTCACCCGTTCTTTTCTCAGCCATGTTTTTATAACCAATTGATTTTTTTATTAATCAATTTTATATATTTTATAAAATTACTGGTGCTATATCAAACCATATCAATATTTCGAATCAACTACTTAATGCAAATTTTCGAAATTGGGATTCCCCGAATTATAGTTATTTTTGACTTTTTTTTCAAAAAGAAGGATTTCCACAATTATAAATTAATTTTTCAGCGAAATTTGAAAACGAAAGCCTTTTTAGAAAATATTTTAAAGTTAAAATAATTTTTTTTAGAAAAAAAGAGCACTAAAGCGAAATAGCGCTAAAAGAGGTAGCGATAACCGAGGTATGCCTGTATTACAAATGTCTATAGGAAATATCTTGTTATGTGTATACTGACTAAGGATTTGTCGAATATTCTTGCTGAAATCAAATTATATTTTTTGATATCATTACCAAGCAGTATCAACAGCTGGTTACCAATAACTAGATACTTAAGTGATATAATATTTTTATAATATTTTTCTATTTAAACCAATCAAATCAAAAATAAATAATTTATTTTCCTAATAAACCTCTATTACATAAACAATTTGAAAAATAATCAAAAATGTCTAGCGCTCATGATTATTTAAAATTTCTACTCAAACAGACTAAAATTATACTTATTTGTGACCTTGATGAAACATTAGTTTCATCTGGAATATCTTTAACAGAGAATGTCTGCAGAACTCCAACTGAATATTCTTTCTTTGATTTAAAAGCCCAAAAGGATGAAATCAAAAGCATTTGTTTGAAAAAACGGCCTCATTTAGACCATTTTCTGTCAAGCATGAATGAAAAATTTGAAATGTTTCTCATGTCTGCTGGTAAACAAGAATATGTAAATAAATGTGCAGAAATCATTGATCCAAATCACGAATATTTTGATAATCGAATAATTCCTAGAGAAAAGATTATAAATTTTAACAAAGCCGAAACGATTCGGAAATTATTTCCAAATTGCGGCAATACGATTGTTGCAATCGATGACAAAATTAATATCTGGGAATACAGTGCAAATGCCGTTCAAGTAAAACCTTTTAGATGTTTTGATTGGTCAGCGTCATGGGCCAATCATAATTTAAAGAATGATGTAGGTGAGAATAATAAAATAGATGAATACGTAAAAAATAAAATTGAGGCAGATAATAATTATTTATTGACATTAATACCAATTTTGAATGAAATTCATAGAAACTTTTTTATTTCACTTTATAAATTGAACAAAATTCCGAATTTACGACAAATTATGAATGATAGGCGGATAAAAGTTTTGCAAGATTTCAAAATTTACATTGATAAAAATTTGTCATTTATTTCTTGGAAATTTGATTTGTCAATTTCCGATTTAATAAAGTTATTAGGAGGAAAAGAAGAAACTGATTTTAGCGAGAGCATTGATTACGTAATAGGAAATGAGAAATCCAAATTGATTTTTGAAAATTCAAACATTGTTTTAATCGACTGGTTAATTGATTCATATTTTACATGGACTAAGTGCGACAGTGCCAAATATTTGTGTTGATTTTAATATGACTGTTTTAGATTTTATTTATGTTTTATTTATTTGTGTGTATTAATTTGTCTCGATTAATTGCTATTAGAATATTTTCACTTATTTTTAAAAATTTTGGCCTATCTGTCTCGTATTGAAGAACAGATTATTCTTTTTTTTACGTTTAATAATTATTTAAATAACATAAAAAGTCCTATTGGCGGTAGAAGTAGGAACTAAAAGTAAGTTTTTTTTTGAGAAAATAAAAAGTATTATAAATTTAAAATACTATATCATAGGAAACAATCGAATTCTAGTTCCGTAAAAGTGATAATTTTGATTCTGGTAATTTATAGATTTATAATTTGTAATTAATTACCTTATTAATAATATATAGCCAGGGCCGGCTTTACGTACAGGCAGAGCAGGCGACGCCTGTAGCGGCCATTTTATGAGGCGGCCGAATGCGTCCCTCGTAATTTTAATACTTGAATGTAAAAATTGTAAAACAATATTCGAATTTAAAAAAATATATCGTGTGAAAAAATAATAAAAAGAATAATCTCGGAACATCAAAGAGGTAATTAACTAGAGGAGGCTTGTTCGTGTTGTGGACGGGAAAAAGCGATTTGCTTAAACGTTCACAGTACAATACAGCTAATTGATAAACTATACTGGATAACTGTAGTATTTATGAATGTTCCGGTCACATGGATGTAAATGTACATTGATTTTGTACTTTTACCGCACACAAAGACGATTTGATTTTCTAATTAAAATTTATTTTTATTTTATTTAATTCTACTCGTGTTAGGGGCGGCCAAAAAAATCTTGCCTGTAGCAGCAAAAAGTCTAGGTCCGGCCTGTCATGTTTTCGCTAAAACTAAAATTTTTATTTTGAAAACAATATTGTTAGTTAACGTTAGATAAAACAAAATCATTCAAAAAAGATTTTCTCAAATGGTAGGTTGTCGCTGTACAAATAGTAGTGCTCGATGGCAACTTCGACCAGAACGATTACAACTTAAACGTGAGAAGTACGTCGAAAGGTAGGAAAAAAATGGAGGTTTTTTAGGTAATGAGAAAAATATTTAAAACTCTGTCAAAGTAAAATGTTGTAAGAGGGATAGAGAAAACTGCATAATTTAAAACCGCGGTTTTCCGTTTTGTTAAAATTGATAACAGCGGTTTTTGCGGTTCATGCGGTTTCCTAAAAAATATAGTTAAAAAATAAATGAAAACCGATACAAATTCAATTTAAATTTTTTTTATTGAATCAAAATATTTTATTTATTTTTATTATTAAAGTAATGAAATTTTACTGGATCTTATTTTTGTGCAAAAATTTGCAGCTCTCTCACTTTTTGTAGACGTATAAAACTTGATCGTGTTATTCCACGAATTGAAAAACCATCTATTGCAGCTAGAATCTTTTTTTACAAAATCCATAATAGTTTTAGGTTTTTTTGGCATAATAAAGTTTCATCTGATTCCGATGTCACACTCTTTTTCAATATAATATTATCTATAGTTCTGAGGTGAGTTATCATTGCACCTGTAGATTCACGTGAGTATGTAAAAGTATTTTTACAAATTGTGCATTGAGTTTTAGTCAAATTATTGGACATCGTGTTAAAATATTGCCAAACTGGTAATTGCATATCATTTCGTAGCATTATATATTGTGTATAAAAGGATTTTGTTGGAAAACTATAGTTATATAATGATTAAATTTAAATCTAATAAAGTTATATTTACTTCTTTGTTATGCTTATGACAAGAAGAAAATTTAAACAAAAGCAACTATCAAAAGAAACAAAGATTACCGGGATAATTTAAATTATTTTCAAAACCAACCATAAAAATAGACTTTATAGACTTTAACCTAAAACATTTCGGTTTCGGTTACGGTTTTGTGACTCAAAAAACGGCGGTTTCCGTTTCAGAAACCCTAGTAAGATATGTGAAGATTTACAAAAACTACCACGTGTAATTAAGATCCAATGCGCTACCATTAGAATAATAAATCCACCTGCTACGACAAGTCCTGGCAAATCGACAATCCATTAAATAAGCTCTCACTCTTAGACATATTAGCCGATATTAGTGTAGCAATAATTCTAAAGCTACTTAACAGCTCTATCGTCTACATAAACATTTGTTATGATAGATTCAATCAATTAATGCCAGATCATCTGTCATCCGGAATAAACAATCTGAATTTGTCCAGCATGACCCACTAGATTCAAGTAACTGGAATATTATTCCTTATTATATGTGCCACATCAGTTTGAAATTCCGTCGTGTGGAGTCCATATACCCTGCACGCGACACACTAATCTCCAAACGATATCAATTTAATTACACAGTATCACAGTCAATTTTAAGAAAATCATACACTAACCCACAGTGATGGATCCAGACCATCTAGTAAGGGAGTGGGCGATTTAGGTAATGATGTCATATATAAGTATCCCAATAGTCCGATTTAAAATTCGCACCAGACAATTTTATAAAATTTTATATCACTTTTAAACAGTCTACTTATTAATCTTAATTTACTTCCATTTTCAAACAAGTTGCTGTGTTTGATAAAAACAATAAATAGTAAATACAAATTACTTATAAAATTAAAGTTTATAATAAATGTTTTAATAATTTAATATTAGTTTTTTATAAAAAATATTATAAATTGTTGCTATAATCAATAGTATTATCAATTAAGCATTATTAATATTTTTTTAGACACTTTGAAGAGAATAAATCCATTTCTGTCAAGGAGTAGTTTATATTCATTTTTTGTGGCATCGAAGAAAAAATGTCTGCTTAAACACCTACAACTAATACTGATACTATTGAGGTTATTACTGGAACAACTGAACTCGAAACCACATCAGCGGTAACATCGGCAAGTAATAGTATTGCTACTCAATTGAACAGGAATGACAGCTCTCAATAGACATAAGCGTGCCTTTTTCCAAAAATGGAAATATTTTAACTGTGTCTGAGCCTGCGACCACTGAAATTTGCCGAATATATTCAAGTCAGATTTCAAATGCTGGGTTTATCAGTGGCATTGGAAATTTTGTTGAACAATTATTGATGATTTAACTAAAAAACTTCATTATATAAAACTTCAGCTGACTACAAAATGCCGCATTTAGTTCACAAAATGAAAAATAATCAAGAAAAGCGGTATCTTAATCATTTTCATCTGGAAAAGTACGAATGGTTAGTATAGTAAAAAGGCCTTTACTGCAAATATTGTGCATTATTTTCATACCACCTGACTGCAGTATCTCACAAACAAGTAACACTTCAGAAGGTTGATAAACAACCATTACAGATGTTTGCTAAACTGTTTGGCAAAGATGGAGATCTATCAATCCACGAAAAAGCAACATATCGCAAGGAAGCTGTTGCAGCAGGAAGGTATTTTTAAAAAAACTACAATGAACCAGCACTGGATATTATAAACAGAGTAAATTCTCAACGGCCTCAACAGGTTTTAGAATATAGTCAACGCTTGACGCCTATTGTGGAACCACTTATATTTTTAGTAAGACAGAATATTCCTTTCAAAGGCCACAAAGATGACGGCAGCTTATTAGACATTGATGATGACGATTGTGATGTAATGATAAATGAAGGTAATTTTCGAGAGATGCTAAAATTTAGAGTAAAGTGTGGTGATTCAATTTTAGAAAATCATTTGAAAACATCTAGAGTGTCAGCAACATACATTAGCAAAACCACACAAAACGCATTAATTGAAGGCTATGGAGAAGAATACGTGAACAAATTTTGAGACGTGTTAGAGAATCAAATTATTATGCTATTATGTTTGACGAAACAACAGATGCATCACATAAGTCCCAAATGACTACAATATTGCGTTATGTGCTTCCTGATGGATCAGTTCGAGAAGATTGCAATGTCTCCAAATCTATTCTTTGATGCCAGAAAATATTATTAAACTGAATCATGAAGGTGTTGTGAAACTGTTTCTGTAATCAGTAATGTCTATGGCGTCATTCTTGAACTAAGTATCCAAAACTTGCCTGCACCTGAATTTACATAGGAAGTTGAACTATGGCAGTGCAAATGCATGAGGATAAAGGAAGAGGACGGAATAAAATCACTGCCTACTGATCTTTCTGTTGTTGTTCCAAATTATTAAAACATGTCCAGTGTTGCCAGTGCTGAGCGTAACTTCTCAACCCTGCGAAGAACTAAAACCTTGCTGAGAACACCAATGACAGAAAACAGACTAGTCGGATTAACCCTACTAATGTACACAGAGACATTCCAGAAAATTTTGAAAACGTGATTGATCGTTTTGCGAAGTCGAGAAATCGTAAACGAGATTTTGCGTGATAAATTGTTAAAATAATAAACAAATTAAGGTTTTAAATACGTTATTAGTCAAACAACTAAACTCTCTAGTCTCAATCAAATAATTGTATTTCAATAATTTTAAGTCACTTCAAAATATAATTTACAACATTATATTTCTGTATTAAATTTGAACATTTTTTGACATTGCATGTTTTCTTAATAAAGTGCTGCAAACACCAATTAAAAGTAGCAAAAAATTCCCCATCGTCCCCCTGTGTATCCGCCACTGCCGAGCCATGATGAGACAAAGATAAGAAATAATCATACTCGACACACGCTTACACAAATAATCTTTTGACAATGCGTTTAGTTTTGAATGTGATTTGCTGTAGAATGCCTGTGAGAATATTTTAATTGGTGGATGAAATAACATGTAATTTCTAAAATTAATTCAATAAATAGATCCTCGTAAACTTTTCAGTTTCTTCCATTTAATGATATTTCTTTCAGTCTATTAACATTTTCTCAGAAGTCAATTTTTTTTAACCAAATGAAAGCTCGAATTTCAGAATGACTCTCCCGAAAATCCAAAAATTTTCAAACCGGCCTTCTTAAACCCCAGCACCGAATCAATCACCGTTGATCGAAATAAAGTATATGAAGCTTCTCCAGCAATGTGACAAGATTAAAAATACCTGGTTCTCCCCATAGAGAATACGAGAACTCTATCAGAAGATAAACCAACTATCGCGCATCCGCGACGACTTAATCACCGAGAGCCGGTGATTTTGTAATCTGTGTCCTCTGTTTATTTTCAACTTCATACAATTTTATCGTTTTTGTTAAATTACTTCTCAGGTTATTAATGTATGTATGATCGAAAATTTATGGTTAACAAAAAGCCCCTGTAGCGGTAATTTAGAAAATTTGAGTAAAGATTTCTTCATAGGTAATCAACTATATATTTTTCATAGGTTAAATCGTTGTAATAACTGGAAATTAATTTATTTAACTTCGTGATTATGATGCAAGCGTAAAGTCGATATGGGTTAGACCCCAATTTCAATTTTTAACTAGTAATTTTACCCATGAGGAAGATATATACGGATCCTCGATAGGGAGGAGAAATTTTCATAATGTCAATTAAAATTAATAGTTATTAATTAAGATATGTTAAATAATTTAGAAAATTAAAACATTTAATTTAATTAAATAAATGAAAGTTTAATGTTTCGTTTCGTTTCATTTCCCTTAAAATGAATTCCAACCGAGTTAAAGTTAAGTTAGTGCAGTTAAGGAATTTATTTGTCATAGCCTCATGGTGTAACTAGATGACAATTTCAATTTTGAGTTGTAAGTACTTGTCGAACGGTTTTTGATAAGCTTATAGTCCATATGAACTCAAATGATCGCACACTGGGAACGCAAAGGTCAGTCAGTTTTTAACAAAGATTCATTTAGAGGTGTATGCATCCAGGATTGCGGTAGCATAGTCGGAATAAGATGTAAGACCTTTTAACCGCTGTCAAGGACCCGAAAGTGAAGGTTGGGCAAGGAGTAGCGCTTAAATGGGCGCTCACCTGCTTGTGTAGCTTTCGACTACTATGGATAGTACCAATACGGATTTTCCATGAGTGGGGAATAATGTCATAACATCCCAATTAAATTAGATTAAATTAAATAACTTTTCAACTGTAAACCAACAATAACTTTAACGATAACAAAAATTAAAATTCAGTTAATTTAAATAAAAAGGATGAAATAAGTTTTGAGATTAATTCTAAGTTAATTTCAAATGCTAAGATGGATAAAATTATATTTGATGAATCTAGAAAAAGTCCATCCCAAAGTCTTTTGTAGGTAATCAACATTCTTCTGAATCAGCTGACTCTACCTGAGAGGTTAATGAGCTCACAAATAGGTTTTAAAAAATTAATAAAAATTCACATTTTATATCTAAAAATAATATTCAATTTAATTTTGACAAATATTATAGAATCACAAAATCCTTTAAACATTGTTGATTTTAATTATTTACTCTATCGAAACAATAATATTTGATTCGATTAAATATGAAAATAAAAGTAGGACTCTTTCTCAAGCTGTTAAGAAGCCTCCATAAGGAATATTTATTGTGGGTCAAGTATTGTTGAAACTTATAACAGTAAATCAAAGTTCGTCATTGCCCTTTTATCAATTAAGAAATTACTGTTTAAAAATAAAAAGCAAAGTGAAGTGTAAATATACACAATATGCTTCGGGACTACCTGATAAAATCATAGATCAAATATTATTATGGGAATTTTCTCATGTTAGATTTTTTCAATAGCTATTCTGACAGTTATCATAGTTCATGTATAAGTAGTTCAAAATTATCCCGTTCTCAACTATGTGATTTATATGTTTCATTGTATGTTGTAGAAATTGTATCTTAAAATCCTGCAAAATTAATTAACTAGATTAAAATTATACAAAAAGTTCCCTGAAAAAATCTCATTTATGGAGAGTAAATTTTTAATTAACAATCAAATAAGTAACTCTTGTGTTTTACAAACTGAATATGCTATTGATATCATGGTTAATCTTGGCTTTTTGAATTTTGTTTATATATCTACAGAACTGTGAATTTATATATGTAATTGTTTACTTATGTACTCTGTTAGCAACTTAGATTCTTGTTCTTCGCTTGATTCGGAAAATGCAGATATTTTGAGGGCCGAGATTATCAACTTGATTCCCTCTTCTTTCTATTTTAATTCTAGTTGCCAGAAGATAATTATTTGATTCAAATAGTGAAAATTGTCAGAAGAGATAGATAAAATGCATGATATTATTTCTTCTAGAACAATAACGAAAATAAAATATTTTTTTAATTTGTTAAATAAATATTTTTCTAACAAACCTTATCAATTGAAAATACTAGAGAAGTAAAGGCAAAGAATCTTGTATATTTTGCAGTTTGAGACAGAACAAAATTTTTACTCGCTATTAATAAATTATATACCTCAATATTGTCGTAAAATCTGTACATCTAAAATGATCAAATAATTGATTCACTGGAACTATGAATGTAAATACAAATGATCAACAACTCGAAGATCCAAAAGCTGATTTTGAAGAATTTGTTATTGAGACTACTTTAGATGTGTCAAAATACAAAGAGAAAACGTTAACAATGGTCTTTTAGCACAGTTCTTCCCAACGTTTTCATCGCCGCTGACCAATCAAGGTTTGATAATTTTACCGAGGCTCACTGAGTAGTGGCGATGTTATAATTGTTTATATTTTAGACTGTTTTGATTTAATAATTTTAATTAATTTGTATTTAAAAATGCAATTAAAGCAAAATACAATAACACAAAAAATGAATATAGTGATTAAAAAGTTTTAATTCATTATTACGCTAAATCAATGAGAATATTAATTGAACTGACTTAATGATTTGACTGAACCATATATAAATGGTTCCCACCTGTTGAATTTTTATATTTTACTTCTTTTATTAAGTCTTAACTAGTACTATTTAATTTATGATTTTTTTTCATAACTTAAGAAATTTCTTGTAAATGTATACGGTTAAATGCGTATGAATTTAATATGCGACAAACAAGTCAAGTTAGACTAAATATAATAGATAAACTTATTAATTTTAATTATTTTATTAATTATTCAATTATAAATTAGGATAGTGTAATTTTTTTTAATATTTCATTATATTAACTTTATTAAAAACCGTACTTTAGAATACTTGAAATTAAAATATTTATTAACTTACATTTATTTTGACCAACACAAAATCACAATAAGATAATAACTTGATCAAAATATTATTTTAATAATGTATTAAGACAATGAATTAAATTATAATTTGTCTCACTCTAATAAAATTAAATTGATAAATGTTGTTTATATATTTCATTTAAAAAAACGAAATTAGAGAATTATGTCTGGTATTGAATGCTCAATTTGCTTGCGTGAATGTAATACAGAAATCGGCCAACTTACAGAATGTGGACATGAATTTTGTAGAACATGCATTGAAGAATGGTTATCGGATTCAAATAAATGTCCAATGGATACTCAGCCTATAACGGAAATGTTAATATATGATCGTCCAGGAGGAGAAATTATTAAGCAGCGCATTATAGAGAATCCACTTGCTAATAATTTGAATTTTCAGAATTATTTAAATAATCTTCATAACTATCTTGTTGAAAATGAATTTTCATCAGATTCTGAATTAACAGATGAAGGAGAGTTAATAAACGAAGAGGATTTTTTTGCCATGGGTGGATTTCTGGTTGAAGAACGAAGTGACGAAGAATACAGTGATAGTGATGTGGAAAATTAACTGACGAAATAATATATTATTTTCTATTTTAATAAATCTTTTGATATTCGTTTTGAATACATTTATCCTAATTCGAATGTGTAAGTATAGTTGTACTATATAAAGTTTATTTTATTAAAGTTGGTAAACATGTAATTTAAGTTTTTTGTGTTTTATAATGTATTATCTGTTGTGATCAAGATCGAATTGATTTTGTATTAAGTTAATGTTTATATTAAGACCTGGTTACATAATCTTAATCGACATTTAAATATCTCATTTTTATATATTAGTTTTCTGTCGGTAACCATGTATAGCAGAAATGTAAAACTCTGACAACTATGTACCTTGACTGTTATTTGTATCAAATGTGCCTGATTTAATTACGTGTTAAAATAAAATGGCAATTCGCAATAAATTGCTTTGGGCAAGTTCTCTATAAGCTAGTCTTAATTAATTACCAACACGAGTGGTTGAGTAATTTTTGCATCGTTTTAGTATTGTTAACTTTTTGCACAATTCTATTCAATCACTACTTAAATAAAATGAGTTCCATTGAAACACTATTTTCAATTTTCGTATTTGACAGTACATTCTATTTTTGTGGTTGCTTTGGACTGGTGCAAAGGGAATTGAAGTGTGCCGAAAATTGAGTGCAAATGACAAAATTTATAAAAATTCAGAATTGATAAATTAATTAAAATTTTGAAAAATTTACATGATATGGGGAAAGTTGGTATGTACGCATAGCAAACGATCAGACAAATACAATAAAATAAGATCAACGGAAGGTTCTTCGAGAAAGATATTCAAAAAATAAGAATTAATTAAAAACTAATAGATAATGCAGTAATTGAGGAACAAATATGAATAACTTTTCCTATATGATAAAAGAAAGTCACAATAACAATTAGTGGATTAAACAAAGAGGCGAGAAGTCCCTTAGTTAATTACTTAGTTTTAGCTAAAATATAATTTGATTATTGTTGTTTTCGAACACTCATAAAAAGCAGGGACTAAAACGATCAATGTCCAGAACGGCTGTCAAAGAAAACCACAAGAAAAAGAGTAATGATCATTCAAAGATATGAAGTGTTTGAAATTCTTAACTAAAATTAATGTACCAGAAAAGGCGGCTGTCTTATCTATGAGAAAGCAGTGTAGATATATTGAACTATTTGTGTGTGATTATTTATTATTCGGATAAAATAAATTTATTGTGTTTGGTTTTATTCATTGATTTTTAACGAGAGCACAATGAGCCAAATCATAGTACTTACTTAGCTTTAATAATGATAAACACTAATGATAATCCCCACGTCAAATCAGTTGACAGATTTCTCAAATCGAATACTCTTCAGATGAATTATTTGAGTATTTTTGTTCAAATTTGTTTTGAAGGCACGCATTTACGTTCTTATTGTTGGGTTTATAGGCGATTTCGGTAAGAATGTGATGGTTATATGACTCCTCCTGTTTTCATTGCTAATAACAAGACCCAACACAATTAGTTGTTATTTTCAACAAAACAACTTTTCGCAATTAAAACTTCCCTTATCAATTTATAATCAACATAATCGTTTTATTTAATAATTGGTTCATTTGAGAAACAATATAATCTGATATTACGGGTAAAAGATACGATAGAAGTTCACTTCAAAACATTTTTTGTATATGAAAACATTTACAAATTTGATAGACAAGATCCGTCTTAAATTCTCGATATCTCACAATTTGGTTCATGAATTTTATTTTCAACCCCAATGGAAAAGTTATTTCCATTAATTTTTCTTTAATAAGATGTGATTAATATTAATCAAAATCAAACATCAGTCTTACATATTTGTATCTTGAAATTAAGTACTATTAAGTAACAAATTATTAAACTCGCTATTCGACAAGATGTTTTCACGACTGTCAAACTCTGAGTTTGTTTTACTATTAAAGTGATAAATGTCGCTATCAAATATTTTAATTAATTAGTTTGTATTTATGTAATTACTGGTGGGTTCCTGGGTGTTGATATTTTGAACTATATGGTTGTTACCCAGACAACCCCATACAAATATTCTTTCGCTTACCACTCGGCACCCGTTGCTAAGCAACGTTGGAACTGTGTTCGAGTGGATTGATCGTCCGCAAAAAGTGAGCGCTATTGCTAATGCTATAATTGACCGAACGATCCATGGGTCCAACGAGCTGCCGATAGAAGGCTTGTGCTCGATTTCAATTTTTAGGTCCCATTATTCTCCTCACTCCTTCAAATGTTAACCAATACTTTCATATCATTTATCTTTATATCCATTTGCCTAGTCCTTCTCATCGTTATCCGTGTTGATGATTATTCTATGGCCTGTAAACCCTTTGTTATGTAAGTATCCGCACCGTATCTCTCTTACCTTTATCCCTATTATACCTACAATGTTCTCTATTATTGATACTAGTATTGTCATTGTTACTATTATATGTATTACCTTTATTAATTGTTACTACTACTACATTTATTATCATTCTTATTCCTATAATTACCATTATATTTATTATTATTACTACTTTTATCATCATAATTTTTATCATTACTATTATAGGTACCATGATCATTATTATTATTATTATTATAATTATAATTATTACAAATTTTTGTGTAGGAATTCGTCCTTATTCCTCAGCTTTAAGAAATATTTTTCTTATATAAAGATTTAGCCGTAATCCATCTGTATTTTTCCGGTTTCGATAAAGTATTTTGTTGATTCGAAAAATTTTAGCAGCGTTCCGCCCTTATTTTACTGTTTTATCCTTATTCTGCAGTTTTCGATAAAGTATTTTCATCGATTCGGAAAATTTGAGCAGCATTCTGCCCTTATTTTACAGTTTCTTAATAATCTTATACCAACCGTTGAGTCGCATTTCACTTTTATTTTACTATTTTCAATAAGTATTTTAATTGATTCGGAAAATTTGAGCAGCGTTCTGCCCATATTTTCCGTTTCAATTCAACATAATTTATTTAATTCTTATATATTATTTAAAAACATTATTTTTCATGATTTTGGTCGTTCGGATTAATCTTTTTCCGATGGCTATTCATTTTAATTGTTGCAACGATTCCGCTATTTTCCCCGTTACCCTTTACCTCTCTTTGTCCTTACGATCTATTTATGTTCATATTATATTTAATGAGTGCTCATTGGACTACTCGGTGTTAGATATTTTGAGCCGATTGTTGTTAAAAAATTTAGGTCCATATTTTAGGATACGGATGATGAAGGAGCAGCCAAAGGACTACTCATTTACCTTCCAATTTCCCCTATATATACGGATAATATTGACGTTCCAGCTCCTGCGTTCTCACGCCGGAGCCTTCACGGCCACGAACTATTGGCGATTATACACGCACTTACACAGTTCGATAGTTATGTGTAATTTTGCTTTCTTGTATGTTTTAGCTGTGGGCCGAAAAAGAAATAATAAAAGTTACCGTACCAATCGGGTAAAAGTCTCGAATGCATCAGACCGTTTATTCATATAAAGGGGCATCACAGCATCATAATTTATTGTCCATAAATAACATTTTCGATCCGCATTATCATAATAATTAAACATTGTCCATCCATAGTTCATAACATCTCCAATAGTATTAGATTATCGATCATTAAATTCATAATCATCAATGCGTTTAAATTAATTGTAACGCACACTAACTACAGTAAACTTGTTCAACACAAGTTTCGAAGTGAGACTGAAGGTCAATAATTCAATTTAAGCCGGAAACAATACTGCAAGTAGAATGAATTATTTGTGTAAACACATCAGTATATATACCTATAATTTGGCTTTAACCTTGCGTGTTAATTTTATTGCGATTAAACAAAATTCGACCTTGAAATTATTTGTGTTATCTAAATTAAATTTTTATTAATTTCTTAATTTAAATTGGCAATTTATTTTTAACATTTTTAATTAAATTTATTCAGTCAAAAATATTTTATTTTTATTCATTTAATTCATTAATTTTTACTTTTATATAAATGGTCATTTTACGGTCAAATTTTCTTGTTATTATGTTATTTTTTATGTAGATTTCGTGCGGTTCTTGATGCATTTTGTATTTATTTTATTTTACTTTTATGTTTTTGATTTTATATTTATTTATTTTCTCTCAGATTTTAAAATGTTTAGTTAGTGTTGTATGTTATATTTTAAGTTATCTTGGTGCTGGGTTTTCGTGTTATATTACTGATGCATTTAAACAATTTTCAAGACCGTTTGTGTTCTGGCCCAACATTACATTCTCTGGGGATGCCTTTGATTTGAAATGATTTTAATCAATTTTAACCTTTCATTTGGATACAATTGGAATATAATTAAAAGATATTGGTTTCAGTTATGAACACAATTTTACCATGTGATAAACAAAGACTATCTTCATGACCGGCATTACCTGTAGGCAAAAAAGCGCTTGAATTTAGCCCAACAAGGTCTAGATCACATTTTATCACAAAAGTTTATTTCATAAATTCACTAGAAAATCTAAGAAATTCTAATTAATATTTTCATTGATAGCATTTGTGATATAACATTCATTGAGACACAATTTCTTGCTATGAATGGATCATCTGTTTTGTAGTAGAACTGCTAGTCCCCATTCAGGTTTACCAACATATAAGTTCATAAGCAACTCATTTCAACTCTACATAAATCATTTTTGCTTAAGTTTAATTTATTCACATCCCCAGAATCTGATAAATTGCGAGGGAATATATTATGTATGACGAAAAGTTGTCTGTTTGGTACAGTTTTAATTTAATTTAAATAAATTTTATAATGTTCGGATCAGGTAGGTTAAAACTAAAAAAGGGTTTAATCGTGACATTAGTTGTATATTGTCGGGCAATAACAAAAGTTATGTAAATTATTTGTTAATTCTGCATGACAATACATGAAAAACAGCGTAAAAACGAATTGATGGAAAGTATGACTCATTGAAATAACTCATGAATATCAAAAATAATAAAAATAAATAGAGTAGTGGGATGTGTCATATCCAGCACACTACCCCCTCCCCCCCCCCGCTGAGAGAAAATTTTTCTAAGTCCAAAAGTACAAAGAATTTTTAAGACAAAGACAATGACTCATTCAAGGTCATTGGATGACTCATCAAATTTTTCAAGGTCATTTAAACAAAGACCATGACTCATTCAAGGTCGTTGGATGACTCATCATATTTTATAATATATATTTTTAATATTAAACAAAGACCATGACTCATTCAAGATCATTGGATGACTCATCATATTTTTCAAGGCCATTTAAACAAAGACCATGACTCATTCAAGGTCATTGGATGACTCATCATATTTTATAATATATATTTTTAATTTAATTTATTTTTATTTAATATACTTTAATTATTTGTTTTAATCAAGTCAATAATATTATTTATTTATTTTTAAATTATATTATTATTAAATTTAATTGTTTGTTTTAATCAAGTCAATTATTTTATTTTAAAATTATATTATTATTATTATTAAATTGTTTGTTTCAATGAAGTGAATATTGTTTTAATCAAGTCAATAATATTATTTATTTATTTTATATACTATAATTTTTGTTTTAATCAAGTCAATAATATTATTATTTATTTATTTTTAATTTATATTATTATTATATTTAAATTGTTTGTTTTAATCAAGTCAATTATTTTATTATTAAATATTATTATTATATTTAAATTGTTTGTTTTAATCAAGTCAATTATTTTATTATTAAATATTATTATTATTATATTGTTTGTTTTAATAAAGTGAATATTGTTTTAATCAAGTCAATAATATTATTTATTTATTTTTAAACTATATTATTTATTTTATACACTATAATTTTTGTTTTAATCAAGTCAATAATATTATTTATTTTTATTATTATTATTATTATTATTATTATTATTATTATTATTATTATTACTGTTGTTATTATTATGATTTTTATTATTATTAATATTATTATTATTATTATTATTGTTATTGTTATTATTATTATTATTATTATTTATTATTATTATTATTATTATTATTATTATTATTACTATAATTAATATTTTTATTATTATTATTAATATTATTATTAATATTGTTATTATTATTATTATTATTATTATTATTATTATTATTATTATTATTATTATTATTATTATTATTATTTTATTATTATTGTTATTATTATTATTATTATTATTATTATTATTATTATTATTATTATTATTATTGTCAAGGTTATTGGATGACTCATCATATTTTTTCAAGGTCATCGAAAAGTATGTCAAGGTCATTTAAAAGTAGGTCAAGGTCATTCAAAAGTAGGTCAAGGTCAAGGTCATTGAAAAGTAGGTCAAGGTAATATTATTTAAAACATTTTTAAATTTTAATTTACTGCTTATTTTTATAAGTAGTATATATTTTGTAAATTTATTTTATTATAATTAATATTTTTATTATTATTATTAATTTTATTATTAATATTATTATTACTTTTTATTATTCTATTATTACTTATAAAAATTTTTATTAATACTTATAAAAACTTTAATTATTATTAATATTAATATTTTTATTAATTTTATTATTATTATTATTTTAATATACTTATTACTTATAAAATTTATTAAAATTTTTATTATTATTAATACTTTGAAAACTTTTTATAATATTATTATTATTATAATATTTATTATTATTATTTTTATTATTATTATTATTATTTTTATTAATATTATTATTATTATTAATGTATAAAACTTCTATTATAAGGAAATAATTTTATTATTATTAATATTATTATTAATATTATTATTAATATTATTAATTAATATGATTACTTATTAATATTGTTTAATTATATTTATTTTTATTATTATTATTGTCAAGGTCATTGGATGAGTCTTAATTTTTTTTTCAAGGTCATTTTTAAGTATGTCAAGGTCATTTAAAATTTCACAAGTTCTTAGTATTTTTAAACATTTTTATATAAATTTACTACTTATTTTTTAAGTAATGTTTTAATGTTTTTTAATTTTAATTTTATTATTATTATAATTTTCTCAAAGTCTCAATAATATTTTTAGTCATTTTTAAATATAAATTTACTACTTATTTTTATAAGTAAAGTTTTAATATTTATTATTATTATTATTTTCAAGGTTATTGGATGAGTCATAATATTATTTCAAGGTCATTTAAAAGTAGGTCAATGTCATAGTATTTTTAAACATTTTTAATTTTAATATACTACTTATTTTTTATAAGTAGTGTTTTAATGTTCTTTAATTTTTATTCTATTATTATTATTATTATTATTATTATTATTATTATTATTTATTATTATTATTATTATTATTATTATTATTATTATTATTATTATTATTATTATTATTATTATTACTGTTAATATTATTATTATTATAATATTACTATTATCATTATTAACCCTTTGAATGCCAACATGATTTTAAGAGGATTAGCTAAAAATGCCACTCTGCTAGAGGAAAATAGAAATTTAAAAATATATTTCTCTGTAACTTTCTAAGCATTTTATTTACGAAAAGTATTTAAAAAACAAAAAATGATTTGAAAAAATAGTATAATTTCTACAAAATAAATGAAAAATAAAACTTTATTCGTTTACCACACAATCTATCCCTTATGTACATTTATGTTGCCCAATACATAATCCACGAAGCCCTTTTTTGCACTTACAACAAATTAGGTTTGATCTCTTTACAGGTCCCCCATCTTTACCACTACAAACAATGCATCTTCTCAAATTTCGACCTGGTAATTTCTCTAAACCGAAACCGAAGTCTTCGGAAACAGCGTTACTTGTTTCTTCAGTATTCCCCTTTGCTGCCAACCAATCTTGTTCTATATTCTCTATTATTGAGGATGTGAATTTGAGACGTTCGGAATAAATACACATTCGGAATAAAAAACCATAAATACAAATCGACAAGTATGTTGGGGTATCACGAAAAAGCACAGTAAAATCGATAAAACACAAAAAATGATAAAAGTGCAATATTAATTAAAAAATTTATAAAAATTCGAAAGTAATATTGATCGGGGGAAATTGGTATGGTTGAACGCCAAATTGGGATACAAGTCCAGAAATAATAATAAAAACTTAGTGAGGGGTCCCTAGAAAATAATATAATATAAAAAAGGAAATTAATTAAGCAAAATTAATTACTAATGGGAAGCCCGAGTCAATGGGAAGCCCGAGGCAATGGGAAACCCGAGAGACGTGGAAAATCCGAGAGCTGAAGAAAACCCGAGAGATGAGGAAAACCCGGCGCACAGACGGAATAATAAATTAGCCTAAACAACATTAAATGGGCGCCACTAAGTTACGGAGAGGTAGTTAATTCGTAATTAGTAATTTGGTAATGGACCAAACGTTGTTGACAAATGTCGGTCTGGAAAGTAATTATTAATGATAATTTAATAATGCAGAACATATTGTTGACAATCGTCGGAAAACAGTCTGAGCAGGAGTATAAAAGAAAGAGGGAAAAACACGAAAGGACCACAATTCATCAGACAAGAAAAGAGAGCCACTATTCACCCGACAAGAAAAGAGAAACATTATCAACCAGGCAAAAAAAGGGCAATCATTATTAACTAGATACGAAAGAGCAGATATTGTTAACTAGAGTGAATCGACGTGAACGAGCAGTAACTAGGTTAGTAGAGAAATCCAAATCCAAGTAAAAGTCAAGGTTATCTATCAGACAGGGTGGTTCTCCCTTGGAAAACCTACTCTAAGATAAACCGAGCCAAACAGTGGTTAAAGGGTGCAAATCAAGTAGAGAAATTGTGATTATAAATATTGAACCAAACGAATTGATCTGTTATTGTGATAAAGTGCGAATAAAATTATTCTGTGTTGGGTTTGCTTATTTGATTGAAAAAGGACACGAGGAGTCAGAGGGAACCGACTTTCAATAATAATAACCCAACATTTTGCTGAGCCCGACGTGATCGAAAGTCGGCGGAGAATAGTGCTGAAAATAATTGAATTGTTAAAAAGAGACGACGTGATTCGAAGTTGGCTGAGAATAGTTCGGAAAATAATTGAATTGTTTAAAAAGAGGAAAATTGAAAAAAAAAAGAGTGAGTGTCAGAGCAGAAATAAACTGAAAATAGAATAAATTATTGAATTAAAAGAAAATTTCCAAATAATTGAAAAACTTCGTGATTCAGTACGCCAGAATTTATAAAGAAAATTATAGAATAAATTCCAAAATTAAAACAAAAGGTAACATTAATAATTGTAACATTTTAAAATTCAGACGAGAAAAAGTTGTACAAAAAAGATTTTATAATTTGAGAAACCAGAAGCAATCAGAAATAATGGCGAGCAATTCCAATAATAATGATCAAACCCCGATGTCCACTGTGACAACCCCTGTATCTAATGTCCAAACAAATATGTCTGCTACTCTTAGTAATGATTATGCAAGTTGTCAGAAACTACCAGTTCAACAATATGGAGGAGATCCGGTCGAATTTGTTGATTTTATGACTGATTATTACATGTATGTCACTGCTTACGGATGGAGCCAATCGATTATTGTGCAACGGTTACCATTATATTTAAAAGGAGCAGCAAGAGAGGCTTGGCAACAAATTGATAAAAGACTCATTGCCAATGATTGGACCAAGTTGAAAGATGCCTTAGCAGCGAAATTAATTGGTGGTGACATCAAACGAATAATGCGCCAAAAGTTTTACAATCGAGTGCAGAGGCCAGACGAATCAGTAAGTGAATTTGCTTATCATTTGACAACCCTTGCAGAGAAAGCTTTTGAAATTAAACCCGAACAAGTTGATGTGGCGAAACAAGTGAAGGAATTGTTGCAAGACCAATTTTTGACAGGAGTTAGAAAAGAAATTAAAAAGGCCCTATGTTATGTAGATTTCAACAATTTTGATGAGCTAATTAAAAAGGCTATGAAGATTGAATTGAATTTGAAAACTACTCAACCAAAAGCAGAATCTTTTACAGCTATTGATGAATCTAGAGACAGATCAGTATCGCCAATCAAAAATAATTTATTCCAGAAATTTACCAGTCCATCACCAAAATTTAGAGTAAAATTTGAGCCAAGGAAATCTAAAAATAGTCCAAACGAGGAGAGAGAAAGACCAGTTCAGTGTAGTCATTGTTAGAAATTGGGACATAATGTAAATCAATGCTGGTTTAAAAACAATACCCGAAGAAGTCCAAGTCCTGTCCAGTGTGATCATTGCCAGAGAAAGGGACATAGTAATAGTCAATGTTGGTTTAAAGATGAAGAGCAACAAAGTCCAAAGAGGATGTGGCCAGATTGGTTGAAAAACAATGGTGGGAAAAGTTTTAATAAAATGAGCACCAATAGTCAGCGAATTGATGATGATATACAATGCTATAATTGTGGAAAGAGAGGGCATGTATCACGAAATTGTTTTGCAAGATCAAGATCTCCATCAACGTCACCGTCACCTCAAAGAGATAGAGTTAATTTACAAGGCCGAATTCAATGTCATTCATGTAGAGGTTATGGGCATATGGCGAGGTCATGTCCCAGGAATAATGAGAAATTTCAAAAGCCAATCTTAAAGAAAATTAGATTCCAAAGTGATAAATCACAAGCAGACAACGTTTCTTTTGTGCAGCCAGATAATTTTAATAATAGAATTGAAGACGAAGTGAAACAAATGAGTCGACGTTTGGATCGTTTAATATGCAAGTTTGAATCTGATGAAGAGACAGATAACCACATGATGTATGAGTCGCAATCAGAAGCATCAGAGACAGAGTTGAAAAAAATGATGATTAAAGATGAACTGCAAAGCGAAGAGGCAATAATGATTATATCGAGGATTAACAGATTAATAGAATCAAGAGCAGCGGAAACGTCTAAAATAATGACATCATTACTGGAATTGAGTCAAATGTCACTGAGTGTACAAAGATTGAAAAATGTAATTGAACTATGTGCTGATTATTATGAGGTGAATTTAAAAGATAGAGATGAAATATCAAATATGATGAAAATATTTGGCAAAGCGTTCAGAGAAAATAAATGGTTAGATTTTATTTTTATTGATGTTGTAGATGAAAGTAGAAATAGTGTGATCTGTATTCGTTGTGAAATTGGGGATTATGTTAAAGATTTAAAAGAGAGATTAAAAGAGAATAATGGAAGACAGATAATAAAGGTGAAATTTAAGAATAGGTATTTAGAAGACGATGAATTTTTAATAGATTGTGGTTTTATACCTGGAAATAAAAATAAATTGCAGGTTGCGTGTATGAGTAGAGAAGAAGTAGCGAAAAAAAGTGATTCACAAGAAATAATTGGAGACTTAAGAGATGCTTTAAGTGAGTGGGATGGAGTTAAAATTACGGAGAAATTAAAATTAATTGATAAAATAGAACTAGAAGACAAGGCTAAACTAGAAATAGTAGACATAATACGACCATATTTATATGATAAATCGAGGTATGGAGAAAAATTGAAATGTTTGATGCGAAGATTTGGTAGAGAATTAAGAGAAACTAGAATGGAATTAAAACCATTTATTATAGCAATAGATTATGAAGATTGGGGAAAAACAGAGTACATAGAAGAACATTGGTGTACAAAGGTTCAGAAGTTACGAAAAATTAGCTGCAAACCAAATAGGAAAAGATGGAATTATTGTATTGATGTTCAAAGATGAAGAGTTAGATGATGATGAATATTTATATGATTGTGGATTTAAACCACAGGAATTAGATGAAAACGGATACCTAGATGCTGATGGAAGGGCAGGGTATTTAGTAAATTGTGTAGTAGCAATAAAGGAACAGAAAGTAGATTCAGTGGATAATTCGGAGAATTCAAATACAGATATAGAGGAAGATAACGTAAACGGAATAGAAGAAACAAAAGTAGATGAAATTTTCAGTGATAAGGACGAAAATGAATTGAATAATAAAATTCAGGTAGAACATTTTGAAAAACAAGAAATTTTTGAGGCACCAAGTGGTGAAATAAATAGTGAAATAATTGTTAGGAAACCTAGAACTTTATATGAGATAAAGCGGAGTTTAGTGAGAATTGAACAGGAAGTTGATGAAACAAAAATAATCTTAATGGGCTTGATTAAAGCAGTATATCCGATGTTTGAAATAAAAATGGATGTAGAGTATGAGTTAGGAAATATAGTAACTGAAATGAAAAACAGACTTCCAGGTGTTGTGCAAAGATTTGGAGAAAACGATAACTTTTGTGATAAGAAACTAATTGAAAATTTGATTAAAAATGGAATTGACAAAAAAGTAATGTTAACAAGTTTAACATATATGGTCTTAGAAATTGGAGCTCATGCGATAGCAGAAACGGATAATTTGGAAAATTTGATAGATGTAGCGGCACGAACCTCAAATGAATATTTTATGAAGTGGGTTAAAAATAATGGAGGTTGGAAGAAGTTGAATAATGATCTTACAGTAAATGAAAGAGATGAAAAAAAATTACCATACAAACTGTTAAATGGAAAGGATAGCCCGAAGCTAAGGAAAAAGATGATATTTCCATGGGCAATAGTTATGCTCTTTATTTTTTGTACAATAACTACACAAGCTACAGGTATGACAGCTTACGATTGTTCCCAAACAGAAATGGGGAAAATTTATTCGGTGGTGGACATGGCAGAATGTCCGGATGCATACCCAAAGAAATTGAAAGTAGAAAATGATGTAAAATATTATGTGTATCAGGAATCTGATTTACGGCGAGCCAAAGTTAGAGAATGTATTGCGAAGCGAACTACTTATGTATTTTTCTGTGGTAAATGGAGCCACACGTCATTGATAAAAATGCACGCTATTCCACGACCAGTAGAGGTAATGCCAGAAAACTGCTTAGCTGCGTTTCAAACTGAGGAGTTAAAAATTAATCCGGAAATTAAATTAAAAGCCAAAGTAAATCACAGAATAAGAGAGACAGTTGTTGTAAACAGAGTAATACAACAAGATGGAACGTGCGAAGGAGAACCATATAAAGTAAATGGGGAAATTATTAAACAATCAGTGGTGATTGAAGAATATTTGACAGAATTAAGAGAATTTGAAGGAGTTTTTGATGATGAAACAGGAAAACTTCAAACGCATCCGTTTTGTAATATGAGACAAAGTAATTGCCAAACCGGAGAATCCATTTTAGTATTTGATGTTAAAACTAATATATGTAATTTAGCGCATTTGAAAACTATGACTTTCAAAGAGTTAAGTGGAGAACAGTTTAGAGAAAGCCCCGATAATTTCAATATAAACTATAAATCGAATGGCACAATTAGGTCAACTCCAGTATGGACGAGGAAAACCACACCAGTATTAATGTCGACATTACCAACAGATGGTATGCGTTTTATAAAAAAGGAGGCTACCAATAAATGCGGGCAAATGGTTTATGCAACAAATTACAAAGGTGTTTACGTATCAAAAATGATGGTGCAGGAGGTGAAAACTAAAATACACACAAATGATATTACACTCACTCACTATTTTAACAATAAAATTGATTATTTGTACCATTTTAGTCAAAACATAATGGAGAATATATATCGGGAAATGATTCTAAATGATTACAAATTGAATAAAGAGATACTTAGAAACAGGATGGCAGTGGCCATTACAAATCCAAACTTAGTAGCACCTATTCTAATATCAGAAAACGGTGTATTTGCCAGAATCTTCGGAGAGGCCCTATATAGCTACAAATGTAAAGCAGTTACAGTAAAAATTATTAAATACGAAAAATGTACAAATGAATTGCCGGTGAGTATAAACGGAAAAATGCGATTTATGGAACCCATAACAAGAATATCACTGGAAGAGCATACTAAGCCAAAAATTCTTCAATGCAATAGATTACTTGCTCCGTTGTATCGCTTAGCACAGGATTCATGGATAGCATTACCAGATTACCGAGGAGTGAGAACTCCGGATAAATTAGAATTAACAAATCTAGAATATCTAGTAAATTTTACATCCCTAAATAGGATGGCACAAATGGGTTTCTATGCAAGCGAGGATATCGAAGAAGCTCAAAGAAATTTGTTATTTCCGTCTAAAAAGGAACGTGTAATTTCAGAAATGATTGATACAATTTTGCCTAACGGGGAAGGTAAAGTCAATTATGAATACCTTCTAACACCAGATCACTTTAGAAAGGCAACATATAAAACGATGAAAAAGATCTGGGGGAAATTCATGTTTTTAGGACAAGCATGCGCAGGATTAATTGGATTCTATGTTGTAATCATAACAATAAAGGTAATAATGTCACAAATATTATCGGCTCATAGAATATACGTAATATCCGGATGGTCATGGAAAATTATTATTGGTTGTTTTCCACTTTTAGCGAGATTTTTCATTACTCATCATAAATATAGAGAAATGGCAAGTGTGAGAGCACAACTGAAAACCGATCAAAAAAGTGAAGTGTCTCTATGTGCAGCAAGTGATCACAATAATGATAATAATGATGACATCAATGATGATAAAAAGGAGCAAAGATATTTTCAAAAATGAATTATGAAGAGTGAGAAAAAGCCAGAGCTACAATTTTTATTAGAACCTATGCCAAAACTTAGCGGAATTGAAACACTTTCAAAGTGGTATACACCAACGTTTTTGCCAACGGCACCAAAGTATCCAACTGAAAAATTAAAAGAAATGAAACCAATAGAACATATTCAATTTGAATTAGATAACATTGAACCCACGATCACTGAAATTGAACGGAAAAACATGCTCGGATTACCATGCAGTTATGCAATGATGACGTTAGGAAATAAAGGCAAACAGCCTCGAATAAACATTCTATTCAATAGAAGAAAAGTGGAAGCTTTATTAGATTCAGGTTCCAATAATACTATAGTATCAGATGATTTGTTGACAATGGAAGAGAAATCAAAGATGAAACCAACAAGTAAAGTAATAAGGTCAATGTCGCACAATGTTTTAAGTATAATTGGGAAATTAAAAGCTGAATTAATCATTGGTGATCACGAATTAGTGCATTATGTGTCAGTGATGAGAAATAGTCCTGTCGGATGTTTAATTGGTATGGATGTAATGAAACAACTACAAGGAATTTCTCTTGATCTAAAAACTGGGAGATTAATGAAAGGACAAACAGATGAAAAAAGACATAAGGTGAGAGAGGTATTTTTAAATCAGACGCTAGAATTGCCAGCAAGAAGTGAGGTAATATATTATGCAGATGTGTTAGATGTTTCAGATGACGAGTGCATATTTGAACCAAATGAGAAGCTAATAGAAAAATATGAAATTCCAATGTGTGATGAAGTGGTAAAAGTCAAAGACCAAACAGTGCCAGTGAGAATAGTAAATCAAAACACAAAACCCATCCAAATGAAACCAAAAACCAAACTGGGAAAACTAACGAAGTTTGAAATAGAGAAAACCCCAAAATTACCGAGAAATATTAAAATTTACAAAGAGCCACAAGTCATTAGTAATGATTTAACAGAATCACAAAAATGGGAATTCACAGAGTTATTAAAGAAATATAAAATGGTGTTTGCAAAACACGAGTACGATTTGGGACTCACCCAAGTAATTGAACATGAGATACCATTACTTGATGAAACTCCGATTAAATTGAAACCGTATAGAATTCCGTATATACATCAAGAGGAAAGTGATAGGCAGATAAAAGCAATGAAAGAGTTCAAAATAATACGAGATAGTTCTTCACCATTCTCATCGTCAACAGTAGTTGTTAAAAAGAAAGACGGCGATCTGCGATTTTGTGTTGATTATCGGAAGTTAAATCAAGTTACGCGAAAGGATTCATATCCTATTCCAGTTCCACAAGAAATGTTTGATCAAATGGGAGAAGTACAATTTTTCACAGTAATCGATCTTAATAAAGGTTACAATCAATTTAAATTGAAGGAAGAAGATCGAAGAAAAACGGCTTTTTCTGATGGTAAAGGATTGTATGAATTTAATGTGTTACCGTTTGGATTAACTGGAGCGCCTGCTACGTTCCAGCGAGGTATGAATTTTGTTTTACGTGATATCCCACATGCATTAGTCTATATTGATGACATAATAATATTTTCAAATACCTTTAAAGAACATCTGAAAGATGTGGAAACTGTATTTAGAAGATTATTAAAGGCTAAGCTAAAAATAAAACCCTCTAAATGTGAATGGGGAAAATCGGAAGTGGTTTATGTAGGTCATATTATTTCTCGAAATGGATTGCAACCAAACCCAGAAAATGTGAAAAAAATTAAGGAATACCCAATCCCTAAAAATGTAGATCAAGTTCGACAATTTCTGGGCTTAGCTAGTTATTATAGAAAATTTATTAAAAGCTTTTCTCATGTAGCACAACCTTTAAATGTATTATTAAAAAAGCAGACTCAATTTAAAAGGGGAAAAGCGCAACAAGAAGCATTCGAATTACTTAAAGAAAGTTTGATTAAAAAACCTATATTGAGATCCCCAAATTTTAGAATACCATTCATCTTAATAACAGATGCAAGTAATTTTGCGTTGGGTGCAGTATTAGGACAACAAGTTGAAGGTGAGAAAGATCACGTAATAGCATATGCCAGCAGAACATTAAAGCCACATGAAAAGAATTATTCTACAATTGAGAAAGAAACATTAGCACTGGCTTACTGTATAGCAACGTTTAGACAGTATTTAGTTGGCAAAAAATTTGTCGTGTTTACTGATCATAATCCATTACAATGGTTGATGAAACATCGGGATTCAGCCAGCAAACTGATCTGATGGTCAATAGCCCTACAAGAATATGATTTCGAAATTAAATATCGAACAGGCAAATCAAATGGAAATGCGCATACGCTATCGAGAATCCCTGTAAATAATGAGAGTAAGAATAATGAAATGAATTATAATAATACAATATTTATGGCAATCAAAACCGCTAATAATTGGCAGGAACTGCAAAAAGATCAAGAAAATGATGATGAATTAAATCAATTGCGGAAACATGCCGTCACGATCAAAAAGGAAAGTGACTGGAAACATGTAGTTGACGAAAAACATAAATATATCATTCATGATGGTTTGTTAAAATGTGTTAAAAATGAAAACATTATTAATTGTGGTTCCAACAAAACATCGAACAACATTAATGTTAATATACCATGATGGAGCTCTAGGCGGACATTTATCCGCTCGGAAGACATTATCAAGATTGAAACAAAAGTATTATTGGGACACTATTGAATCAGATGTCAGACAATGGTGTCATACTTGTGAAGTGTGCTTAACCAGGCGAAATACGGGAAAGAAAATTAAAGTACCTTTGAAACCTATGCCAGTGCCCGGAGCGCCGATGGAAATTACTGCAATGGACATTGTTGGTCCGTTACCTGAAACAATTAATGGCAACAAGTATATCATTGTGTTCTGTGATTATCTAACTAAATGGCCTGAAGCATATGCGATGCAAAATCAAAAAGCTGAAACAGTTGCAAAGATATTTGTAGAAAACATTATTTTTCGATATGGAGCACCGAAGAAATTACTTACTGATCGAGGAATGAATTTCCAAAGCGAACTGTTTATCTCAATCACGGAATTATTTGGGATACTGAAACTTAGTACATCGCCTTATCATCCACAAATGGATGGTCTAGTTGAAAGATTTAACGGAACATTAATCAATATGATATCATCCTACGTAAATAGAAAACAGAAAGATTGGGATTTGTTTATCAAGCCATGCTTATTTGCGTATCGAAATGCAGTGAATGAGAGTACCGGTGAAACACCTTTCTATCTCATGTATTTACGGCGGAATAACATGCCGGTTGATTTAAAATTTCAAGCACCTATCTCACAGTACATGGATATATCTGATTACAAAGTAATTATGCAAGAAAGACTTCAATCGGTATGGACTCAAGCTGGACTTAAAATAAGACATTGTCAAGAAGCGTATAAAGAGTGCTATGATAAACGAGCACATGCTCACAATATTGAAGTAGGAGATTTACTGTATGTACATAAACCAGAACCAGCAAAGGGTTTATCACCAAAATTACAGAGACCATTTAAAGGCCCATACATAGTATGTGATACCACTGAAACTAATCTAAAATTACGTCCACAAAATAATAAAAAGGCAGGAACAATTATCGTTCATACTTATCGATGTAAAAAGGTGCCAGTTGCAGAAGACACTAAGTATCAATTGAGATCTAAAGACAAAAACGTGGAAAGGCACACCGCGCTCAAACAAAAGGCAGCGAAAAATCCCTCACCATTGGGATATATCAACAAAACTTTGTTCATTACAACACTTATGATAATCAATGTGTTAGGGTCGAATGCGACTCCATCGTTTCCAAATTATGCTATTAAAAGGATCCCGTTAATGGAAAAAGTTGATATTTATGCCACATGTACGCAGATAGTATGGATCTATCGTTGCGCACCGACCGAAGAAATAGAAGTAAGTAATTTACTGAATTATTTTGAACCACCAGTCAAGTTGAATTTTAATAAAAATACTTATGTAAATCGTCAACTAACAATAAATTATGAATACCCATGGTTAATAAAACAAGTGCAACCCCAAATGAATGGTACTAAAATAATGAACCTGATTAAGATTGAAATATGGACAAAAACTTTAAATAACTATGTTTCCACAGAACCAGTGCTGAATGGAATCAATATATATTGGGAACCCCGAAATTCTCAACAAGTGAAAATAATTTTTCAGAATTATACAATCGATACGTTGAATGTTAGAAGGTCTTTCGTGCATTATGCGAATCTAAAACTGCATCATACCTATGATATCGCAGTTCATTACTACGAAAAAGTGTTGCAAGATAATGGTACAGAGAGTAATGACCGGTGGGTCAAGATCTATCTTTGTCGGAAATCAATTTTGTTGCAAAACGAAACAAATCGAGTTCATTTACAGCTAGTTAACCAAAAACTAAATATTTCACGGCATGCAGGTATGAATGAAAAAGTTATGATCTATTATTGTGGGAAAATTCAAGCCACGTTAACAAGTAACTTTACCTTTAAAATGTTAAATTTTCAGCAAATACGATCTGAAACAATTTCAAAAATGGTAATGATAAAAATTAAGTATTACAAACGAATATCAAATTTCAATCCATGGGAAATCATTTTTGTCGAAACGAGATTCATTCTAGTTGTATATAATTCAACGGGACTCGTAAAAAACACCAATTATTCTCATATCTTTGATGTAAATATTCGAAAACAAAAAACAATGTTACCTTCGTTCAATGACTATATGGCTAATGTGCAAATTCGTGAGAATAACACTGCATCATCTTCATCTGATAACAATGAAACCATAATTGTAATTTTATCGATCTGTACAATCAGTGTGATATCATTCTCAATCATTTTTCTTCTCGCATTGCTAGTATATCTTCGAAAATTAAAGCAACAACTTGAGCGTCAATCCATGGCCCAAAAACCTTGGATTGTCTATGAGGAGACAATCGTGTAGTGAGATACATTTATTTTGCATGCAATTATAATAATGTAGTAGTACACTATAAGTATTAATTTTTTTATTTTGAATAATGTAAAAATTTGCACCTTTCGATCACTGATGAATTTGATTGGCTGTTGAGAGCAAAGAAGGGGAAGCAAAATTTGCGCAGGTAGAAATAGTGGGGGCAAAGGAAATTTATTAAGGGGTATGTAAGGGATAAAAATAAAAAAGTAAATAAAATTAGTATAAAATTTAAAGTAAAATAGGTAATTAATTTTTATTAATATCATTATTTATACCGCTACCAGTTAAGGCAGTGTCCTTAGGGTACTCCACCTTGACTCTAGCGTCAACTTTTAAATTCAAAAAATAAAAATTAATGTTATTTATATCATTTATTTATAAAATATTAATAAATCTCGTTCTCTTGATTTATGTCGTCCCATACAAAAAATATAAATGAAAAAAAAAATCAATGACACAAAAGTATGTAAGACAAAGATTCTAAATGTCAGGCAAAATTGTATACTTATTATCACTATCAGTATATTGGTGATATTGCCATTACTATTATTCAGATTATTATTTTAATATTATTATCAGTTCTTGAGACCCTCAGATCTCGAACTTCGGGGTCTGAGACTCACAAGAAGAACCATTCCCCATGCCTGCAGCCTAGCGTAACCAGCAGGAGGAATTGAATGTTTTAATGTAGCTCAATCATAAGTAGCTTCAAATGAGTTTAAGTATTATAAAGATTTATTGTCTTTTATTTGAGGAAAAAATGTAAATTTCTTTATTAAACAAAAATTGGAAACTCAAATCGTTATTAATAATAAAAAAAAATTTCACCAATTCCTCTACAACAATGTCATTTATTTCCGGCATCTTTCTTCTTTGACGATATTAAGGAAACAAAATAACTTGCCATAAATCCAAAACCCCAAATTCCATTTTGATAAACATTGTTTCGTGATTTGGTAATATTTGACACTGTGACGCAATAATATATCGATAACGAGACCATATTACACCAATGAAAAAGAATTGAACCATCAAGCCAGTAACACAAAACATCAATATGATAAAACATGAAATAGCCGGACTAATGTTATGAAAGTATTTTCCAATCGGTAAGCAGTTCTGAATAAAATATTATTAAATTAAATTCGAGTAATTAAAAAAAATGTTTACAAATTCTGATTCTGATTTGTTAATGTCAAATAACCATAGTGAATCCAAAACAGAATCAAACAACTGTCAACAGAAAAAGGGTAGCATATTGGATGCATTTTTAGTCAGGATTCCTTGTAATAGCATTAGGCTAAACATTAAATAAAATATTGTCATTAAAAGAGCCCAGTAAAGCTGTGTACGCTGTGCTTTAAGTTATGAATTTCATCCATTTGTGGTTTAAAATCTGTTAATATTGTTACATCATTATTTGTAGTATCTAAAATTAGTTCAATTCAAAAAAAACAAAACAAAAACAGACAAAATACCTGATTGGGGGGAGGTTTTAAGTCTCCTACAAATCTCATATACATCCCCATACTTTCTTTGATGACTTCCTGCTGTCGAAGCATCATTAGATCTGTCAGTTCTTTGGTATTCATTTTGTATGTCTTTTTAGTCATAGTGATTTTGTTATCGTCCAATTTTCCATTTGGAAAATGTAAAACAAAAAATTCCAATAAATATAGATTGCGTCTCTTGCTGTTATTGGTTCGTGGCTGATTTGATGAGTCGCATTATCCTCGCAGCGACGCCGTTCTCCAGCGAGAAATTGTCTGGCGCCAAAATTGAACGGCGCCGGATTTCTCGGCTGTGGATGAAAATTATTATTAATATTAAATTAGCCTCAGGCTAATAATACCATTATTATTATTAGTATGAATTATTTATTACATTATTATTATTATTATTATTATTATTATTATTATTATTATTATTATTATTCTTAATTTTTAATCCCAAAACAATTCTGTCACAAAAAAATTAAATATTACAAAAGACGGAATTTATTAACTCAATCAATCACAAAAAACAAAATTTTCAGAGGCATTATTGTAATTGATCTGTTTTTATCATTAATAACTTTTGTTTTACTAGTTACTAAATTTTTTTTGCATCGGTTTTCAACAAATTGTGTTTACATGAATTTAAAAATATCACAATACAAAAATTATAGTTTATCAAATATCAACAAATAACAAAAATAAAATCATCATTGGCAGCAAAAAAAAAAAAACTTTTTTTACAAATAATATTTAATTATGCAGAATTTATACAAATAACAAATGTAAAATGATAACAGTCATTATTATTATTAGTCTGAATTATTTGATTTCTCTCAGCTTTATTTTGCAATGATTTCTATATGAGGATGAATGCGATGGATAATTCTTATAAATATATAATAGCATTGAATATACTAATTAAATTTATGATCATTAAAACAAAATATGAAAACAATAATTATTCTTATTATAATATCATAATTTTAAAATAAGCATAATTGACACTATAACTTTTGTGATTTATTATTTGTATAAGTTTTAGAATTATTTTCATATTATTATTATTATTATTATTAGTATTATTATTATTAGTACTATTATTATTATTATTATTATTATTATTATTATTATTAGTTAAGTTATTATTATTATTATGATGATTTATTTTAACATTATTATTATTAGTAGTATTATTATATTTATCATGGTAAATTATTGTTATTATTATTATTAATTATATTTTTAACATATTATTATTTTTAATATTACTATTATGAGTTATCATTAATTAATTATTATTGTTATTATTATGATTTATTATTAACATTATTATTATTATTATAATTATATTATCACTATTATTATTACGATTGTCATTTATTATTGGCATTATTGTTATTATCATAACATTAATATAGAACAAAAAACCAAAATTTTTGAATGAATAGATTCGAGGGCGAATCTTTATTAAAGGGGGGAGATATGTTGGGGTATCACGAAAAAGCACAGTAAAATCGATAAAACACAAAAAATGATAAAAGTGCAATATTAATTAAAAAATAAATAATTAAATAAATTTGGCAACGATTTAATTAAACGATAACGCCAATAAAAAACCTTTCTTACGATATATTTCGATAGCACAGCTATCATCTTCAGGTACTCAAAACCAACTAAAAATATTATGAATTAACATTTAATTTAAACAAATTATTTTTTATTAATTTAATTTTTTAATAAATAAATATTTTTAAAAATATATTTTAAATTAATTTTAAATTTTAAATTTTTTACTTATATTCTAATTTTTTAAAAATTAATGCAATTTAAAATTTTCAATTATTTTAATAATATTAAAAAAACAAACATGATTTAACATACGTAAACTATTTAAAAACATTCAAAACATTCGTAGTCACAGCACTCTGCACATTAATCTTTGGATCCAATGACCTTATCAGCAATGCTTCACATATCACTCGTTCCCAATAACTATTAAAACTTCTCAACAAAATTCTAAAATCAGACATTCCGATATCACTTTTACAGCCTCTATTGTGTTCACTAATATTGGTCAAACCCTTCAATCGACAATGCTCAAGAACTCGAGTACAGAGATGACGGGAAGTCTCTCCAATGTATGTGGCATTACACCCATTACATGTAAATTGATAAACGAGATCAGAACACAATCCAACCGGAGTTTTTGATTTATTAATAAACATATTGCGTACCTTACACGAATTAGAGACGATCTTATACTCTAAATTTCCTATCAGTTTACCTAACTTCCTCTTATAATTTGTAAAGCCTTCAGAGTACGGCAATACTAACACATATTTAGGCTCAATTTTTTTATATCCATTTTTACAATCACCCAGATCAACACTAAATTCACACCCATCCGACAAATTACATTCAGACTTTCCACAACATGGATCCTTAGGATTTTTAATCAATTTATCAACAGTTTCTTTTATCATCAACAATAAAAATGATTTAGAATATCCATTCTTTATCAACAACTCAACCAATTTATCAACACTTTTTACCGAATTAGCAAAAGTAGAAGATAAAGCCCATGAACGATAAATCAATCCTTTCACCATATTTCTCTTATACTTAAATTCACAAAAGCTTTCTGGAGAAGTATAAAGACCAGTATCAGTTGGTTTTCTATAAATCTCTGTCTCATACTGTTTATCTTTGCGTTGAATTAACAAATCCAAAAACGCAATTGATGACTTTCTCTCCGTTTCACATGTGAATACAATGTTTTTATGTAAACTGTTCATAAACTGCAAAAACGGTTCTACATGTTTCTGGTTTTCAAATATAAGAAAAATATCATCCACATACCTTTTATAAACAAAAGGTTTTTCAAATTGGAAAGAAGCAATTTTCTTTTCCAAACTAGCCAAAAATATTGATGCCATCGTTGGTGCTAAAGGGGAACCCATAGCGACTCCATCTATTTGTTGATACCATTCATCATTGAAAAGAAAATTGACATTTGAAGTAGCAAATTCAAGAAGTTTTCGAAATGCCCTTCTATCCAAAATGTGATGTTCCGAATCATTTTCATTCCACAACGCACAGCATAAGTCAATTGTCTCAACCAGTGGCACATTCGTAAACAAACTACAAACATCAAACGAAACCATAACATCATTCATACTTCGTTTTTGTAGCTTTGCAATACAAGAAACAAACTCAAAGCTATCCTTACATTCAAACTCTGATCGCATTAATGGTTTTAATAATCCATCTAAAAACTTTGCTATTTTATACTGGGCAGTACCAACCATCGACAAAACTGGTCTCATAGGTACACCATCTTTATGGATTTTTGGTAGCCCATATAGTTTAGCTGGCTGCGATCCTATTGGACGAATAGACTTACCTACCTCTTCATCAATAAGCTTCTTCTCAATAAAACCATTTAACATTTTTTGCACAAACTCTTCATCCTTAAGAGGAGGTAATTTTCCATTCTTCCGACCCTTTGGCAATTTCACAAACTGAGGAGAATTTAACAAATCATTCAACTTATTTACATACACATCATGGTCAAGAATGACTATCCCATTTCCTTTGTCAAACTTACAGATATTTATATTTTTTTTAGCTAAGTTTTTTAAAGTCATAAAATCCCTAATATTCTGCTTTTTGTTTTTATCGATATACTCCATCGTACTTGCACTTAACGAGCTCTTCACATAATTACCATTAATGCCTTTCATCGATCGGGCTATATGAAAATATAAACTTGCAATTTTTGCACACAATTTTGTTTCATCCAAGCGATTCTTAATACAGTGATTTGGACCAAATTTTAAAACACACTCTTCCTCATCATTCAACACTATTTTACTCAAATTTATCACAGTATTCTCCACACTAAATTTAGAAATCCCAAATATTTTTCTCAAATTAATCAATTTTTTAATATGAGCATTCTCTTTAAATTTTATTTGCACAATCGAATTTTTGATACACCATTCTACACATACCTGTAAACAAAACTCATTCGTAGCATTATTTAACATTAATCCAATATTTGTTAGTTTTTTATCAATGGAAGTTCTCCTTATTTTCTCTGATTCCAACATTCTTCTTAACGTTCTTCTATGTATTAATTGGACATCTTTACTAGAAAGACAATCACTTAGTTTCATTTTATAAATGAACGAAGGAATCATCTTTTCTTCTAAACAAGTCTCAAGAAAACTAATGTCTAGTTCCTTTCTTTTGAGGGAGTTATAAACCTTCATAAACCTTTTGAATATTGGAACAGCTGCAGCATGATTTATCCAGAAAGCTTTTGTGAATTTAAGTATAAGAGAAATATGGTGAAAGGATTGATTTATCGTTCATGGGCTTTATCTTCTACTTTTGCTAATTCGGTAAAAAGTGTTGATAAATTGGTTGAGTTGTTGATAAAGAATGGATATTCTAAATCATTTTTATTGTTGATGATAAAAGAAACTGTTGATAAATTGATTAAAAATCCTAAGGATCCATGTTGTGGAAAGTCTGAATGTAATTTGTCGGATGGGTGTGAATTTAGTGTTGATCTGGGTGATTGTAAAAATGGATATAAAAAAATTGAGCCTAAATATGTGTTAGTATTGCCGTACTCTGAAGGCTTTACAAATTATAAGAGGAAGTTAGGTAAACTGATAGGAAATTTAGAGTATAAGATCGTCTCTAATTCGTGTAAGGTACGCAATATGTTTATTAATAAATCAAAAACTCCGGTTGGATTGTGTTCTGATCTCGTTTATCAATTTACATGTAATGGGTGTAATGCCACATACATTGGAGAGACTTCCCGTCATCTCTGTACTCGAGTTCTTGAGCATTGTCGATTGAAGGGTTTGACCAATATTAGTGAACACAATAGAGGCTGTAAAAGTGATATCGGAATGTCTGATTTTAGAATTTTGTTGAGAAGTTTTAATAGTTATTGGGAACGAGTGATATGTGAAGCATTGCTGATAAGGTCATTGGATCCAAAGATTAATGTGCAGAGTGCTGTGACTACGAATGTTTTGAATGTTTTTAAATAGTTTACGTATGTTAAATCATGTTTGTTTTTTTAATATTATTAAAATAATTGAAAATTTTAAATTGCATTAATTTTTAAAAAATTAGAATATAAGTAAAAAATTTAAAATTTAAAATTAATTTAAAATATATTTTTAAAAATATTTATTTATTAAAAAATTAAATTAATAAAAAATAATTTGTTTAAATTAAATGTTAATTCATAATATTTTTAGTTGGTTTTGAGTACCTGAAGATGATAGCTGTGCTATCGAAATATATCGTAAGAAAGGTTTTTTATTGGCGTTATCGTTTAATTAATTAAAAAATTTATAAAAATTCGAAAGTAATATTGATCGGGGGAAATTGGTATGGTTGAACGCCAAATTGGGATACAAGTCCAGAAATAATAATAAAAACTTAGTGAGGGGTCCCTAGAAAATAATATAATATAAAAAAGGAAATTAATTAAGCAAAATTAATTACTAATGGGAAGCCCGAGTCAATGGGAAGCCCGAGGCAATGGGAAACCCGAGAGACGTGGAAAATCCGAGAGCTGAAGAAAACCCGAGAGATGAGGAAAACCCGGCGCACAGACGGAATAATAAATTAGCCTAAACAACATTAAATGGGCGCCACTAAGTTACGGAGAGGTAGTTAATTCGTAATTAGTAATTTGGTAATGGACCAAACGTTGTTGACAAATGTCGGTCTGGAAAGTAATTATTAATGATAATTTAATAATGCAGAACATATTGTTGACAATCGTCGGAAAACAGTCTGAGCAGGAGTATAAAAGAAAGAGGGAAAAACACGAAAGGACCACAATTCATCAGACAAGAAAAGAGAGCCACTATTCACCCGACAAGAAAAGAGAAACATTATCAACCAGGCAAAAAAAGGGCAATCATTATTAACTAGATACGAAAGAGCAGATATTGTTAACTAGAGTGAATCGACGTGAACGAGCAGTAACTAGGTTAGTAGAGAAATCCAAATCCAAGTAAAAGTCAAGGTTATCTATCAGACAGGGTGGTTCTCCCTTGGAAAACCTACTCTAAGATAAACCGAGCCAAACAGTGGTTAAAGGGTGCAAATCAAGTAGAGAAATTGTGATTATAAATATTGAACCAAACGAATTGATCTGTTATTGTGATAAAGTGCGAATAAAATTATTCTGTGTTGGGTTTGCTTATTTGATTGAAAAAGGACACGAGGAGTCAGAGGGAACCGACTTTCAATAATAATAACCCAACAAGTATGAAATAGAGATCGAATTTGTCAATGCTGGAGCAGGAGCGCGATCGCGCTCCTTGGCACTCAAAGGGTTAATACATGATTACTAGCAATAATTTAGAAATTTCTTTAATTCTAAAAGAGTTGTAAATAACAATAATAAACTAATACTATTCTAAAAATTTATTTAAGAAAATTATTAAAACATCCCATAGTGGAAGAAATTTCCGTCTGTATGAAATTTTGTCTGGATGTGAAACTGGGAATCCGACAATTTAAAGATAATCTATTTTAGAAAAAAGGAATAAAGATACCTTGTCACAAGCATTAGTAGTAGTAGATGCCATCAGAGATGTTGGGTTCCGATCAAAAATCTTGAGTTACCTGAAGAAGTTGAATTAAAAGTATCAAAAAATCAATTAAAAATACGTATCAATCACGTATAAATCAATGTGGTGGCAGTAATATTTAGGAAACGGTTACTCAATTTATATTTGAGTATTGTTTTAGACCATTAAAATTAGAAATTAAATTTGAGTTGTTGTCATTGGTAATAAAAAGAATTAGTCAATCAAAATCAAGTATATTATAATTTCTATTTTAATTATTATTTTAATTATTTTCAATAAAATTTGTAATGCTTGCAATTTGAATAAATATGTCGATAAATTTTATTAATATTTTCTACTTTAGTCCCAGAATAAATTAATTGAAAAATTGTGTGGTTGTCGATCCCAATATATAATTAGTAATATTTGAAAGTTTGTTTAAATATTAAACAATATTGAAATCAATAAATTTTTAGAATATGATTTCATTTAATTGAAAATGTTTTTCAGAATTTTATAGAAGATGTTCTAAATGGTGGGTTTCTGGGTGTTGAGACTTTGAAGCTATATGGTTGTTACCCAGACAACCCCATACAAATATTTTTACTTACCACTCGGCACCAGTTGCTAAGCAACGTTGGAACTGTGTTCGAGTGGGTGGATCGTCCGCAAAAAGTGAGCCCTATTACTTATGCTATAATTGACCGAAAGATTGATTTCGATTTTTAGGTCCAATTCTTCAAGTGTTAATCCATACTGTTATATCATTTATCATTATGTCTATTCCCATAGTCCTTCTTATCGTTGCTCGTATTATCGACTTTTACCATGGCCTGTACACCCTTTGCTATGTTAAATGTCCACACAGTATCTCTCTTACCTTTATCACTATTATAACTACTATGTTCTCTATTATTGTTAATAGCATTATCATTGTTACTATTCTTTGTATTATTCTAATTCATTATCACTACTATTGTTATTATTATTATTCTTATTACTACCATTACCAATCTATTTATATCTACTATTATTAGTATTATTATTATTATTATTATTATTATTATTATTATTATTATTATTATTATTATTATTATTATTATTATTATTATTATTGTTATTATTATTATTATTATAATTACCATTATCCTTACTATTATCATTATTATTATCAAGTTTTTTGTAGTGATTCGTCCTTTTTCCTCAGCTTTGTGAAAATATTTTACTTATATAAAAATTTAGCCGTACTCAACCATTATTTTACAGTTTTCGATAAAATATTTTTGTTATTTTGGAAATTTTTAGCAGCGTTCCGCCCTTATTTTACAGTTTTATCAGAATATTATACAAACAATTGAGCGGCGCTCCACCTTTACTTTACAATTTTCGCTAAAGTATTTTAATTAATTCGGAAAATTTGAGCAGCGTTTCGCCTTTATTTTACAGTTTTATGATAAATATTTTAATTATTTCTGAAAATTTGTTCCGGACGCTTGTGATACAATACTGTTTTTTCTGACAAAAAGCGTAAGAGTTTTTTACGAGAAAAAGTGATCCCTCACAAGTGTTAAATTCTGCAAAAATGAATTGGTATATATACCTGTTCTGTGACCCTAATCTTGCGTGTTAATTTTAGTTCTATAAAAACAAAATTTAACCGTGAAATTATTTGTGCTATCTAACTTAAATTTTTATTATTTTCTTAATTTAATTTGACAATTTATTTTTTTAAATTTTTAATTGAATTTTTCCAACCAAAAATATTTTATTTTAATTCAATTTTATTCATTAATTTTTTACTTTTACATAAATTGTCATTTTTCGGTAAAATCTTTGTGTTATTCTGTTATTTTTATGTTAATTTCTTGAGGTTCTTGGTGCATTTTTTTATTATTTTAATTTATTTTTATGTTTTTGATTTTATATTTTAATTATATCTTTCTCACATTTTAAGGTGGTTTATTTGATGTTTTGTGGGTCTGATTTTAAATCTACATGTTGTATTTGCGTGCAATTTTCAATTCATTTAAACAAAATCCAGTCCTGGCTTAACATAACAATCTAAATAGTTGTGTTGGGCCAGAACACCAACGGCCTTGTAAATGTTTAAATGAATCTGTAACACACATGCAAATATAACATGCAGATTTAAATTCAAACCTATTAAAACACCAACTAACCCATCAAAATGCGAGAAAGAAAACAAGCAAATATAAAATTATAAACACAAAAATAAATTAAAATAATAACAGAGTGCAACAAGATCCGCACGAAATAAATATAAACATAACACGAAAAACCCAACAATTTGACCGAAATTTGACAATTTATCAAAAATACAAAATTTCATAAAAATGAAATAAAAATCAAATAATTGAATTAGAAATAATTCAATTTAAAATTCAAAAAGAGAAATTGTCAAATAAAATCTCAAAATAATAAAATTAAAGATTAGAATATACCAGAAAATTCCAAGGTCAAATTTTGTTTTACTAAATCAAAAAGAACACGCAAGGTTAGGTCGTACAATAGGTATATATACCGATTCATTTTTACATAATTTTAATCGTTTTTACTCGTTAATCAGTTTTTCCAAAACTTGAAAGCTATTTTGAATCTTATGCAAGTGAGAGTATTGTTTGAAACTCTCTCCACGTCGCATCCTCGCAACCTAGATTGAGCTCTGCTTGGGTGTCGGCGTGGAGAGAGCGGTGTGTTTATGATTGTCTTTCATGATAAATGTATCGGGTAATTTATATTTTAATAAAATATTTAAATATCATCAAAATTTTGTCATATATTTGTCGAAATTTTTCCGGTCCACAGCCGAAAACACACCACAAGATATTAAAATCCGACATACAATTCGTAATCGTGTAAGTGCGTGGAATACCGCCAATGATTCGTGTCCGTGAAGGCTCCGGCGTGAGGAACGCAGGAGCTGGAACGTCAATATCACTCCGTATAGGGGAAGAGGGGGAAAGGGAAATAGTCTTTTAGCTGTTTCCTCGTCTCCAAATTTCCACAAACTCGACCTAAACTATATTCACATACGGCTCAAAATCATCACACGAGTAGTCCAGTGGACACTCATTAACTATAATATGAACATAATGCGCCTAAGGTCAACCAAGGGAAAGGTAACGGGGAAATAAGAAAATGAAATCGTTGTTATAAAATTAAAAGTCTATTTTAACTAAAAGTAAATGAAATATAGTGATAAATTTTTGAGATGTTATTTCGTAATTATGAACCTAATAGGTATATTTTAACTAAATTCAAATGAAATTTAATTGTAGATTTTGAGAGGGTACGTCGCACTAAAATCAGCTGTTATAGATTTTCGATACGGGGCTTAAAAAGTTTCTTAACAGTTTATATAAGAGTAAGGAATTAATAATACAAACGCTCGAATTTCTAATACGATATTAGGAATAGGAAGTAGTAAATGTAAATATTAGAAGAAAAATCCCCGAGAAAAATCCCCGACCGCCTAAACTCCATTCATAGACTAAGCGCGGAAAGCCATCTTTAGTCAAAATCGGCGGGATGATAACAATTGGATAAATAGAGACCGTGTCTTCCCAACACGACGAAACCTCACAGCGATAAACGCAACTCTATATTTCCGACTAAAGACTTGGTTAAGCTATAAGAATTTAATAACGTAACCATAGAATACATTGAAAAGCACAGACCTCAAAACCCTTACTAGTAATCGTAAAACGGTAGCTTCTTGAATAGTATAAAACAATCTACCCCCCCGGTATTTTCCCAACTAGCATCAATCCCAAAAATAACCAATTGTAATCATTTATTAACAAATGCATTCGTTCATGAATAAAGGAGTTGTTTCGGCATGGTTCTTTTCTGGCCAACCGATGTCCACTGCGAGTCGACCCTGAAAGGAAAAAAACTATTAAAATAAAAAGAATCTAATCATCCGCTAATACCTGTGAATATAGTATTCCTCAACCAGAGTAATCCGCCGATCCGAGCCAAGCGAGCGTGAATTCATGAATAAATTGATAAAGTAAATGATGTAGACAGATTAAAATACTTACTATATACCAAGATGCGACATTTAGCTCCACGAAAATCGATAAATTCCATCCCTCGTATATGACATAATACAAGTATATTTGCAGGCACACCCTAAATGCAGATAGTACACCCATACGCAATGCCAAAGACTGTCTTCAACTGTGAATCGGCGTGACATTGACAAATGCACTCCCATCCAAATCGCACCCTATCCAGATAAATGTCACAGCCAACTCGGATTTTAAGCTCTCAGGCCTGACACTGCACAATCGCACTTGAAAAGCGCACACAATTTAGATGGTACGCACCTGAGTTAGGCAGCGGATTTTGGGGCAAATGACCTTTACGAAGCACACTCATCGTGTAGGCCGAGTCCACCTAGTATGCCGATAGTCACACACGTTCTCGTTCAACACCCCGAGCTACATAAGGGATGTTGACAAGTTGGAACAGAGAGAAAATATTTTTTTTGGGAGAATCTAAAAATGTATCACCAAACAAACCAAATAAGTGAAGTTAAGACAGCCGGGATACCAGATGAGGATATAGGTCTGGACCCAGAATCCCGAATTTCAGGTAAATCTTGTTTTTCGTTTGAATTCCGCTGTTAATCCATACGAGCATTAAATAGGAAGTTCGCCGCAGCAACCCCACCGCTAAAATGCCGAGAACCATAAGGAGATACCAAAACCTAAAATACGATACTGAGAGGACTAATATTTTATCTGAACTAGATATCTAAGATCTATAAAAATTAACTTGATCTATATTATTCTGGAATAGTAACTATGAGTCGATAGACGAAGTTTGATTTTATTTTGTTTCACTTAACAAGTATTTTTTTTTGATTAATTATTATTCAATAGACGAAGTTTGATTTTCTTTTGTTCCATTTGATAAGTATTTTTGATTAATTATTATTCGATAAACGATGTTTGATTTTTTTTTTGTTTCATTTAATAAGTATTTTTATTAATTATTGTTCAATAGATAAAGTTTGACTTTATTTCCGTTAATAAGTATTCTTATTAATGATTATTCGATAGATGAATTTTGGTTATTTTTAATTTCACTTAATAAGTATTTTTATTAGTTATCAATTGATAGATGAATTTTTGAATTTTAATTCCGTGTAATAAATATTTTTCGTTAATTGGTATTTGGTGAACGGAATTGTGATTTGAATGTTACTTAGTAGAGATTTTTGGGTATAATAATTTTTAGTCGATAAGCAAATTTTTGGGTTCACTTAGCAAGTATATATTTTTTGAAACGCTACCTAATACGCGACGAATGAATTTCTGACTTTAACTTCACTTAATGAACTTTATTTACTCTACGATAAACAAATTTTCGATTTAAAATCGGCTCGACGAGTATTTTCGAGAAGATTAATTGATAAACCAATTCTCGATTTAAATTTTCATTTAATGAGTTAGGTGTCATCGACGAATAGCCAATTGGTTAATTTAAACAAGACCTAAGGGATTTCAGGCGAAGAACACGATATTAAGCAGCCAGAGAATTGGAATGATCAATGTTAATCGAATCTTGTTTAGGAGAATCGAGAGTTATTATTCGATTTCCCACCCAGGCCGCTGATCGATGGCGACAGGCCATGTGGGATGCGGGCTTCACCGTATCCCAGCCGAGAGAATTCCGATCGGGTGCACTACGAGAAAAAAACGACGTTGGGCGGCCATTCGTAGCAATAAAACGAGAATCGGGCCGAATCCCTGCCCAGGAAATTCGCGAACATGCGGTGTTCCTCCTCTCCCGTCTGGAGGATCATCAACGCCGGACCGATCTTCAAGTAGCCAGAGCCAGGCTATATCTCGCGAACGTGGAGGAAGATATCGCCACCGGCAGAATTGCGAGTACCGACGACCACGCACCGTCGCACAGCCCTCTTTCAACCGGGTGGATGAGCGGTTGAACATGAATTCTCCGGACCTCAATGTTGCCGTGTCTCAGAGGACCCTTCCCAGCCACCGTAGAAGGACAGAGAGACCCATCTTTATGTATCCGGAGCACCTTTACGCTCGGCCGACCCTTGAAGAAAACACCGTTGAGGATTCCCGAACCCAGCATTCTCATCAGTAACTCGATACCGAACCATATAAACCATTTGTGAAACTGAATTTGAATAAATATTTAGTTGTACTCGATTTCTCCATTTTCTAGAAATAGTTTATTAGCAAAAATATTTGTATAATTACTCATTCGACTTAAGGTTTATAAACAAAAGTTAATTTTACCTTTTATAGACATGGATTCACTAAGAGTTCTACAGCAGGAATTGGAGCACGCGCGCAAAATCAACAAAAATTTCTGTGAGCAAATCATTCAGCTGTCAGAGGAAGTCCAACAAATCAAGACCACCTGGATAGAGCCGAAGAAAGTAAAGTCGCTCTATCAAAGGCTCACAGCCGCGCAAAAGGGCTGGACAGAAGAGAGACAAAAAAATCAAAGCCTGAGGACTCAGATCAAAGAGCTAGAGGTGGCAGTATCAGCCTGCCAAGAGGGAGCGGCAGTAACCTATCCCCTCGTCTTCGCTCCTGCTTAACTGGCATACCGAGAGGCAACAACAGGCCCAAAGATCACGCCGAAGTCCAGTGGTTACAGGCCCGGGCGTAAGGAACGAGCTAAGCGCCGAGTCGCTCGAATCTCAAACAGCACGTAAATGACATATCGAAATGTGCTGCTTCTTTTACGAAATATATAATTGTTGTTGCTTAAATGTTATTTAGAGAAGTTGATAAGTGTTAAATCGCAGAGAGTAATATGGGGACATTAAGATGTGCGAATGAGAAGTTTGCCTAGGATTATGGATATGAATGATGAAATTAATGATATAAGGGGACCTAAAAATTGAAAGCGAGCATAGGTCTTCTATTGACAGCTCGTTGAACCCAGAGATCGTTCGGTCAATTATAGCCTTAGCAATAGCGCTCACTTTTTGCGGACGATCTACCCACTCGAACACAGTTCCAACGTTGCTTAGCAACGGGTAACAACCATATAGTTTTAAACATCAACACCCAGAAACCCACCAGTTGAAAAAGTTCGCCCTATTAAAACAAATCATGAAAGTTCTCTGTTTTAGCCCAACATTATTAATTCAAATAATAATATTATAGATGATATTATTAAAAAAAATCTTCTGAGAAAAAATTTCCCACCTAGTAATATATAAATTGTAATATTAATTTATTAAATGGTTAAAAACACTAAATAATTAAATTAACCACTTTAATAAATAAATTAGATTATATTCTCATTAGTGTTTAATATATAAAAGAATTTGAAATATATAATTTCCGTTCGTAATTTATCAAGATTATCGAACAATTGTTATAAAAATAATCGAATAACAATTGTTTTAACGATTCAATTATATTAACTGTCACCTAATAACGTAGGTTGAATGCTCAAATTTTGATTTTATATTTTCACTTTAGCCTAAAAATTAAAATTGAGACAAGAAAATCTCAACAGTTATTTGTTTGGGCCTATTTTATTCAATGGAATTTTATTATTTGCTAATATGGTTTTTATCCACGCTTGTTGCGTATGCAGATGAAAATCTTGGCCACAACGAGTATGCCGTTGAAATGGACATGGACGCGTTGGAGGCTAATTTGGATTTGAGTGCCAATAACATAGAAGTTATTAGAAAAGTATTCTAAAGTTTTTCAAATCGAATTTTCTCTAAATTTGATTATGATAGGTAAGCGCATTGGGCAATGTTTACCACTTGAAGCATGTCCATAATTGCAATCATGCTCGATGCAAAAGAGAAGCTTCTGATTCGATAATTGAAATATTAAAAAACCATCCAATGGTTATAGTCATTTTGATTTTTCAACAAGAACTTTAATTCGAAAATTACTAGATCCACCGAGTGGAGGAACAAGTCGACTTAGAAGTTGAACAGAAATCTGAAAATTCAGAGTTGGAATATTTCTATGATGATCATGAATTGGATTCTGATACTCAGAAGAAAGTTCTTGAAGATGTTGAAAAGGAACTTGTAAATGATCTTGATGCTGATACTGACATGGAGAAAAAGCCAGCTTCTGAATTTGATATTTACGCGACAAAAATAGTAATAAATTTTAATCATAGTAATAATAATAATAAAATAAAGTAAGGAATTAAAAAAAACAAAATAAATAATTAATAAAATGTAATAATTTAATTAAGTAAATTTTTTTCATCTGATTAGTAAATTTGTTTCAGCAATGGTTTATCTTATTACTTGTTCGCAATTTTAATTTATGCTAATCTCCATATATATATATAATACTACAATATATTACGACAGACTTACTGTCATCGTCTAGTACATGGGTTCCCAACCCGGGGTCCATGGACCACATAGGGGTACCTATAGCATTCCACGGGGTACGAGAAGCGCGGCCTGTAAGAACATTTTTTTGCATTATTATTGATATTTTAATCATACTGATTCTATCATAGTAATTTATAAGTGGCAATTTATGTTTACTATCATTGTCGCCAATCGCCAAGGATTGTAATGAATGGATTGAGTGAATGAATGAATGAATGATTGAAGGATTTTTTGAACTAATATATTTTTTATTACCTTACTCTTCACTAACTGTTAAATTTATTGGAATATTATCCATAGACTATAATTATAAATCATAATAAGTACGTACTTAAGTAAGTATTATAAGAAAAGAACTAAGAGCCAAAATAGAATTTATATGTAAAATAAACTACTACGTGCCCACACTGTTTAAAATTTACACAACTACTACTTTATCATATTTAAACTACATGTAAATTTCTCAACAAATATTAACTATTTTTATTCTCAGCAGTCTTAGTTTAATGTATTTTGCTGAGAAATTTACATATAATTTTAATAGGATAAAGTATTGTTAGTGTGTAAATTGCGAGAATCTAATAAAAAAATTACATGGGATTTAAGGGGTACGTAAGATTCCAAATTGTTACCAAAGGGTACGGTTATGCGAAAAGGTTGAGAACCATTAGTCTAGTAGATATTAACTTGAAACTATATTGATTTAAACGGCTTTATTCAAACAAATTTCTTCATTTAAATTTTAAATATAAATTATATTAAAAATCTCAAATTCTGTTTTAAAAATCTAATTAAATAAATTTTATAAAATTGAAATTTAACAAAATTTTAATAAAACTCTTTTAATTTTTTTATTATTATTATTATTCATTATTATTATTTATTATTATTATTATTTATTATTATTATTTATTATTATTATTATTATTATTATTATTATTATTATTATTATTATTATTGTTATTATTATTATTATTATTATTATTATTATTATTATTATTATTATTATTATTATTATTATTATTATTATTATTATTATTTTAATTGCAGAATCCTAAGGTTCATAAGAAATCATTTACTAACAAAAAGCGTTACGGTATGAATCAAAAAACAATGGAGGTAATTTATTATTATTTATTTATATTATTTATAATTCCACCAACCGCATAAAAGGACGATAAAGAATATCGAGGATTGGTTAATCAGCGACATGAGGGTTTAGGAAGCTTTAAATTTAATGATCCCCAAGTTGATAAACTCTGGCAATACGTATGGCTTATTTTGTAAATCTAACATTTCCTATTTTCTAAAATTCAGTATAATTATGGTCAGTTTGATGAAGTGAATCCGGGTTTAGATATGAATCTGTTTAACGTTTATAAAGCGAATATTTCTGGACGAGGAGTTGTCGTTTCCGTCATTGATGATGGCATTGACACAAAACATAAAGAAATCGTTAAAAATTTCGATCCTGCAGCGTCTTTGGACCTGAATGATCCGCGTAATGTTGTGTCTGATCCGCGGGGTCCCCGGTATATTACGAGAGTAGCGCCAAAAAATGGCCATGGAACTCTATGTGCTAGTATAATTGCTGGAGAATCTAACAATGAAGTATGCGGTTTCGGGGTGGCCTTCAATGCAAACTTAGGAGGTCATTATTTGAATTTGCTTAACAGAAATCATATTTATTTAATAAATTTAATAATTCTGTGAAACTCAATACTTTTACACTCTTCCTCAGTAATATCTCTTTTTCTCTTTTTGATTCAACTAAGAATTTTGATATAAGTTTGATTTATCAAGTCATTTCAGTTGAATAAAGTTCTTGGGCAATGCGAGTTGGAATTTAATTGCATTCAATTTTGTCATATTTTGAATTCTGGAAAATAAGTAACTCCAAATATTATATATATATATATATATATATATATATATATATATATATATATAGGGCGGCGCAAAGCGGTAAGCATATTAGGCATCGCATGGGGGCACATACTAGGATGGTCCTTGAAAGAATTAGCTACTACATTAGAAACAGACCCTGAATTTCACAGCTTAAATAATGTACACGAAAGAAAACAGAGACGACAATTCGATTATGAGCATGAAAATGAAACTCCTGAAAATCCAAAAGATTTATTTAAATTCAATGTTTTTCATTTTGTTTTAGATACAACCATAAGTTCTTTAGAACAAAGATCTGAACAATTAACAATCCAAAACAATAATTTTAATTTTTTATATAATCTAGAAAGTCTACAAAATTTAATTAATGAAGAACTTCAAAAAACATTGTGGCGATTTAGAATTGTACCTTGAATGTGAAGAAAAGAAACAGTTTCTGCAGAATTTATTTAATGAATTAATTTCTTTTAACCACGTATTTCTTTCAGAATTAAATTTTACCAAAACACTTCTCAGTACATTAAATTATATTTACAAAAATAATTTGTAAACGTTGTTTGTTAATTTAAGTATTGCCTTGCGCATTTTATTAATCCAACCGGTAACAGTTGCAAGTGGGAAACCATCTTTTTCCCGGTTAAAATTAATAAAAACATATCTTAGATCAACTTTATCACAAGAACGTCTAGTCGGACTTGCCCTAATTTCAAATGAGAATGACGCTTGTGACGACATCGATAACAACAAAATAATTAAAGATTTTGCAGCTGCAAAAGCACGTAGAGTGAAGCTTTAAGGAATATTGCCTATATATAAAATTAATGTATAGAACACTTAGAAATAAAATTTTAAATTTGCTGGATTTTTTGTTTAACTTTACATATACTAAATTTTTATTACCTTTATTTTCACTTAGGATGAAATTATATTACGATTAATGTTATAAATATAATTTTTATTAATAATTACTTGATTTAAAATTATATAATGCATGTATAGTTAGTTGTTACGAAAGGTATACTTTATTTTGAAGGGGCGCATATTTTAGGTTTGCATAGGAGCGCCAAAGCAGTTTGCACCGCCTCTGTACACACACACACACACACATATATATATATATATATATATATATATATATATATATTTTAAACAAATTTTCGGAGAAGTCACTTTCATTGCTGTACTTAAATTTTCAACTTACAATTAAAATATTTAAATTCAAAGATCATCAAAATTTATGAACTGAAATTTGTAAATGAAAATATTAAAATCAACAAATCATTAAAATTAAAATTTCGCCAAACATATAATCTTTATTTAAATCTTAATTTAAAATTAAATAAAATTTTTTAGCTTTTAAAATTTAAAACAATAAAAACAATTTCTTTCTATATAATAATTTCCGATGTCCGAAGAAAATTATTTTTAAATCCAAAAAATAAAGAAAACTGAAAATAAAATAAGTAGATAGCCGATCTCATGAAATTTTTTAGGAGTGCCCAAATGGTCGATGGGCCTTAATGAAATTTATAAAAGTCAATGTGCTAATGTTTGAAAATATAAAGATTTTTATAGAATTTAATTACTTGAATTGTTAACTTAATTGTTTTTTATTTATATTAATTTAATTGTTTAATTTGTAAAAAATGATTTTAACACAGCAAAATTTCCCGATGACGTTAGCAGAGATGATCCGTTGTCCAACTAGTATTTGTATAAGGATAATGATAATGATAAGATTAAAAATAGAAATGGAAATAGAAAATAATAATAATAATAATAATAATAATAAATAGTACTTGATTATTGTAAAATAGCAAATGGTCAATCTTAATAGTATTCATCATAATATATTCCGTAAAAAATGTGCTAGTTCTAATTTTAAAATGTTTTTTGTTTTATTTTTGTAGTATTTAAATCCAGTTTCAGAGAACAATAAAGTCAATTAATTATCAGTTATTAGCTAATTCACATTTATTGGTAATACTATATTCTTGCAAATTGATTTTAATAAAACAAAAAATTAAATTAAAAATAGAAATTTATTGTTTAAGTGCATGACATTAAATTATATACGAAACGATATCATAATAAATGTTAGTAAGTTGAGTTTTCTTTTTATGTGTAATTTTGAAGCTTGTAGCTCGTTTTTGAACAAATAATTTAGTCAACTTTCTGGGATATTTTTCTCCGTCATAGAATAGCAAAGAGACTCTTTAAAAGTTAATGTGTGACTCTTAATCCAAAAAATAAGCCATTTTTGATGCTTACATAGCATCAACTATTTCACAATGAGAAAATCATCGAAATATGTAAGTTATCATTTAAAATTTAGAGAGATTTTTGCAAAATATCTACATTCTATGAAAAGTTATTAATTGAAGTGTTTTGGTAAAATTTAAAGTGGGATAAGAATAAGAGTCTCCTCTCTTCAATATCTTTCAAAATTCGGTATGCGTCTATCCGTTAAGAAGTCAATAAAGAGCTACAGAATCCCGATTATGGTAGTTTACGAAATTATTATCTCCATATCAAAAAAAAATTCACAAAATGTGTCATTAAAGAATACATTTTGGCTAAGTATTAGATATTTTATTTAATCTTACCTTTTTAGTATAAATACAAAATTTTTAAAATTCATTTAAAAAAATCATAATAAATATAAAAAATATATGATTAAATTAATTTTCATTAAAATTTTATGTAAACAAAAAAGTTCTTAATTATTTATAAAAATTTTAAACGTTTTAAAATTTATTTAAAAAAATTTATCACTTTATTTGACAATATAAACGCCTCACTATAGAATTGATATTTTTATAATTATTGTTTAAATTGAATATAACACCGGTCTTATATTTTTGGATTTTCCGGTACATTATTTGTGAACAACTTTTTCTGGATTTAACGTTAATAAATTTTAATTAATTAAAAAAATTAATATTTACATTTTTCTTTTTGTTTAACACGGTAGTCAACTGTTCCATATTAATGTTTAAATGAACCGAAAATCTAATTCGGGAATATCGGTCAAGTTATTCTTTAATTATTTCCTAATCAATTCTAGTTCAGTTTTATGCGTGATTAAGATTTTTATATTAAGAAAACCATTAAAATATTTCCTAGCCAATAATTTATGAAATCCCCCCCCCCTTCACAAATAATTAAGCATTTATTATTATTTAGTCAAATCAAATGAAACGTTTTTGTTGTTTCAGCATTGAAACTGCAAATCGCATCAAAATATATTCAGTGAAATGAGTCAGTTCAACTACGTGTTTTACTGAACTGAGTTTTCTGTCATCACAAGTATTTTTGTTTAAATTGAATTGGTTGTGTGTATCATATTTATTTCAAACTTGTTTGCTGAAAGTTTTAAAAAATTTTCAATTTTCAGAAAACTTTATCATTATGCCATCATTTCAATAGTAAAATTTACCATATTTATTTAATTGGAAATTTATCTGGTCTGTCTCTTAATTGTCATTTATCAGCATTTAAATCTAGCTTATTCTTAAATGTTGACCCAGATTCGAAATGTTTCAACGAAAAAATCTGCATTTTCCACTCTTAAATTATGCTTGTCTGTAAATTTTGACTAATCAAACATCATTTTTTACCCGTAAAAGTCGAAAAGTCGAAATTTTCCTTAAATCTTGTCCCTTAAATTGATATCAATGACCTTTAAGGGAGGGGTTAGTGGTATACTTTCCTCCTAATATACTACTTGTTGGCTCTCAAATTTATCATTCCAGAAAAAGTTTTTGAAAAAGCTTTTATTAATTCATTTAGTGAATATTTGACCTAAGGTAAACATTCACAATGAATGAGCGGTTTAATTTTTTTGCGATTTTCTCGCTATAGCAAATTACTTGGTTTTATAAAAAAAATTTCCAGCAATGTTTTTTAATTACGACCTCAAAAATTTTCTACAAATTCAATAATTTTATTTTTCTAAAAAATAAATATAATTAAAATTATCTCAACGAAAAAAAAAATTTGTAAATATAAAAATTAAATAATTTGATAATTTATCAGGTTCAGAAAAATACATTTATTGGATTTGATCTTAATTTTTATCTCTTACAAAATATCAACATTATGCGAATTTGGAATAAAAAGAACTCTTAAATCCTTTAATTCAAATTTGTGTCTTTGAAGTTTCTATGGATTAGTTATTATATAATTAATTTTTAATTTAATTATTTTTTAATTAAATTATATATTTTTATTAAAATTTACTTAAAAGATTTTTAAAATGATAATTTATTCACGTCGATTTTATTTTTTATTATATTTAAAAAATTTAAAAACAAAATTATTTAACTTCATAAATCAATCATTATATACATTTGAAAACGAGAACAACAATCTACATGCATGTTATTTACCATCGAAAACATTCAAAACACAATTATTTAAAGCATTTTGTACATTAATTTTCAGATACAATAATCTTATTAGCAAATCTTCACATATTACCCGTTTGCAATGATTATTAAATTTTTTTAATAAAATTTTAAGTCAGGTATGCCTATTTTAGTCCCGCAGCTTTTATAAAAACTTTTAAATAAATTTTTAAAAAAATTGTTTAATTTTAAAAATAATTAATTATATTTATTTGAAAAGTCTTTAAAATAATAAAATTTAGTAATTTGTTTATTAAATCTACAATATTTATAAATTTTTTCTATTCCAATAGATGATGAAAGGAAAACTTTCAAAATTTATCGTGAAAAGTGTGTTTTAGTGGCGCTTTCTAATAGTTATAATAATAATAATAATAATAATAATAATAATAATAATAATAATAATAATAATAATAATAATAATAATAATAATATATCAGATAAGTAAGTTATAAAATAAGCCCTTGCTGCAAAGTAATAATTATTTCATCAATATAACATTTACTTTTCAGCAAGGGCTTATTTTATTATTTACTTATATTATATTTTAATAATAATAATAACAATAATGATAATAATAATAATAATAATAATAATATAAATAAAATTTAAATAAATAACAATGGTGGCCAATTTCCGCAATGTTTATTCATAAAATATGGAATATTTCGACCGATAAACGGCGCTGACCACTCATAGCCAAAATTTAACTAGACTTTCACTTTCTCCTCTTCTCTGATATCACTCAAATTAATTCAACAAATATATTTATTTAAACAAGTTTCCAAAATATTTTTCAAAATTAGATTTACCAATATTATACATTTAATAAATGAGAATAAAAACTTAAATTTTTTTTAAAAATCAGAAATTATTTACTGAAGAAAATTATTTAATAATCGAAACTGTTTTTCAAAAATATAATTATTACTTCGCAGCAAGGGCTTATTCTGTTATTCACTTATCTGATATATTAATTTATGCTGCTACCAAGGAATCATCGTTTTATACTAATAATAATAATAATAATAATAATAATAATAATAATAATAATAATAATAATAATAATAATAATAATAATTATTCAGAATTCAACTGAAATTCATAAATATATTTAACAGATACAATGCTTTTTTTCAATAATTTATGTTGAATAATTTCGAGGTTCAGTAATAACTGACATGAAAATTCATGATAATTGATCATGATCTTCTAATATGATTCTTACATAATTCGAATGTGAAATAATACAGATCCATTTACAATGATTAATATCTATTTAATTACTTGTGACTTTTGTTTTTAATAGCAGTGGTACAGTTTCAAAAATAAGCTCTCCATAATAGCCACTGATATCGAGGCCCACTTCATTTAAATCAACTTCTATAACTCGTAGATTTTTTGGTTTTGATTGTTTTACACCAGCCCACACCATTCCATCAAGTTTCAATTGAATAGAAATCTGAAATTTTCTCTAGACGTTCCAATAAATTAAAATTTCTATCACTAAACAAATTCTTCATAGTTCTTGATTATCTTGATCAAAGGTCTATTGTGGCAAGTATTAATCAACAATGGGTTCAATGCGATTTGCAAGTGTTATCGGATAAATGTTTATATATCCATACAGAAAATAACATCTGAAACAAGTCCCAAATCTCAACTTACAATGTTGTTGTTTTTAAACCTGTTTGTTGTAAAATTAATTTTTGGACTGTTTTTTTTAAGATTTAAAAGTGAAACTAAATTTGAATTGTCATTTTTATGAGGTTTTCTTTTATGATACATAGTAGTTATATGTGTTCCACCTGGCGCACTTTTTGGTTACCCCCCTATACTACTTATTAGATTATAAAGAGTGATATTATGTATTTAATTTCTTGAATTTTTTAAAATTTAATTTATATATAAAAATATATATTAATCATTTATTATTTTTTTATTGATATTTTTATTTTAACGATTTATTTATTTTTTATTTATTTATATTTAATATTATTAATTTATTAGTATTTATTGTTATTATTAATAATTTTATTGTTTTATTATTATTATTTTTATTATTATTTTTATTATTATTTTTATTTATTTTACACATATTTTATATACAAAATTTTTATTGCGAATATAACAATTATTAACATCACAAACCAATATACATTTATAAAATAGATACAACAATGCTAATCACAAATATGTCAATGAAAAGTTTGATAAATATGAGCAATTTGATTAACAGTTTGATGATCGGTTTGATTGGTAGCTTGATAATCGATTTGGATAGCAGACCATGCACAGTTTGAATATTATTCTGTAAACTAATTGATATTCTCTATCATATAATGACCATATGCCAGACTTTCATTCTTTCCAACACAAACCATTTTATCGTCATTATTTGTAAGTACGACTTTAGTTGTTTTGAAACTATACAACTGATGGTTGCTGGTACCTATTCGAAATTTAGACACCCTAGATATTTCTATTCTATTATAACAATCGATATAAGACTGGTGTTTTATGTCTGTATCTTTCAATGTTACCCCTTTTGCTTTTGTTGTACAAGTATTACCTAATAAACTGTAATATTCTGGTCTGAGAAATATCCACTCTTCATATCCTATACCCTTACTCTCGTCTTTAAATTTTCCAATGACAGAGTCTAACTTTTTACTGTACAATAGGTGATTTATATCATAATTAGACGTATCTAGTAAATTATCTGAAATCATTGCAAGTAAAAGCTTATCTAATTTGCAATTAGTAATTTCTAAGAAGAAGGAATCTGTGTCTCCAGCAACAATGTTGAATCAACATTGAGAGTTGAGAGTATGAAGATGTTAGTCAGTACTTAAATAACATTTCAGTGTGTTACGATTATGTAGGAAACATTATATGCCTTTCATGCCTTTTCAAGTGTAAAAAATCTTAACATTGATGTCAAGAATAACTATAAAGACAGCACAATGAAAAGAGAGATTTTGTTTAATAATTGATTCAGTTGCAAAATAAAAACTTACTATTCAAACAAAATTTTAAATGTGTATTTCTCAAGTTTTAATGATTCAATTAAATTATATCATATTAAAATTGTTATAATCTAATTTCAGGAATCCGAATGCTGTCCTTGAATATGGTCACCGACTTACTGGAAGCATACGCATTGACTCACAACAATCAGTATATTGATATTTACAGCAATTCTTGGGGCCCCAAAGACACTGGAATGAAAACGGCACCTGTGACATATTACGTTCAAAAGGCGATGGAGATTGGAACTCGAGAGGTAGAGAAACTGTTAAAATATTTGTCAATTCATTTCCATGTCCAACTTTATTGGGAGGCTAAGCATTTTTTGATTTTTAATTAATTCCATAATTTTTATCTTGTCTCAAGGGCCCCAAGAACGCTTTACGTCTAGGCATGAAAATCCCAATAATACTATTAAAATCATTTTTCTAGAAAAAGTTAAAATCATAAAATTTCACGAATTCAATGCGATTTTTTACATAAACCAATTTAATGATGAACATTTTAAACGTATTCAATGACGGATAAGCACGCGTTTGTCTCATTTGTCTTGATATTTCTGACAATTTTCATTCTGAATCAATAAAATAATGTTTGCGGTGCCATTCAATAAAAATCACAGTGCACTTTTGATTGGTTGTTAAATATTTGTTTTAATAATATATCATCCAATGAATATTGATTATTATCTTTATTTATTTGATTTTGTATTATAAAGATTACCATACATTTTATAAGAAACATATTGTATGCTGCTGTTATTGTATATTTATATTTTGATTTTTATTATAAAAAAATATTTTTTATGATAATTATTATTATTATTATTATAGTAATAAAAGTATAGTAATAAAGTATATAATAAAAGTATATATTTTATTGATCTGAAATTGCAAAACATCATTTTATTCTTTGTATAAACAATCTTAAAAATTATTATTATTAAAATTTATTTTATATAAAAATTATATAAAAAATAGTGCAAAAAGTTTATAGAATATTATATAAAATCCATTTTTTCCTATCAGTTTTTGTGATATTTTTTATTTTTAAATTTAATTTTTTCTATTAAATATTTAAATTTCCCTTATTTTTACCGAAAGTTCAGAAAAAATAAATAAATAATATAGAATAGTGGTTTTGAATCACTTTTATAAATGAAAATCTTTCGTGATTGATCTAACTAATAAATTTGCTGTAAAAATGATTCAATAAAAAGGTTGTCATATTTCTTTCAGTTTTTTATTTAATACATCATTTTTAGCCATTTAAATCTATCTACAAAATTGTTGAGTTAATATTACTATTTTGCTGAAAGAGCTTTATTATCCAGCTCTTCGTATTCTCGATCAGAATATTACTCTTGTGAGAAGAAAATTTAATTTTGTTTTTAAGTTGTTTCAAATATATATTAATAAAACAAAAGAATTTCCAAATAATATGTGAAAAATTTTATTAAATATAAATAATATTCAGAGCAATGACATCATTCAAGTTCAAAATATTTTAATATTTATTAATGTATTTTAGAAAAACTAACACAATAAGTTTTATATTTTTACCATAAAATCACAACAGCTAAAAGTTTTACTAACTAACAATTGATATTCAATTTGTATTAGGTGACTCTACGGAAAACCACCTCAAATGGAACGAATCTGATTTAGCCTTCTGAATGTCGTTTCTCTAATTTTCGCTTTTCATCAACTCATACTGCTGTTTGATCGGGAAGCAGTCTGGTCCGAATCAACATCCATTAATTTATTAAGTTCGTCATCATTGCCGATAGCAGATTGCAGATGTTGAGGAATAATACGACCTTTCTTGTTATCTCTTGCAGCATCACCAGACAATTCAAGTAAATCAGCAGCTAAGTATTCCAAAATTGCCGCAAACAAACCGTTGCTCCAGCTCCAACATATTCAGCAAAATTTCCCTTTCGCACGTCCAGTGAATTCGACAAACAGGAAAATGAAGACCATCTCTTGAGTTACGAATTCTGCTTGAGGACTTATTTGTTTTTCCAGCTTTACTTTTCGTAGAAATCTTAAATGACGTTGATTCTTGCATTGACATAGAGAATTTGATAGAACAAGCTCGAGAAGTTATATCCAATGCGCTCCTGAACACCTCATCATTTGACTGGAAGATAGGATACCATAATTCGGTTAAATTATGCTCACAAAACTCCATCAAAGTCGACAATTGCATAATTTAAAAAAACATTTTGCACTGATGATGTTTTCGTTAATACATTTTCATTTGAAGAGTAAAAATTAGAAATGAGCATGAGCAGAAAATTTCGACATAATTTCCAATTCCGTTTCTGTAAGCGATGACATTATTTCGAACGGGAAAAGAATTTTGGAACTATTTAACGCGGCACAGAATAATCCACAATATGCGTAAAACAATCCACGTTCAAGGTTTTCACAACATAAATTTGAACAGTACTCAATACCAATTTCATCGTCTTCATCAAAGCCGTTGAATTTCTTAATTGAACTCAATCTTTTCCCAGCTTTACCAATTGTTCTGTAGCAAAGCAAATGCACGTTCTTTGATAATTCGCCATTTAATTTACTTCGATGAATTGCATCTTGAATTCGTTTAACATATCCAAATTTTATACCATTTCCTGTGATAGGCTTTATAATACGATCCGATTTTATTTCAAATGTTTTACGAATACGTTTCTCTCTATTCATTCCTGGCTTTTCAATCCATACTGGTAAAGATCTGGCGCTATCTTGTAGCATGGACATCATTACTCCTATGCAAATAGTTGACATACCTTGTAATGATTTTATATCTTCCTCTACTTTACGAATAACTTGGATTTTATTCAGCACCTATTGATACAACTCAAGCTGAGTTCATGAATCTGATAGTCATTTTGTGGAATTCGATATTAATTTACTTAAAATGTTTGCCGGCAATCTTTGTCCAGATCGAATCTTTTCATTCGTAGAATTCATAAATTCCAAAACATCATCACCTTTTTGACGCTTTATATCCGCATTTTTACATAATTCAACCAATTCCGACAAATGCCTTTTAAGTTCAATTTCTTTTTAGAGACACTTATTTAAAAGTTAAATTCAAACACAATTCATAACATATATTTTTAAAGAAACCCAATTTGCATCTAATAAATAAAACACCAACTATTTGCATATAATATTTAAACACCCATTTTAATCCAAGAAATTAAAAGTCGCACAAAATAAATCTTTTTAAATTAAAACACACATTTTAATCTAAAAGTAATATTTTTTTTACCATTTTCTAAAAAATTTCACAATTTACATTAAAGTTTTTTTCTTTCTTGAGCAGCATCCTGGGCCTTAGCAGGTTCACTTGTTTCTTTGATATTCTATAGGGGGTTAATTCTACTTACAAGACCCCCAACAAATTACTTATTATTATTTGCTTTAATGTTAAAACGGTGTCCGAACAACTGCTTTCTTTCGTTCTTACACTATTTTTTCTTTCTTCAATAGATGTTCTTGTAATTTTACACAAACCAAATCGCAAAAGTAAATAAATATAAAACAGTGGATCAAATAAATGAGGAACAATTGTATAGTTGTAAAAAGAAAATTTTAAATAGTTATAAATTTATTTAAACCTCTATTAAAACAAAAACGTTTCAGTATATAATCTTTAAAATTTAATAGCGGTTTCCAATTTGTATCTTTATCACATTAAGGAAATGGTATTAAAGTACGAATTTTATTTTATATTAAGATAAAAAATTACTTTAATATAACGAAAACTAATTATTTATTGTTATTGTTATTTTATTTGTTTAATAACAAACAAAATAGCATGATGAACATTTTATAAGCTTTGTTAATTTCTTTAGTTTACTTTTTGAGAAGTAAATCGGAATGACTCTTTTTGCCTTAGCTCAAACGGAGAACATTCACAGAATCCCGGTTCCGTAGCCCACGAAAAGAACAATTGTGAAACAAATAACTTCCATAACTGATGGTTCGTGTTTCATCCTTCAATATTTTTTTAATGAATACCGAAATGGGCCCTGAAATCGAAATAGTAACCCTTTGCCATTATATCATTTTTATTCATTGCGTCCATCTTTAAATATATAATGTTTTATTAAAATGTTTTATTAAAAAAAATTAATATATAAACGAAATAATATATATTATTTTCAAAATTACCATTCATAACCTTATTTTAATTAATATGAGTTTCAAACACAAAATTGGCTGACATATACAAGTTCACAATAATAAAATTCTAACATCAAATTTATTTATTCAGGATTGACCAACTTTATTAAAATTTAATTTGAATATTGTATATCAAATTATTTAATATTTATTTTCGATTTTATATTATTTAATTCTAATTAATAATAGATTTAAAATTAAAATTCTGTTAATTTTTTTAAAATAATGGTTTCTCAATGAAAAGAAAATTTTTGGCGTTTTTACCGCTGTAATTAAATTACACTTATGAATGTACCAAAAATTAGGTTTTTCAGGGTGAATTTTCATGTTTTCATTAGTAAGGAAGGAAGTTATTTATAGCTTGTAGGCAATCCTATAGAAATGACATTATTATTATTAAATTTTCCTGATTTTATTTTAAAATTAAATACAGAAACTTTCGGATATAATAAAATGGCTTTTACCGGATAATTTCTAATTATAACTAGATTATATAATAACTATTTTATTTAAAATGGAATGAACAGCACTAGTGCCACATACTAAATTTACAATATCCAATTTTTTGTCTAACTTGACTATTTCCGGAAGATAATTTATTATTATTAATTATTTATTTTTTATGATTTTTTTAAAATTTTTATTTAACATATGAAAATAACATTTTAAAAATTAATGATTTAAATACAATTTTAGGGCAGAAAAGGAAGGGGTTCAATTTATTTATTTGCAGCTGGAAATGGAGGCGGAAATAATGACCATTGTGGAGGCGATGGTTTTGTCAATTCTCCTTACACTATTGCCGTGACAGCAACAAATATCCATGGGCGTAAGCCTGCCTACACCGAAGAATGCGCTGCTATTAGTATAACTGCAGCCGTTGGCGGTTATTCAACTGATACTGATTTTGATAGAAGTTCTGTTGATCCATGCTTGGTATATTTAAATTTGTTTAACTAATGAAGTTTATTCATTAAGTTTAATATCTAAATAAAGATCTATATAGAATCTTTATACTTTCATTTATAATTTTTCATTTAGCTCCTGCAAATTTGATTAACAAACTTGTTAAAGATAATAAAAATTAAATATTTAATAAAATAATTTGGGAAAAATTTGTAAATCGTAGAGTGCATCGTTTTGGAACTTTAATAGGAAATAATTGAAAACGTAAAAGTCAAAATTGAGAAGAGAAATAACAAATCAATAAAATTTAACAAAAAATACAAGGTCGATCTTAATAAATAAGTGCATACGAAAGAGGAAAACAAAAACAAGATCAAAATTTAAGTGGTATATCTTGACGGTTTGTTCGAAATAAAAGGAAGAGTTACCATAGAAGCTGAGAGATAACGTCTTCAAACATTATCAGAGATAATAAAAAGAACTACAGATTACCAAAGAAAATTTATGCAAAAAAAGAATTTAAACTAAAGTCAAAATCAGTAAATGTCATTAGATTGCAGAATACAAGAGAAAATACAACTTGGATCAGAACAGGATTAAATTCAAAGAAAAGACGCTAATTGTAACAAAAAAGGAAACACAATTTAAAAAGAAGTTACGCAAGGAGTTGTGAATTCCGATTTTTATTGTTTAAAGGGTTTTAATATTGAATTATTGTTATCGCTGTAAATTGGTAGTTAGTCAATTTCTGAACAACATCAAAGGGTATTTTTATGGAATTTTTGACGAAGAAAAGTCATTGTGGATCTTGTCGTATTGGTCGTAAGATATTTTATGCTAGAAAGTCTTTAGAATAGATTTTTGGGTCCACTTCAATATTTTCGCCTGTGTGTTCAATAGTTACCTCATTTAGAACTGTTATAAGTCAGGAACAGACCTCTAAATTAAAAATCAACACAGATAATGACACCACAAATTGTTTTTAGTTGTAGAGGTGGATAACAGCAAAATGCATTTAATTAAAGCAAATAATTTCTTTTTCTGTTTGTTTTTAACAGATAGTTTTAATTTTAGGTGGCGGCAAAATTAACGGCAAATGTTTCGAACGGTTTGTTGGGACGTCTGCAGCTACGCCATTAATTTCGGGATGTATAGCCCTTGCTCTTGAAGCAAAGTAATTAAAATTTAAATAAATATTTATGATATTTAATATTATTCAGTAATTTCTTAGGATGGAGGGACATTCAACATTTGTTTACCATTAGTGGTCGTATTCCAAACCCATATGAAGCAGTATGGCAGTTAAATACTGCTGGGATATTGGTCAGTCATCGCTATGGATTTGGTCTTTTAGATTGCACCGCTTATGTTCGAAATGCTCAAATGTGGAATACTGTAGGCCAATTACGGGTCTGTGTTGGAGGGAAAACAAAATCAAACAAAATATTGTAAAAATTATAATTTATAATAATCATAAAAAATTCTAAATTACAATCATGGCTAGCATGGTTACTTTTCTGGTGCGTATAGTAAATCTTTGTGCCTGGGGTTCACCAAGATTCATCTACTGTGGCTAAATGTCGATATTTGATTTTATTTGAAAAAAATACTTTTGTTGGGTATTTATGATAAGTCAGTACTAGTTTCTGACTCATCGGTGTCCTTATTCAAATAAATCAAGCAACCCAACACAATAGCGTTTATTCAAATTTATTGCAATTGATCACAAAATTTCCACACTATTTCAACTTTCAATATCGATCTGCACAATTTCAAAAATGGTTTGATTCCACACAGCGTTCAGGACTACAATGTAGATGAGACTAAATATTTCCGATTTCAAAAATATTTCACCACGCATGTATTTTCATCAAACATTTTTAAGAGGTAAGGCCATTAAATTTCCAACTTTTGAAAATAAGGACCACCATAATATTCAAGTATGCTAAATGTAACTTACATCTATAGGTAATTCTTCCACACGACTATAAAATAGCCGAAAAAAATATATGAATAAGTGGTCTCACAGTGAAACTATGAAATTATTATAAATTTTAAAAGTTATCAAAACTAAAATAATAATATTGACGATAAATTCCTGATGTCAAAAACTTTTAATTCCAATGTTATCATTAATGTGGGGATCATTTTCTGATAGTAATTCTTTATGATCCATTTTTTGGCATGTTATTTTAAAGATTATGTTGAAATACTGTTTTCACATGAATTCTTCAGATCTCAAAGTCTGTACAATTACTGAGAATCTATTAACACTTTACTAAAGTCTCTATCAATATCTTTCAAAGTTTTCTTGGCACTGAACGCATTAATATCAGAATTTTTCTATAACACCATCGTTCTATTTTTTTAATTTTTATGTTTTGCATTTTTCACATTTCAATTTTATTATTAAAACAATTTTTTGTATGATAATGAAATTATTATCACATAAAACTAATGCTAATAGTTAATTTTGTAAAAAGACATTTTTATATGTAGGCCACATTTTTATGGTTTCCTCCCTATCCAGCCGTAGTCCAATTAATTTAAAATATTGTTTCATTTTTTGGAACCAGTTATTGCAAATTTTATTTTTCTTTATCCAAAAAGTTATTAATAATTATGACTTATAACATACACATACCAATGACACTGATTCAAATATTAGAAAACACCATTATAACATAACTCCGTGTTTCCCAACCTTTTCATATTCGCGATACACTGCCGAGAATGAGCATATTTCTGCGACACATCAAAAATTAAGAGGAAGTATATAAATTCTTTTCGAGCTTTTAAAGGTTAAATTAGCCACGTTACATCCCGCAATCACTTCAAAAATGTTTACTAATATAATACCTTCTTAGAGATAAACAGAGTAATTCTACAACTATTTATTTTTTTAAACGTTTTATTAACATTTTTTAAAAATGTTAACTTTTCTCGCTACACGTTTGAGGCAAGCTCGCGACACACCATTGTGTCGCGGCACACCGGTTGGGAAACACTGACATAACTTATACTACAATATAATACGACATATTCACTGTCATCATCAGATAGAATTGAAATTCTAACTTTATAGATTTTAAAATTTCTTAATCCAACAAACTAATTATATAAAAATGATTTTAATTTTAATAGACTAAAGGAATTTATTAATATTAGTGAACAGAATTTTATCGTGTTTGGAGTGATATATAGTTTCTGTAAATATGTGTATTCTGTTTTATGATTGTACCAGAGCCTGTTTAGACTTTATCAAGTGTTTATTAGATTGTGCTCGGATTTTGGTTATGAAGATATGTGTATGGTGTAATGCCACTAACAATTCTCAAAATGTTATAATTTTCTTAAGTTCTTGATCACTGTCGAATGAAAGAATTGATAAATATTAGTGAAACAAATTTTGCTTTGGTTTTGTTGTTTATGAAGTATGATGTTATATATGCATGTAATAAATCATTAACAATTTTTATAATATAATTACTTGGTTTGAATAGCAATGAAAAATCTATATAGTTTGAATTACAATTCTACAGTAAATCTGTTGAATTATATTATAATAAAAGTTATGTTCAAATGGAGCTTATACGATGATTAAAATGATGTTTTTCATTTCAAGATTAACAATATTATTTTGGAATGTTTGTCCGACATATTTTGATACTTTAATGATCTCTGCTGTAGACAATATAATCACATTGAAGGATGAATCTTGGTTTGGTTGCACTCCTGTTATTTAAGATATCGTCAGAATTTTTTCAAAAATATTTCATTAACTATTAATCCACTACTCAATACATTTGCACAAAAGCACGTAAAAATAGCCATTTTCATGGAACCGCCTGCCCCATGTCTTATTGCCCTATACTTTAACAACTTGATGCATACAGAATGCACAATATTTTGAGAATAAATTTATGGTTAAAGACATATATGTTGATCATATGATCAAATAAAATCTTTTTTAATTTTTTCACATATTTTTTAAATGATCATTAGAAGTTATGGTTTCAACCAATTTTCATAAATAATTCCATTTAACAAAATATCCAAAATAATCTGCATATACAAGAATTCAATTTAACTGTTTTTAATATCCTAAGTTTTTTCTAATTTGATTTATTTTTTATCATTTTGTTTTTTATAAATAAATCTATTTTCAAAATAGTTTTGAAATACATTTCTTTTTAAAATATCAAATAACCGACAATTCAACATAAATTACAAAAACTATGAAAGTGATAGATATAACGTCTTAAAATTTGACAAGTTTTTACAATAACAATATTATTAAACGCAATCACATAATAAACTTTTATCATGACCTAGAATAAAATTAAAGTTATATTAAAACAAATGTTATAATTGAAAATAATGGTTTTGTATATTATATAATTAAATTAATTAAATCTTAACATAACTTTAATTTAGAAAAATTAGAACTGGCAAAAAAACTCGCGTGACTTTTCAGACTACTGGGTGTGCAAACACTGATAATGAAATTCAAGCCTTAGAACACGTCCGTATTCATACAAAAATTGAGCATCCATGTCGAGGAGACCTAATAATAAGTCTTACCAGCCCAACAAATACAAAAAGCGTTTTGCTAAAACAGCGAGTTCGTGATACAAATAACGCTAATATAACGTTTTCGTTTCTTTCACAAATGAATTGGGGTGAAAATCCCCGAGGAAAGTGGCATTTCGATGTAAGCATTATAATTAGAATCTACATTATATTCAATACAATTTAAGATTGTCGATCTCGGTGAATGTGGAAGCTCCAAGAAATCAGCTGAAAGAGGACACCTACTTGAAGTAGTGTTAGAATTTCACGGAACAACAAATCTTGATAGTGCTAGACATAAAAACAAGGATTTAATTGAAACATACTTCAAAAACATCCATTTAGAACAACCAAAAAAATCATTTATACTAAATGCTAATCAAACGTATATTTACTTTAATCGACAGAGAAATTATTTTATTCAACTGCATCCTATTAACCAAAAAGTAAAACAATTCATAAGTTTTTGCATATTTAATAATTTTCAGGTTATTCAATACCGTGACAGAATCAGAAAACTAAAATCACCAGAGCAATGGGAAACTATTAGCAAAGAAATAAATGAATTAAATTACATTATACCTGATGACGAGAAAAATTATTTAAATAATTTATTACATAACAGAAAGCATAATACATTGTGATTACAAAATAACATTTATTGTAACATACATTATATTCTTACAGAATAAATAATTTTTGATAAATATTAAATGCTAAAAATTCTTATTTTACATAGGTTTTTGACCAATGATTGGTTTTTTACCAATAAGAGATTTATGGATGTGAGGTATAACTCCACCACCAGCTATAGTTGCTTTTATAAGCGTATCTAATTCCTCATCACCTCGAATTGCCAGTTGTAAATGTCTTGGACTAATACGTTTTACTTTAAGATCTTTACTGGCATTACCTGCTAATTCTAAAACTTCAGCAGTTAAATATTCTAAAATAGCTGCAGCATAAACTGCAGCTGTCGCTCCAACTCTTCCATGGCTTGTAGTTCGACTTTTTAAATGCCTATGTATACGACCAACTGGAAACTAATCTATATTAAATTGTTATTTAAAAATTAAAATAATTCACTTGTAATCCAGCACGGTGCGACCTGGATATTGATTTAGATTTAGATTTTCCAGAATCTTTCCCGGCTTTTCCTTTTGCCTATAGTTAAATAACAAGTAAGGTGATAACAGAAACAAAGATATTACCATTTAAAGTTTAAGTTTTTAAAATTAAAATTAGTTCGATAAAACAAATACAAAGATGAATTATAAATAAAAAAAATGCCAATTATGTATGAGAAATAATAAAAGTCAAAATTGTCTTTTGAAATATATTATTATAGTATTATTATAACATTTTATAATTGTTATTAAAGTTTTTACATAACAAATATTTGTCAATTATGTAAACTGTATAATATATTACATAATTAACTAATTTAATTAATCCTTTTGATTCTGTAAATTAACTTGAACATTTTCTCAATTTTATTAATATAATAGATTATAATATATATTATTTTTTTTAATTCTATTAACTTAAATATTTGCCACAAATTGGGTAACGTCAATTTATGAGATTGTGACTGTTGGCCATAATAGTGGTAATGGAGTTTCCTCACTATATTGTCCTAATTTTTGTTACTAACACTACCCATACACACTTGGTACCCATTGTAAGATGACATTGTCAATGTACCAAATGGGTGTAATGCCAGCCAAAGGTGAGTACAACTACCTATACTGTAAAGACCCTGGCATATCTGAGGGTTCACGTATTATCGATAAAATACTTGTGTCAGATTTATTTTCTCACTCTCCTAAACAGCATTGAACTCGAGGGGAACTTAGAGGTATTGAATTACCTTATTCAGATATCTGAAACTTAACACAAGGAATTATACTTAGTAAGTTATATATATAAATTTGCTGGGCATCTGATAAGTGAAAAGAAATGAGATTTTAAGACCATTTTCAAGGGATTCCCACCAGATGCGCACATAAGATACCCATCGGATATCCGTCAAAAACGAAGTTGGAAAAATATTTCAATCCGCGGTTTCTAGTAAAAGGTGAACCATATTACTGTTGGGCCAGCACTAAATGTTGTTTAAATGGATCGGAAATAGCACGCAAACACAACACGCAGATTTAAAATCAGACCCATAAACACCAAATAACCACTGAAAAATATAAGAAAAAAATAAATAAAATATAAAATTAAAGACATAAAAGTAAATAAAAATAATAACAAAATGCAACAAGATCCACACGAAAAGAACACAAAAATAACATGAAAACACGAAAATTTGACCGAAAATTGACAATTTACTCAAAGAAACAAGAGTTCATGAAAGTCAGAACTAAAATTAAATAATTTGAATTGAAAACAATTCAATTAAAAGATAAAAAAAAATATTCAAACTAAATCAAAAATAAGAAAATTAGAGTTAGAATATACAAAGAAACTTCCAAGGTCAAAATTTTTTTTACTACATCAAATTAACACGCAAGGTTAGGGTCACAAAACAGGTATATATATCGATTCATTTTCACAGAATTTTAATCAGTTTTTAACTAATTTCGGTTTGCTAAGACTCGAACACTCGTAAATTCACTTTTCTAGCGGAACACTCGAACTCTTGATCACTAAATCAAACGCTAATTGAAAACCACTAACAAAACTCTGATCCAAGTTTATCGAAGGTATGCCGGAATGACTTACCGGTGGTATGAATGGATGCGAAATGAGTATCAATTGTATATGAATGGGAAATTAGTAGTGAAATATATATATTATAGAACTTGTCAAACTTAACTGTGTCGAAATTTTTCCGGCCCACAGCCACACACCAACAAGTCAGTAAAATCCTACATAAAGATCGAGCAGTGTAAGTGCGGTGTAAGTCCGCCAATAGCTCGTACCCGTGAGAGATCTCGCCGTGGGTTACAACGGACTCGAACGTCAATTCATTCAGTATCATAGGGGCAGAAAGGAGATCCGTAGTCAATCTTTTGGTTGACTACCTTTCCATCTACTCCCGAAAAATCGAGCTAAAATATCAATACTCATCGGCTAAAATAAAAACACAGAGTAGTCCAGTGGGCACTCTTAAAATCTAACATGAACATATTAAACTCCTAGGAATAACTTGAAGTTAAAGGGAAGGGGCTTGCGGAAATCGATGTATCGGGATTCTCAAAAATTATAAAATTACTACTAATTTAATAAAATATGACAGTATAAAACGACTAAAAATTTACGACAACTACCCAAACTGATTAAATCATGACTGGCGATAATTATAAAATGTTACGGTATTATGTACGACTAGTAGATGGCATTAGTGCTAAGACAATAACAATAATACTGGTAATCATTCAAGTGATACTAACCCAATCGACAATCGACCTATTAATGCTAATGATGAAAACTGATATTGACCACAGCGCAAGAGCCTCTTAAATAATTTTCCCCCATGCTGGATACTTACCCAACCTCCTAAATTATCAAGATTCACCCATCCATCACCTGCTAGGTCAGGAAATAGAATATAGTAACTTCCCTGCCATATAAATAAAGGATTACCTAGAAAGGTATAGAATGGGAGAGTCGTCATCTGTTGTGGAAGGTCCCGTAATAGTATAATCGTACGAACCATGAAACATCGAATACGCACGAGAGCATAAATACATTAAATCAAAATAGCGATAAAATTCGAAATAAAGGATTTATTCATATGTTGGGCCAGCACACAAATAGCCTTGAGAATTGTTTAAATGCATCAGTAATACAGCACGAAAACCCAGCACCAAGATAACTTAAAATACAATATACAACATCAACTAAACACTTTAAAATCTGAGAGAATATAAATAAATATAAAATCAAAAACATAAAAATTAAAATAAAATAAATACAAAATGCATCAAGAACCGCACGAAATTTACATAAAAAATAACATAATAACAAGAAAATTCGACCGTAAAATGACCATTTATATAAAATTAAAAAATAAATGAATTAAATGAATAAAAATAAAATATTTTTGGATGAATAAATTTAATTAAAAATGTTAAAAATAAATTACCAATTTAAATTAAGAAATAAATAAAAATTTAATTTAGATAACACAAATAATTTCAAAGTCGAATTTTGTTTAATCGCACTAAAACTAACACGCAAGGTTAAGGCCAAATTATAGGTATAAATACCGATGTGTTTTCACAAATTTTCAGTCTTATTTTTCGGAGAAAAAATTTCATTACAGAACTGTATAACTGGTTGTATAACTGGTTGAGAGCCGTTCATTCAGGCAATTAACACGGGTAAGTGTTTTGCCTGAACACGATCACTCTCAACTGGTGCTATATTATTAATTGATTTTTTCGAAGGGAATTGATGGGTAATTTTTCAATTGAATTTATGGATGACTTTTCAGATCGAATTTATGGATGATTTTTTTTTCAAATTGAATTTATGGATAATTTTGTTTTTCCAATTGAATTTATGGATGATTTTTCGAATCGAGTTTATGGGTGATTTTTCTTAATTGAATTTATGGATGATTTTTCAGATCAAATTTATGGATAATTTTGTTTTTCCAATTGAATTTATGGATGATTTTTCAAATCGAATTTATGGATGATTTATCGAATTAAATTTATGGGATTTTCGAAGTAAATTTTATGGAATGGATACAATGAATTTCAAATGTATGTGGCCGATGTAATATGCTGAATAAATATTTTCTATCTACAGCCTTAGTGCATCGAAACTTTTATTCCAAATGCTATGATAAAATTTTATTTGTTATTCCTTTTCCGGCCCACAGCCAAAGACACATCACAAGTTAATAAAATCAAACATATTATTCGAACCATGTAAGTGCGTGGAATATCGCCAATGATTCGTGCCCGTGAAGGCTCCGGCGTGCGGAACGCAGGAGTTGGAACGTCAATATTATCTGTAAATAGGGAAATTGGAGGGTAAATGAGTAGCCCTTTGGCTGCTCCTTCATCATCCGTTTCCTGTAAAATTGACATAAATTTTTAACAACAATCGGCTCAAAATCTCTAACACCGAGTAGTCCAGTGGGCACTCATTAAATACAATATGAACATACATAGATCTTAAGGATAAAGAGAGGGAAATGGTAGCGGGGAAAAATTGCGAAATCTTTGCAACAGTTAAAATGAATAGCCATCGGAAAAAGATTAATCCGAACGACCAAAATCATGAAAAATAATGTTTTTAAATAAGAATTAAATAAGTTAATTTGAGTTGAGGCGGAAAATATGGGCGGGACGCTGCTCAGATTTTCCGAATTAATTCAAATACTTAACAAAATAGTAAAGTGAAAATGAAACTGTAAAATAAGGGCGGATCGCTGCTCAAATTTTCGAAGTAATTAAAATACTTATTGAAAATAGTAAAGTAAAAGTGGAACGCGTAAAATAAGGGCGGAACGCTGCTCAAAATTTTCGACTCAACAAAAATACTTTACCGAAAACCAGGGAAATACAAATGGATTACGGCTAAATTGTTATATAAGAAAAATATTTCTTAAAGCTGAGGAATAAGGACGAATCCCTACACAAAATTTTGTTAATAATATTGATAATAATTATAATAATTGTAATAATAATAATAATAATAATATTAATAATAATAATAATAATAATAATAATAATAATAATAATAATAATAATAATAATAATAATAATAATAATAATAATAATGGTAATAATAATAATAATCATGGTATTTGTAGTAATGATGATAATAATTATGATAATAATAATAATAATAATAGTAATAATCATAGTGGTAATAACAATAAATATAATGGTAGTTATAGTAATAAAAATAATAATAAAGGTAACAGTAGCAACAATTAATAAAGGTAATACATATTATGGCAACAATAATAATGCTGGTAATAATAATGGGAAACATTGTAGTTATAATAGGGATAAGGGTGAAAGATATAATGTGGGTGTATTTAACATAACAAAGGGTGTACAGGCCAAAGAATAATCATCAGCATGGACAATAATAAGAAGGACTAAGCAAATAGACATAAAGATAGATGATATGAGAGTATAGGTTAACATTTGAAAGAGATAGGAGAATAATGGGACCTAAGAATCAAAAGCGAGCACAGGTCTTCTATCGACAGCTCGTTGGACCCAGAGATCGTTCGGTCAATAGTAGAGAAACTATCCAGCAACCAATCGGCGAGCGCCACCGTCAATCGGATCTATACCCGCCCCCGGGGTAGAGAATATCAATAACCTACATAAAGACGAACTTGACAGTATCAGACGTCATATTTACAATAACACTATGCCTAAATCAAATGCAGTGAATGTCGAAAGATCTGTAGTGGAGATGACGGAGAAGAGTGGGACGTTCACCAGAAGCGATGAAATATATTCGAAACACATGCAAATCCATCCGGAAAGATACCAGGCGGACCAAAGGCATGCTTCTAAAGGAGATAATCGTGAGGAATTCTCGGCAGCTAAGGCCGACCATACCATAAAAATTTCCTATTTTGTAAATTCAATATAATTTCCTTCGAATGCGTAATTATTTTGTTCCAAATGAAATATTGTAAGCGGCTAATAATATAATTAACTTATTTAATGTAGATATTTCAATTAAGTATATTTAATTTAGATATTTCGAATTAAGTATAATAAGTTATCTGATTTGGATATTTTGAACTAAAGATTTTATTGTAAATATTTCGAATTAAAATTAATCCATGTGAAGTTGTTTGCTAATAACCCACATAGAATTATTGGTTTTTAGGTATTGTGAGTGAAAGACAATCAACGTGGAGTCATTTGCTTTGAGTAGATGGAATGAAAGTCGATCAATGCAGAGTTATTTATTTAGATATGGTCAGTGAAAGTGATTTAGTTAAAAAGAGATACCATAAGTATCTGCTAAATGATAGAGAGTTAGCTGTTATAAGTGAAAATCGATTAAGGGTATAATCTCCTATTTTAAATTGAGGTAACGAGGCAATCGTTTCTTAGTATCCAGTTATTTAACGCTAGAAGGAGATTTCACAAGTAACTAAGATTCATTAATAATAATTAATAATAAGGGCGAAATCGTCAATTTTAGCATAAGGGCCCACGAATAATTTATTCAAGTCGACGATGGTCGTTTAGGATGACACTATTGGGTTTAGAAAGAATCGCTGTAAAGAACTAATGTTCGCTGGTAACGTACGCCAACGTAGTCGCACAACGGGTAGATGATAGTGATTTCGCAAGAGATAAGAATGATGTTTAACGGTGCGCAATGGATCGCGAATCAAATACTTTTATCATTAATTTCCTCAAGTACATCCAGTAGCAGTTAGGTCGACACTGACCGTACTACATTAACAGTCCCAAATTGATTCGCAGGGAGATACCGCCAAGTCTTATGGGATCGAAGATTTTCAATTTCGACTTATGGTACCTCCGAATGGACGTGCCTGAACCCAGAGAGTCAAGACAAGGATATTGAACTCCCTAGCATTCTCATTAAAAGGGAGCCGGGCAGAAATCCAGCCCGGGAGATCAGGCAGAGGGTGGAGGATGAACTAAATCGCCTCGAACAACTGGAATGGCATTATAGATACCAGGCAAATCTACAGAGAGAGCATCTGGACAAGATAAATAGGGATATCGCCTGCGGGAGTATCCCAAGCTCAGACGGGCACCTGCCCAACTACGGAGTGGCCTACGATCCCCGGGATCCGACCCTACTGGAATGTGACGCACCCATTCATCTGGTGGTCTCAAAGAGTCTGCTACAGCCGGACATTCGGGATATACTGGAAGATCGGTGTACCGAAGAACACGCCTATTCTCGAAGGCGTTTGGTAGGCAAAAAACTACAAGTAAATTGAAATTTGTCGTGTATTTATTTAAATAAATGTGTCTCTTTTAACTATGCATTTGATCTTGTTCCAAATAATTATGATAAACGACTTACACCCAAGATAAAACTACATCTGTTAAGGTAACTCTGAAATAGTAGCGAATGAAAAATTAGGCAAACTATGAGACTCTGATTCACTTATGTTTCACTGAATGTGTAGCACCATGATTTATCGGAGATTTCTCTCATTATGGAAAACCGGTGATGGACACAATGCAAGGAATTAGAAGAGAACTAAAATATCTCCGCCAAGAAAACACCAACCTCCATCAGCAATGCCTTCAATTACGCCCCGAACTGCAGTGGGTTAAGGCCACCTGGTCCGAGCCGTCTAAAGTGAAGCGGCTCTATCAAAAAATCGACGCGGCACAAAAGAGCTGGCAGGAAGAGAGAACCCTGAACCAAGCCCAAAAGATCCAGATTCGAGGATTGGAAGTGGCCGTAGCGGCAAACCAGGAGGGACAGGCCTTCACCTATCCCCTGGTATTCGCCTCAGCTCAAGTGGCATACAAAATGCAACGATTCCGATGGATCAATCAAGTAAACCAAAGTCCCGCGCAAGGCCAGGGAAGGCCGAAAGGAAGAGACAGAAACAGCAGAAACTCCACTAATACTGGAATTGTCTCTATAGTCTAAGGTGCTGAATGAATAAAAACATTTCTTTTGTCATTTGTTTATTTTCCGAAGATAAGTGTACCGACGATACGAATAATCTCTCCGAGGGCCTGTAAGGGCACCAACTGAAGTAGAAGGGGACCTAAAGAGAAAATAAGGCGAGCATAGACCTTTCATCGGTAGCTCGCTGAACCAGCTGTAGACCGGGTCTTAGCAGTTTTGGAAACAAAGCTCACCCATGACGGTCACAGACACATTGGTTACAGTACCAACGTTGCCTAGCGACAGGTAACCAGTGGCAGTCGAATAGCGTTTTATGACTGGGGTCAAGGCCACTATAATTACCACTAACCCCACATTACTATGACTGCTAATATCCTATAAGACCTTTGGGTTCAAGAGCTACCATAGAAGGTATTCATGCTCATTTTAATTACGGTTCCCTCTATCGCAATTTAATTAAAATAATATCGATTATTTAACCAATTTATTTTATTTTCGAGTATTATTTATTAAATGATTTGAGTTGGTTGCAAAACGAATCTCGATGTAAAAACCCTAACTCATGGTAACAGGGAAATTTGTCTTATCATATATTTATTGATTTTAATTTTAGGTTTTTGATTAATTTCCCCCCTTTTTTGGAATTTGATAAGAAGATCCCATTGGATCGCCATCAGCTTTAATTTAATTAGTTTATTTTTAATAAAAGTATTTTGAAAATTTTGTGTTCTTATTAAAAAGTTTTCTAAAATAATTATTTGATGTAATATTGTATTAACTAAAGTTTAATTTAAGATTTTTTAAGAAAACACAAAAACAAAATTGGTAACAATAACTCGATTAACTATATAATATCTATTGTAAGTTATTATGATTTTCTTTTTAAATTGTGATTTAAGGCGTATGGATGTCTCTTGTGATGGATGTTTTATGTTATGGGATGCTCAACCCAGAAGATGTAAGGTTTATTTATTGGTTAAATAAAAGATATCTCAATAATTGCTGCGTTTTGTTTTCTTTTTCATTTATAATAAATTTATTTGATTTTTAAATACTCATAAAGTTTTCCGGTTTTATTTTTTTAAAATAAATCACAATTTTAGTAAACGGCCTTGACACGATTTCTGCCCAGTGCTATTCGAATGTCAATGTGAAGAAATTCAACTAAGCTCTGGTTAACGGCGGGAGTAACTATGACTCTCTTAATTGAGATGTTACTTGTCGTTACTAGAGGCTTCACTTTGGTAAACATTCGAATAGCTCCTTTCATTATGGTCTAATATCATGCTCTTAACAGAGTCTACATTTGTTTAGATATTAGATTAGATAATGCTACAGGAACTGAGTGGAGATTACATCGCTCAAGGCAAGTGGTATTGTACACCTTCTCGTTGGTGCCGGCTGTTTAAACAGAGCTACAAACCACGGGTAACTTACTCAACCTCAAGTTACCTTTGAAACTCAGGAAGTGACGGAAAACATAAGACCTAGTAATTAGTTGACAGGTGAAAAATACTGTTGATTATCTAGTTCTTAGAAACTCACTGGCTCAATGAGTCGGTAGCTTTGAAGTGAGGCTGTTTTAAAAAAAAACAAATCTCTTCATGATATTTATTCCATAGGAACTTTCTGCAATATGAAGCAAAAGAAAGGGCCTCGAATAAAAGTGTGTGAGTTACCATCAGAGAGATCTATTAGTAAGCTGAAGCTGCGCCTCGCGCGGTGCCTAAAGATAATCTTGATGACAATGGTAAGTCGAGGAAAACTTAATAATCCATATGCGCATTCAACACCTAGGTGTTGAATGGCATCGACTAAGTTTCTCCTGTTGTAGAAGCAGGTCATAAACGGAAGTGGGCAACCGCGGAAACTTATGAGCCAGAAGAAGCTTAACTACAACCCCCCTAGAGTTTGAAGCCACAGAGGTTGTTTATGCAATTACTGAACGGAGTTAACTCTTAGTTAGCACCACCATGTAGTTGTCTATAAAGCAAACAACAGGTTTCAGCCTATATACTAAATGCATTTTTTGATGCGACGGTATATAAGCAACTAGGTAGAGAGATAGCAGGTGTTGGCAAAAGTGATCAACATCTGGTGGTACTGAGGAAACTAACCGACTCGCGAGGAATGAACCCCGTTGACCGATCGACTTAGCCTATAGGTACCAGTGACAGTTAAGACGTCTCACGCTAGGGGTAAAACCTTGTGACCGGCCACGACTTAACCTCAGGTAGCATAATATGAATGCAAGCTTGAGTCGAAGGAATTTACATTATGTTATATTCATTTGTGTACTGATCTGGCAAAATTGTTGACGGGGAATGCAACTTCGGTTGCACTCTTATAAGAGGCCTATCACGGATTGTAAGGAACATATTGACAACGTAAGTCTAACGTGTTCCCGATTTCCAGGTCATATGAAGGACTGCCCTTGATAAGGCGGATTTGACTCAAATCTTCATATGAAAGGCCTATTCCAGCCTTCCCGTCGTACCGTGAGGTTATCCCACCTCGAACGGAACAATGTTGCAGGGATTAAAGTACATCGGGTACTATCGCAACACTTAACGATGGCCTCTGATTGTTTCTTGAATTTCATTCAGTTGATTTTCTCCTATCATGGTGTAGTCAGAGTTCCTAGCCGACATCTCCTTTATATCCGTGATGCTGATCTCGCCGAAAATATAAAAATTATAAATAATGATAGTTAAATTTATTCGAAATATGAGTTAAGGAAAATAGTAGATAATAAAAAGTGTAATATTTTATTTGTATTTTCATTGTAAAATTCATTACACTTGTTTCGCGATTTATAAAACAAAAATAAAACAATTTATAAAAATCAATTTGTAGTGAACATAAAATAAATGAGACTTTTTCTTTCTTTTGATCAGCCTGTCCTACTATGATCGAGTTATAGACCCTTTTACTATCGGGGAATAATTTTTTTGTTCTCTTTACTAGCACTATCATCGTATTTAAAATGAAGCTGAATAGTAAAAATCTAAAATGATAAAGAATAAAAAAAATTTAATTTGTGCTTTATATTATTAAGCAAGATTGTACTAAAATCAAGAAAAATTACAGCAACGTGTTTGTAGGTTTGATCATTTATTCTTTGACTATATCTGAGGAACGTTGGTCATGATAGTTTCATTTTTCCATGTTTTTGATTTTCCAACATACGATGTAATAAAATTCTTTTTTATCATTTATTATCATCATTATTTCTTTCTCGACCGTTCTCAATACTTTTATACGTTTTTTCACCTTCTTTACTCTTCATTACTCTGCTGTTTATGTATTCTTCTGTCATTATATATACATAATTGGACCTTTCTCGTGACCAGCCACTCTCCACTGAGGGTCTGGCATTGATATTCTCGGAGTAGAGCACTGACCCGGCAAACTGCCATTTACAACGGGTACATCCACACCGAAGTACTAGTTTGATAACTAGTTCAGTAAAAATTCATTTTATTTTCTTGTATGCATGTGGTTGAATGATCAGATAGTTAATGATTGGAACATAATAATGATTTATTATTATAATAACAATGATGAATAGGATAATTTTAGATAATATAAATTTTCAAGATTAAGTACCATGGAAGCAGGCTTTCATGGGACTTAATCGATGGGAGGACTCATTCCAGCTTGGAATTTCTTCGATAAGTATAAAAACATTTATTTAATATTTCCTAATAAATCAAATTTCTTTAATAAAATAAACATTCTTTAATATAAACATGATATGTAAATTAAAATAGATTCAATGGTTTTAAAAAAGAAATTTTTATTTCATTACTCAGATCTAATATAATACATAATAATAACAATCAGGGTAACTAAGACGCAAATTAATCAATGATGATAGCAAAGCAACGAATCAATCCAATGGTAAGGTCAGAAAACATACCTAAATTTCATCCTAATAAAATTAGTTTCATTATTATATACATCATAATAAGTTTAAGGTTGGGAATAATTAAAAATGTAAAAGAAAACTTAAATTTCGTCTTAATCAATAATTCAATGATAGTAATATACAAGGTTTAATGTTACGCATCTAACAGGTACCTAAATTTCCTCAAAAACAAAATGGTTTAAATTATATATCAATAATAGAAAATAAAAATGAACATGAACATGACTCCACCTTACTTTAGATGTCTTCCAAATCTATGATGAAATTTGAAAAAAAAAATTTAGCATTAAATTATGTCGATCTGGCATCGACTTATATAAGGAGTTTTACACGCATGTTTTAGGATGTAGTAAAACAAAACGCCTACGCGTTTTTACCATATTTCATCACTTTTCTCCTGGTCTATAGATTTTCGTGATTCTTTTTAATAAATGTTTGTAATTACATTTAGGCTTAATTCTCATTTATTTTCGATGAATTTGGAGCTAATTTGATGAAATTGGTTAATTTTGCTAGTTTTTAATGTTTTTCAATTCTTTTTAAATGTTTTTATTTATTTTTTACTTATTTTTTGTATTTTCTACCCCTTTTCAACTTTTTGTATTATTTACTGCTAAATAGGTTATATTTGATGATATTTTTGTCAATTTGCATTTTGCGAGCCCGAATTTTATCGAATTTTAAGCCTGATAAACAAAATTTTAAAATCTTAGTTTGTGCCCAACAAATTGAATGATATGATTATAATAAATGTTTGAACAGACATAAATCATATAACTGTCAAATTTGGTTTTTTAGAGCTGATTTCCGTACTTGAGGTGGTCAGATTAAATATTAACCTTTTTTGCTTGCTTCTTAAGGTGTCCCATAATATAGGTTTTTCTTCAATGATGAAGTCAATTCCCGTACATTTTTCTAGCTTGCACCTTTTGTCATTTGCTGAACGATCCAAGTTTTACACATTCTGATGGGAATATTTCCATTGAGATGACTTTCGGTTTTATTAAAGTTGTTGAACAAAACCATCGTCCAATTCTTGTTGGTTGGATTACATTTTATTATTTCTTATGCACAACTTGAGCGCTTGGATCTTTATTTGATCCTCAATGTGGCCTGGCCCGGCTTGAACCAGGTGGCTTCCATCTCTCAGTAAACAATTGACATCTTCCCGGAAGCCAAATAATATCTTTTACACTGAAAAAAATGTCATTAATTTATTTTGTTTTCACTAAGCCCATAACATCATGTAATAAATTTTATAAAATGACGAAATAATTAAGTCTAACGAATAATAATATATGCTCTCCATCACCGTTATAGTATTCCTATCTTTTGTTGTGACATATAAATAATTTATGATAATTATATCAGATCCAGTCATGCACCTCCGTTTCTAAACCTCCTTGCTCAATTGACGCGTTCAATAATCACATTTAACACTATAATTTAAAGTTTTAATAGAGTTTAACAGTTAAGCTGGCTGTTGCCCAACACCTGACTTAACCATCACAAGGAAGAACAATATCAATCTATAACAATCATTTGCGATATTACAAAGCACAATGGCCTGAATTATCGATTTCACCAATTCATAAGCCTCAACGCTAATTAGTTACACCGAAAAAGCATTCTGGCGAGCTTCTAGATATATTTTAATGACCAATTCCGAAACTGAGCGCACATAATCAGTCCTTCAATGGAACCGTCTAGGCGTGTTACCTATTTGATCTGACATTCCCCTTGTTCTCGTCCGTACTTTTTAGCTTCGGGATCTCGAAATTGAAGTTCCTTCTGTGTTTGTAGAATTTTTCTTCATCATTAGGAGCGATGCTCACTGTAGAGCTTGAAACTGATCTGCATTGATTGGCCACAAACTATTGTCTTGCTCAACTGCTACACAGCCCCAGTCGTAAATACAACGTTTAAATTCGCGTTCCTTTACACATTTTATTTTGAATTGATAAACCGGAAATCGACAGTTTTTCGATACTGAAAAAATAAATCACTCGGTTAGGATCATGACTGTGGGTAAGTAAAACTCATTGAATTAGGTATCAAATATTTGTTGGGCTAAACCCATAAGTAATAAAAACAAATTAATAAAAAGTAATCTAAAAAGCTTTGAATCTAACTACTATAGAGTGATCCAAAAAACCTCGTTTTTTATAGTATAGTATTCGACTCAATATAAAATATGTTATTAGTGTGCATGCTCATAGTACGTATTATTCAATACTTTTTACAGTTATTTTTGATTAATTTTGAATCCATATGATACGGTTTTACGTTTTACGTATATATGTGCTTTATTTCATTATTCTTAGAATGCATGTTTGATTATGAATCCTACTACAGAGAACGTGATTTTTTTCGTTGCAACGATGAAAAGGAGCAACTGTAAAGCCACTGAAATTCACAATCTCCTCGCTAATGCGTCGGGCCCTAAGAAAATTTACTCAGTACGACAAATTCAAAGCATTGCAAAGAAATTCTCCTCAGGTGAATGAGATTATTTTTGACGAAAAATGGATCTGGAAGTTTGTGCTCACTGGGTCCCTCACAACCTCAACGACAATCAACTGCATCGCCGAAACATCGCCGATAAAAAATTCCATTTCATCATTGCGATGAATATTCGAGAAGAGTATTACTTCGAAATAATCCCACCTAGTACAACTGTAAATGCTCATCACTACACATAATTTCTCCAACGTATGATGACAATACACCACCAAGGTACGCTAACAATCATGAATGCAATGCTCGTCCTCACACGGCACAGATGACAGAAGCATTTCTGCAACAGGAGGGAATACGGCGCATCCCACAACCGCCGTATTCTCCTGATATGAATTGGATGGACAGATTTATTTCCCGCTACATAGAATTCGCACGACGATTGAAGACATTCCAGAATGACGACGATGTGAAACTCTTCTTGACCACCTTTCTCACTGCTCAAAAGCAATCCTCCCTCAATCACGAGCTGCAAAACTTGCGACAGGATCTCCATTTAATAATTGATGCTGGTGGAATGTATTTGTGAGGCATTTCTCCATTACAGTTATTAGTTGTTCATTTTGCATGTCATATATAGAAATTATATCGTTACTGTGTAAAACCTGCATAAATACTGTTTTTATAAATACATAAAAATATTATAAAAAACGAAGTTTTTTTTGAATCACCAGATACATACAAAAGCACCAAAAAAGATAAAGATTTTAATTATATGTAACACAAATACCCTTAATCAAGTATTTTTAAAATTAAAAAAAATTTTTATTGATAGTAAATATAGTTAAATACTCTTAAATATTGTCCACAGATGCTAATAACTGTCACTTGATTTATGAATAAAATGTAATTTTTTTCTAAATTTTTACATTTAGTTGTTTTCAATAAATTACTTTTAGTCGAATATTATTTCTACTCGACGGAAGCAATTTTAGTGAAATATTTTGAGTATTTAAACAAAAATCATTTTTTAAGTAGATTTTTGATTATGTTTATAAAATATAAATTATTTAGACGTTTTGATATCGATTTCAAAATTTTGTTAATGGAATTGTTTATTAAATTAATTACATATTATTAATATTTGTTGAATATTTTTATAAGAAATATTTTCAAAATTAAAATAATTATAATAATAATTTAGAAATAAATTTTTATAATTAGTTTATAAAAGTTATATATTTGTGGGATTTTGGACATTACTCTGTCCTTGGCAAACTTTCTGAGCTAAAAATATCTGAAAAGCCAAAGTAAAATCATTGATTAATTTTATTTCAATAATCAAGGAGTAAAAGTCGGATTCTGGAGTCGGTTGTTTAAATGGCGAATGGAGAGCGAAAAAATCAAAATTGCTTAACAGACTTTGTGAAATTACAGATGTTGATAAATTCTGTGTTGAATATTTTGTGAACCTAAAATAAAATAATTATTAAAGTGAGCAAAATAAGAGAGAGAAAAGTATAAAATAAAGGTTATGTTGCTCCATAACTTTTAAAAGTAGGAGCCAAGTAACAGTTGCGTAGCTAGGGTCTTCTGTGCCCGCGGACAAAACACAAAATCTGCGATTCCTGCATACAATCTTTACAAAATACATAAAACACAATAACTCTTATACTCAGTATTTGCATATATTTCGAGTCTTTGATGCCTACATGCATTTCAGTGTATTTATGTTCTATGCATATTGTACATTAATCCTCATAATAATTGTATTATTCTTTCTTTATATTATCTCTTACAATGTGGCGTCAAGTTTCCCCACGCCAAGTTCTCCAAAACTTTTATACAATTTAGTATTCGCTTCAAAACATCTAGCCATTTTGCAACCTTTTGTTGTAAGCCTCATTTTGGTGCCCTTTACCCTTACGCCCTGTGGCATATGTCCCCCCTGCTACCCCCTAGTTAAGAAATGAAAAAATGTAAAGTAAATCGCAAAGAATAGACAAAATTAAACGATGGAATACCACAAGGACGTTCTTAAATAATAAGTACAAAGTGAAGAAGACAAAACAAAATCAAAATTAAAATAGCATATCTCGATAGCCTGTTCGAGATAAAGAAAAGGAATTACTGCAGGAATCAAGAGATAGGGTCTGTGAAATGTGAGTATAATAATTTAAAATAAATTAAAATAGGTAATTTTAAGGAAGCTGAAATTATTAAATTTTGTGTAACCTATAATATTAAGAATTTATGAAATTTAAATATAATTTTAAAAAAAATATGTTGAAATGCATGTTTCGAATCATGGCTCATTAAAAAAAGTATTGAAGCGTCAAACATATAGCTTACTCCCTATTTACGCGAAAGATACGTTCCACAAAAAACGTGTAAATCGAGTTTTAAACTTATCCACTAAACCACAAAAATTGAAAAACACCCTAAAATTCTTACAATTCAACGTAAAATATTTTTATATTTATAAAATAACGAAACAATAATTCACAAAATACAATTACAAACATAAATATCAATTCACTTTACATATTTTTAATTACCTCAATAAAATGTATTCATTATCATCAGAAACTGCTATTAATTATGTTTATTGGTGCCAATTTAACCTCGTCACTAGATGATACTTCATGTGGCTCAGGTTCAACGGCTGATAGATTTGCTCTTTCTCCATTACGTAAACAATCTAAAATTTGAATTTTCGTTTCCAACGAAATAACTTTTCTTTTCATTTAGCTTTTCTTTATTTCTTTTGGTATGAGTTTAATATAACTACAAAACCATTCAAAAATATAACAAACAAACAAATAAATAACCACTAGACTCAAAATTTAAGAAAAATAATCTAAATTTACAAACACTTTTTCTTCCTTATAAAATTGCGACACCAAATGATAAATAAACTGTTTTATGGTATACATAAAGTTGGGGAATACCAATTTTGGCAAAACGGTACCAACCAAAAAATAAATGAGAATAATTACTGTTAAAATATGAACGCATTTTTTTAAAATTTTAAATTTCAAAACCACGTAAAAGCAAAATCACGTAAAAAAAGTACCGCATAAATTCGAAGCTAAGTGAATATTTAAATAACCTGACGAATAAAGGTTATTTAAATAATCATGTTATAAAATAAATATTATGGCATTTGAATTTTGGTTGTTAATTATGATTCCAGAAAAAAACAAGCACAGAGAAATTGCAACTTACAGAGTCTTTAAAAAAACTATATATATCTCCAAATCTGGAAGCGATAATAAAAGAACTGAAGATGACTGAAGAGACTGTACGAGAAAAAGAAATCTCAAATCACGTAATTATCTCTAATTTCCGTTAGACGAAAAGATTAGAAAAGTGAAGCACAAATTGGATTAAAATACAGTTTAAATAGATTTTCATGGGAAATTTTAAAAAGTTGAATTAAAGAGTAAAGCAATAAGAGAAAAGAGTTGGATAAATTTAAGTACGAAATTATTGGAGAAACAGTGTCAGATTGAAAATCAATTTAAACTAGTTATCAAAGTTATTTGTGTCGAGTTTCAAGTATTCTCAAGTTGATAAAAAGAATGCAATTAAAGGAATTATTCTGATTATCGTAACCAGCTATAGTAATCATGTGGTCGTATATTCCAAATTTATTGAAAACGGCTATTCCTCCCAGAGGTTGTAATAAGCACTCAATAGTCATTGTTTGTATATCATTGATTATACGTCGCTGTAAAATTTAATCTATTTAAATGATCAATAAAAGTTGTCGAGAGTTCGTTATTGTTGTCAACAAAACACATTTCGAGTCAAATCAATAATTATTAATTTAAGATTTGACAGTTCACAGACAACCTTTTCAAACATGTTTCCTTTAATAGGAATTTGGTTCTTCATCACAGTTAAAACTAATCGCATTTCTTATCTCGTTTTTCTTTTGATATTGATTTCTCTGCATTTCTTGACTTGTTTAATTATTTAAAGCATGGATAGCTTATTAATATGGCTTAATAATACTTTTACCTTTAAAAATTTCTACTCTTTGAATATTTATAACATTTCTATTTTAATATAATTGAGTAGAAATTTCACATATTTCCTGATTTTATAAATTTTGATATTTTTGTATAATTTTTGGGGAAAATTTAAAATTTAGCATATTTTTTGTCGATAATTTAAAAAATGGCATCCAATAAAATAAATTTTGAAAAATATTATTTAGTCGTAAAAATTATACAAAATATCATTTAATTATAAAAAACTATAAAAAATATTATTTCGATCCCATTCATCATGAATACATTACTCAGAACAAATGAAATAATCTCAAATAGTTCGGAACAATTATCATTAGAATTTAGAGTTTCTAGTATGTTTTCGAACATAGATGAGTTGTTGCAACTATTTTCAAAATCAGCCATACTTAAAAGTGTACCATATATTGTTTACCGGCGCAACAAGAAACATGTAACACTTAGTTGTAAACACTTGCGATTTTAAAGTATCGGCATGCAAAAAGATAGTTCTTAATCAGTGCATAGTCAGCGTTATGCATCCATTTCATATAATTGATTGCAGTTTTTCAAAATTGTCGACGTGCATTGCTATTAAAAGTGCTATTTCTGAATCTACTTCTTCATCAGTAAAGGCTTCGGTGTTTATTGAATTGGTGAGACAGAAAACTGGAAGCCAATCGAAATATATTACGGCGTACAAGACACTCGAAAGTTACAAATCCAAAGCACAAATAGTGGTCAAAAATTCATACTCGTTTATTAATCGCTTAATATCTTCAATAAATCCATTAGACACATTCACTAATTTAGAGCTGGAGAATTCAGGATCTAAACGGTTTTCCATGAGTTGGCGAGCCGCTAAACATTTTTATTCGCTAAATAGGAAATGTATTACAATTGACGGAACTTACAGTGGTGTTAATTAGTCACTGTTGCACAAGATGGCAAAGATAAATCTGAAAATCGAAGCAGCTGCTTATATTTTTTAGAAAACTTAAATAGGCATTTTGACATAAATGATTCTTCTACAGTAATAATGTCTAATAGGGATGTTGGGCTGTTATCAGCTGTCAATTCAGGAGCCCAACGCGCAATCAAATGCAATTGCGTTAGACATATTACAATGAATTTAAAATCGAGGTTTCATAACATATTTTAATTTAAAAATATCAGTATCTTGTCTACACATATGATAATATTGGTTTTGAAAGAGGTATGTGAGAACTACACGTTCTAAATGAAGAATTTTATCATGAACTTGTTAATATGGGATTTCTAGTTGGGCTAATTCAAAATGTCCAATTGCTAATAATGGGAAAAACACTTCAAACTCCGCGGAGTCAATGAATTCAGCCATCAAAAAATTCATTAAGCAAGATATAACAAACCTTATTATATCTCTGAATAATTATTCCATGAAAATATTTAGCCAAAGAAGAGAAAGAACTATAGGGAATTCGATTTTTGCTAAACAATTAGCTAGCGTTGAAACTAACACTAATAGTGGGTGGTTATGTACAATTGCAGAATCTAACGTATTTCTAGTAGAAAGAGAATTTATAGTACATTTTAGTTCTAAAAAATGCAGTTGCATTAGATCTTTTGAGTTCAGATATCCATGTTCACATTTATGAGCAGTAATCGTATATCTAAGACAAGATCCTAAAGCATTTGTTGAGATATACTTTACATCTTTTAATTATCATGACTCTTACTTAGATTCAATTGCGCCTCTTTCGGTCATTAGCTTGCAAAGAGATAACATTCTACCGTCAGAAGCGAGAAGATCTCGTGAAAGACCGAGAGTGAATTAAATATTCGCTTTTAACTTTGTATTGCTTTTTAGGTCTAATATATTTTTTCTAGGCAAAGTTTTTTATGATGCTATTTTTAAAATTTAATTTTTTAAGATGCCATTTTTTAAATTAGCGAAATTGATATGCTTTTATAAATTTATCAAATTGATATGCCATTTTTACAATTACCGACAAAAAATATGCTATTTTTTATAATGTTCCTAATTTTTAATATTTTTAGGTGGATAGGTTACGGGGCTTCACCCGACTATATTAATATACAAATAACTTCAAATGGATTTTTTGAAAATATATTTTACTTTATTTTCGAATAATATTTGCTTACCACTAATAATAAATATATAAAATAAATCAACAAACTAAATTAAAATAAATAAAATTCAATTATTTTTTATTACATAATTATGACCTTGACAGATACATGAAAATTTATTTCTAATGTGAAAACTTCCATTTTCTATTCTTAGAAATAACTGTAACATGTTTTTAATTAAATAATGTAGAAACGCAAATAAATCTATTAAAAAATGTGATTTTCCCGATCATATCAAAACCCGATCACACAAACCCGAACAAATGCACGAATAATATCTTCCACCATGCTTTGCTTTTTTGTTGGAAAGTATGTAATAAAAATTCGGATAAAATTGTCAAAATTTAAAAAATTAAAAAAAGAGCTTAATTTTTAATCATTTTTTAAAAGTTTTTTTAAAGTTAAACAAAAAAATTAGAATTTTATTATTTTTTAACAATTTACTACTGCCATATTCATTGGACGTTTCAGTCAAAAAGAACACAAAAAAGGATTAACAAAAAAGTATGGCAGAAAGACAGATTAGTATCAAATATAAAGTTGAAAATCATTGCTGTCTTATAAAAACTTGTAAAGTTTAAAATTTGATAATCAATATTGAATTAATGTTAAATTTCAAAATATTAAAACGAGTAGATCTATTTACAGTATTTTTATTTACATTTGATTACAAGTCAGATTGATAACGGTAACCAATTTATTGGGTTCACGCCTTATTGTCCACATGGGTACATGGTAAAAGTCCCAATCAGATCTTAGCAAATAAATGACACTTTAATTCCTTTAATTTGTATTATTTTCCCAAGAAATATATTAATATTTCCCTATAAAATCTCTAGACTTTGATTCATAAAAAAATTGTTTTTAATAGGATATACGAAGGAAAAAAATATTGTCAATTTTAATATAGGAAATAAAAACTATTTATTCAATTTACCGCGTTGCAATTGGTCAATTTTGTTTTCAAATTTAATATTTATTTCAAATAAAAAACAACTTGAAATTAGTAGGGAAAAAATGAACGGTCAACCGAGCAACTGCACGATCACTTACTATGGGATCAGATCTACCCAGCCTATTTATCATTATTGCATTTATTTCCCAATTTCATTTTGTGGAATTATTATCAACTCCATTCTCCTCAGCAAATATAAAAGGCATTCAGCTACTATATTGGGAAAAAGAGGAACATTTGTGCTTTGCATGCTCATTTTAGCCATTTCTGATCTGGGAAATTCTTTAGTACTCCTCGTTGACTTACTAAAATCTTTGTTTTACATCTACCTTTCTAATCAAGTACAAGATATTTTAGCATCCTTACGTAATTCCAGCGTTATTACACAATCCCTAATTTTTGCGTTAATATCTGTTGACCGGTTTTTGGCCCTTATAAGACCATTGAATATAATATGGCGACCTCGGCCTATTAAGATAACCTTAAGTGTATATCTTCCCATTATAGTCGCACTTGAAGCAACGCTGAAATATCTGACAACGGATTCCTCGATTCTATGTCAGATTCGAGAAGCAATAATTAATTTTATCTCTATTTTTCACATGACTTTAATTGTAATTTTTGTTTTAATTAATTATATTTGTTATTTTAGTCTATTTGCACTGTTTTATAAGCGGATATATAAAGGAGTATTTCAATCAACTTCGAACAGAAAGGTAATAAAGGTTGCAAGAATAACAGTTTTGTCCAGTTTCCTATACAATGTTTGCATGATCCCTGTATTCATTAATCTCAAAGACAATAATTTATCCCAACTGGTTGTCTATTTCATGTATTTACATATCATTATTAATCCTGGTTTGCTTATTGTTGACAATGAATATTTAAGAAACACTTTCCTATGCAAAAAGAATGTAGTGGAAATTTCTGTGTCAATAAATAAATAACCAGGAAGTGTATTAAAAAAATTTCTTTATTTTATTAATAAAAATTAGTTTTAGGTCTTACTTTTTTGTTTCAAATAATTAAATACTGTCACAGCTGTCGTAGCTCGGGGCTCACAACATTAATCGCACTTTGAGTAACATTCCTGGGAATGTAAAGTAATAAATTCGCTGGAGTCCTAGTCATTGAAGTTTGTATGGAAAAATGAAAGTTAATGGCAAAGAAGTATTATTTCTAGCCATATGGCTACTATTTGATTATTCAAAAAGGTGCTAAAAGAGACAATAAGTTTTCAAGCTTATGTGTCTTAGGACGTCCTAGCAATGACACCGGTTCAGGAAGTGTATTTTAATTATTATAATTATTTCATCACAAAATTTACACATGATACAGAAAAGGGATGTTATTTATTTATTTTCGATTGTTATTTTGAAATTAATTTTTGTTAGAAAATATAATCAACATAAAAGACAATCAAAATTTTATTAATGAAAAAATAAAAAATAAATTTTATCTTTTTCTTCTTGATCTATTAACATTTTCAAATTTCTTTATATACATTTTTCAGACTGATTATTAATAAAAAACAAAATATTGATTTAAGGCTCGATGGCGAACATTTTTATGACTGCGTGCAAATAAAAATTAATTTTATAAAATGGAAATACATGCGTGCCGTGCCTTTTCGAAAAATTATATATACAATGAAAATTTATTAGGTGTGTTATTTTGGGAGTGCCATAGGCTTGCAATCCCTGATCTATAGTCTAAAATGAAAGGCAGATAAAGCAAACTAAAATTAAAAGATTTTTTCTCATAGGTATTCGAGAATTGTACAATAAATGAGACAGGCTTCCCATATTTTAATGAGTGAGTTATATTATTCATTTTATGTACTTTGAATTTTGATTTCTTTCCCCAACACCAATCTTTCTGATATTTGACTCACATCTTCAGACTGTGAAAATATTCTAGAAAATTAATAAAATAAATTTATTTTTAAATGGGAGTCACCACGAATGTCAAAACTTCAAACATTTTCAAAATTATCTTGAAATAATTGGCAAATTTTGAGAGTTTTCAAAATTTAAAATATTTTTTTTAAAATTTAATTTCTGTCTAGATAACTTCCCCTGCAGACTTTGAATTGGTTTAACGTCAAGATTTTCAATTTCACTAATTATATTTTTATTAAGAAAATTAAAAAAGGATTTCAGCTCTTATTTTATTATTCAAAATATTTTTCAGTAACAACCCGTTGATAATAAATTTAATTAAAGTTTTAGAAAAGTCAATTGTGTAAATTGGATAAAAATAAAATATTAGAATACGGTCTGAATTTTGTGGAGTTCCGAAAGTAAGTTAATTTATAGAAAAGAAATAGAAAAGAATTTAAAGAACAAATTACCAAGAATCAATTAGAAATTGAATTTTGTATTTTTGGTACCATTTTTATAATTTTTTTATTTTAAATTTAAAATATGTTTAAATATGATATATTACGTAATGTTTATTGTGATATTTTTACTTATATTATTGTTTCTGATTTTCTTCATAAAAAATTAAAATAATAAATTTTAAAGAATATACTATAAATTAATTGATATCCATTACATTCTCCAATAGTATACTAGTTTCGAGCTAATGGCTCTCATCAGTACTATGCGGGAGGCGCTCAGATTTCTCTGAGTACCAGGTAAGTGTGAAAACAGTGTCAAATTAACACTGTTATACACTTATCCTTGTAGTCGTATAATGGAGGTATAATGGTATCTACCATGGTTTAAAGTGAAAGTAGATTCAAGATAAAGATTTGTCTTATTGTCTTGCCTTAAAACCAAACGTTGCAAACTTATTTGATGTCCAGTGCATCAGGATAAGTGTTAATTTAACCAAAAAACCATTAAACCACTCATATTTTGGCAAACCAAAACCGAACCATTTTTTAAAATAGTTCAGTAATCAAACCACGTCTTGGTTCATGTTTGAATTTAATTTAAAATTATCTATAAAAAATCTGTGAATTTTGTTCACATTTCGTTAGCAAATAATCATCACCATTTCTGGTTGCTCTGGTAGTTTTTTGTTATTTAGTTGACATTGCCATGACGCTTAACATGAACTAGTTGCATTCAACATCTGGTTTATTTAGTTTAAAACTCTAAGATTATTAATTAATTAAATTCACTACATTAATTTTAGAAAGTGGCTATTTATACATACTGTATGTATACGCAATTGGCTATTTATACATACTGTATGTATACGCAATTGGCTATTTATACATACTTTTTAGTTACGTATAACGTACTAACTAACCAAAAAGCTTATTGATATTAATATTTTTATAAAAACTACTTAATTATAGAAAAATATCGTTTTATTTTTTAATATTTATTGTAATAATATACATATATAGTATAATATACATATATCCATATTGTATGTATACACAATTGGCTATTTATACATACTTTTTAGTTACGTATAACGTACTAACTAACCAAAAAGCTTATTGATATTAATATTTTTATAAAAACTACTTAATTATAGAAAAATATCGTTTTATTTTTTAATATTTATTGTAATAATATACATATATAGTATAATATACATATATGTATAAATAGCCAATTGCGTATACATACAGTATGTATAAATAGCCAATTGCGTATACATACAGTATGTATAAATAGCCACAACCTTAATTTTAAGAATGTATGTATTCTTCGTTTTAGTTGAATAATAATTAGACTAATTATTTATAGTGAACCTTTTCATTTTTATTTTGTAGCAATGCTTCAGGCGACTGTATGCTGAAGCTTCTATTCGTTATTCGCACACTTAAGCCTCAATTTTGAAAGCAGCACGAAATGTTCAGGTTATTATTCTTGCCACCAAATACGACATCCCTAATTCAACCCCTTGATCACCGTGACATTTAAAACTTTCTATCCAGTATATTTTGGACAATATAGATAATGATAAAACACTTACAGTAATTAATTCTTGGAAAACGTTTTCTGCTAAAGGTTGCGTCACACATGCTTCATTAGCACTATCTGATTTACGACCAATAACCTTAAACGCATGCTTGAGAGCAATTTGACCAGAATGTGTCAAAATCAACAATTATGTGACTGAAAATATTTCTGTATAATCACTTAGGCACACGCAGTTGGCCAAGAGGTCTTTGATGGCCTAGCATTTGATGATATTTACAAACTGCTAGTTAAGAAAGTTCTAAGTGAAGACGAAATAATAGAAGTTACCTTAGAGACTGTCCATTCTACAGAAAACAATGATAATGATGAACCAGTTCAAATAACTACAAATTAAATTCTAGAAAGTATTCAACTTTCTAATTAATTAGCAAATCATTTCGACACAAACGATCCTATAGGTGAAAGACCTGCACTGTTTCAACGTGATCTGAAGTCTTGTATGGCTCCTTACCACGAATTATACAAAGAGCCATCCAAAACTGAATCACAACTGCTAATAACAAAATGTGATGTCAAATGCAGTGCTATCCAATTTGAAAGTGAAAATCCTAATATATATTTATAATAAATTTACATGTATAACAAAATTGAGGGCCTAGACTCCTGCTGGCAACATGGGGAAATTATAGCTCGCTACAGCCTTGAACCTATCTGTCAAATTCTGTGTTTTTGAAAATAAACTTAAAATGCAATTAAATAATTAAATTCGAACTATTACGCAAAGAAATTCAATATCCATAGCGTATATAATTAAAGAATTAAATTCTTTAAATAATATATAAAATATAATATCTTAACTACAATAATTATTATCATTGAGTTTAACGTCAATCTCACACAGATTAATAAGACAGGATCTAATTAATTACTTTAATTAATACGTTAATGAACAAATAAAATTATTAATGGTATTTTCATTTATTCAACATGTGTTTCTTCCTAATGATAATTAATTATTGTTGCAAGTGAAATACATATTTATAAAGGGTTATTTCTAAAATTTAATACTTTTTTCTTAAATAAATAAATGTAATAATAATAATAATAATAATAATAATAATAATAAATAATAATAATAATAATAATGATTAATAATAATAATAATAATAATAATAATAATAATAAATAATAATAATAATAATAATAATAATAATAATAATAATAATAATAATAATAATAATAATAATAATAATAATAATAATAATAATAATTAATCAAAGTTTTCATATTTAAAAAACGTGGATACTGTATATTAAACAACATCGCACTATACATTTTGACCATGTATTTAGTCTTGTCAAGGTTAGAAATCACATCAACAATAACTAAATGAAAATAAGGAATATTTAAATTAATTAACTAAAAAAGATAAGTATATATTTATAAATTACGTCTTTTGTTATTTAAATTTTTGCCATATTTATTTAATTTTCAATTTAGAAAAAATATAATAATAAAATATAATATAAAATATAATTCCACAATCTGAAACTCATTACTTATTCATTGATAAAAGATCCAAAAATGTAATTACAAATAAAAAAGAAAGAAATATCTAGTATATTTGTAAAATAATACATTGCAATACAAGTGAGGAACAATTCAATGAGCTACAGAATTGTACATATAATGAATACATTTTAAAGGCTTTCGTTGTCCGACGGGATAAGGGACAGCATTTTACATATTCTTTGTCTCTTGCTTTATTGAAGCTTGGATTGGAAAAGTTTTTGAGGAACATTTACAAATTAATGTTTGTTTCAGGATTTTGTTATTAAAGATCAATATTAACGGATTGAGGACAATGTTGCTGTAGACCAAATTGAATGCTGGCAGGGGTATAAAAGCTCCATTAACCGTGGTGATTATTGCGGGAATTAGAGTCAAATTGAATATCAGTACTGTACAGAACAATATCTTTGCCATTTTTAGAACTTTCTGTACATCACTCGTTTGGGATCTTTTTACTCGAGTTATGACATATATGAACAGTGTTGCGTAACACATATAGACAGACAATATAAGTAAAACCACAACCACCGTGTAATACCAATTCAAAACCTTTCCTAAATATTTCCTTATCTCACAGGCAATTGAAAAATTAGTGAAGAAGAAACGCATTAATAAGTCAAATACAAAACAAAATGAAATCAAGATTGCAGTCAACATTTTTATCACATTTGGTCTCCAATTGGTAGCCAGTGGGCTGACCACGGCCAGCAGCCGATCTGTGGCTAACAAATTAAACATAAAACTTTCAATTATCAGCATGCAATTTCGCGACGCGTAAAACATTTCTTTTACGTTATACGTCAACGACGCCTGAAAATTCGAAAACAACAAATCTACCAGCAATATCAAAGAGTTCGTAAAATCGGCTACTGTCAAATAGATCATTGACAATGTAAAGGTTGGCCGTTTTCCCAAAATTGCTTCCGACCTGAACCTATATACGACAAGGAGAAACAGATTTAGCGAGAACCCACAGACGGATACCGGATAGTAAATAAAATAATTAATATTTGAAGGGTTGACTCGAATATTCACAAAGATTTCTTGACAAAATATTGATACGTTATTCATAGTTGAGCGATTTTTTTTTAAAATGATATTTTCCAAATATTTTAATACATCAAAAATATCGGCGAAATAGTAATTTTTCATTGGTCCAAAATTCAACAATTGATATGGTAAAATTGTACAAGAATTCTATTTTTGAAAGAAAAATATTGGTGAAAATAAATGTCAAATTGATATTTGGCGCTTTCTGTTGTCAATAAAAATGAAATATGAATAAATATTTTAAATTTCAAAATAACAAATACTAATAATAATAATAATGATAAGAATAAAGGTTTTCGATAATGAGTCTTAAGCAAGCATTGAATTTCAACAGGTTTATTTTAATTTTAATTTTTTTATACATAAAATTATTAACAAAAATAGTTTTTAAAACTTTTAATTGACACTTCAATAGTTATTACAAAATTTTGGTATTATCAATATTATTATTATTAATTGAAAAATGCCAACTTAGTATGTGTAGCAAAATAGCGTTATATATTTCGGCTGCTTATCTATCTTCTTCAGGCAAGGAATCATGTTAACAATAGCGAAGCAAAAATAAATAAGTTTCAGAACAAATTAACCAATAATAATCGTCTCTAAATTGTATTAAAATCCTTTTAAATGAAAACATTTTTATTTATAAAAACATTTATTTTAAAAAAAATATTATGTTTATAAACACAAAATCATTTCAATTCTCTGAAACAAATTTCAAATCAAAATTTAAATAAAAATAAAAATTTCATTTCATAAAAATTTTAACAAACAATACACCATACAGTTATTTAAATTTCTGTGGACTGATCACTTAGAGCATCAATTTGATAAGGATTATTTGATAATCGAAACATTTTTAATTTAATATATAAATCGCGGCAAGGGCTTATTATATTATTTACATGTTTGAAATTTTTATTTATGTTGCTACCTATTATTATTATTATTATTATTATTATTATTATTATTTATTATTATTATTATTATTATTATTATTATTATTATTATTATTATTACTATTATTATTACTATTATTATTATTATTATTATTATTATTATTATTATTATTATTATTATTATTATTATTATTATTATTATTATTATTATTATAAGGACTTTTTTGTTTTTTTTCACCTCTGATTTCTTTTTATTTTTAAAAGACATTGTAGTTTTTACAAAATTTGACGATGAATCAGATTTTGTAGAAAATATTATGTCACTTATAAAGAAATCAGAGGTGAAAACCCAAAAAAGTCCTTATAATATTATTATAATTATTATTAATCAAAAAAGGCAAGGTTTTAATAATTGAAAAACGCCAACTGTATATTCTATATAACTTTTCACTATATATTTCGACCGTTTATCAGTTTTCTTTTATTTTGCTATTTATATTTTATTTTTTAAATTAAAATTATATTCTGTAATACGAGTTTCATACGATTATTATTGATTAATTTGTTTAAATTTCCATATTTTCATTTAGATTTGTTAATGTGATTTCTAGCCCGAAGGAGGCTGATTAACGGTCGAAATATATAGTGAAATGTTATATAGTATATACAGTTGGCGTTTTTCAATTATAATTATTATAAATATTATTAATATTTAAACTTTAAAAATATTTTTTTTCTTATAGAAACCGAAATCAGTTATCTTAAATATTATTTAAATAAATAACTATGTAAGCCAAGGGTGTTTTGAGTCCGTGGACCATATGCCTCCTAGCACACCATATTCTTAAATCTTAATCCAGTTAAAATAATTATATAGTTATTTACGCAACAAGGGGAACTTTTTTTTTGTTGACAAGTATGCGATTTTAACAATAAAACTAAAATGTAGTTGAGATTTTTATACGGAAACTCTAATAATAATTATAATTATGATTATTATTACTATTATTATTCTAATCAAGTAAATTATAAGATAAGCCTTTGCTGAAATATTAAAAGAAAAAATTTTGGATTATACAATTTGATATTGAATATTATTATTATAATTATTATTATTATTAGAAAATTATGGTTTTTTGGTAATAGCATAAAATAAATAAGAAATATAAATTATAAAAATTTACTACAAAATTGGTTTCATCGTTTATTTGTCTAATATTGTTAATATTATTATAAAATAAATAAGTTACAAATATTGTTTTTCATTCTTGAACAATTTTTATTATTTTAAAATTATTTATAAATGAAAAAATTTAAAGGTATTATTTAATAATTTTTTTATGATAAATTGGAAAGTTTTGCAAAAGCAGATAATGGATTAAATTTAATTGAAAGTGTTTGAAAAAATATTTCAATAATTATTTAGACTAGTAGATTACGAAGAAAATTTTAAATTACCTAATTGATAATCAATTAATTCTGACAAAATTAATTTTTAAGCAAATTTTAAAATATGAAAATAATCATAAATGATTTAGCTAGTATCATACTATAAAGCCCATTATGCGACATAAAAATTACAAAATTTATTGTGGTAAAAGATGAAACTTGATTCAGAATTTTCATACTACTAAATATAAATATATAAATTCGTAAATACCTTAAATCAGAGCTTCTTAAACTTTTGTAATTCACGACCCCATTTATGATTGCGAGTTTCTTGACGACCCATACAAATATAAAAGAAAAATAAATTTATATTTTTTTAAAATTCCTATAACATCTTCTAATTCTAATTCATAGTAAATGTTATTCAAGTTATTACAATACTCTTAATAGAAATGCAGGTACAAACAATCTTTCCGAACTAGAAGATTTTATGATATATTTATCTACGATAATTGTTATTTTATCTTTATAACAATAATTTTACAAGTTAAAAAACATTTTCTGTTAAATTGTATTTTTATCTCTCGCGACCCCAAATGGGGTCGCGACCCATGGTTCAAGAAGCCCTACCTTAAATAAATCATACATATCTCAAATCTCAATCGGCAACTAGTCGAGGAAATAAATATTTCTATTTTTTAATTTGGTTCATAGTTCAAACCAACAACATTTTAACTTTACTCAAAATAGTATTGTGCCACTGGATATAATTCGAATTTCTTCTATAGATTGATTACGCAAATCAATTCAGTTAGTGGTGGTAATATCAAATTTTAAATTTCCTTGTTATACTAATTGACTTTGGTTAACGTCAAAATCAAGAGTCAATACGAATGTAAAGAATGAATACTTATTAATGAATACTTACAAACTGGTTCCACAATTAATATTATTGTTAAGATAATCCATGTTTCTAACAGTAGATTGCTTATAAATTATTTTCAAAATCTTGACTATAATTTTCTCTCTAGTCACTTACTTCCAATAAAATTCTTGATTTAACATTATAGTTGTTGTATGATGAATCAGAAGTTGTAAGCACTGCACAATTTCTTTTACATTTTTCAAAGGATACAAAATTTGGTAATCGTCAGTAGTGGGATGTGTCACCTCCAGAACATACCACACCCTCTACCGGGTAAAATTTTTTCTAAATCTAAAAGTACAATTTTTTCTGCGACAAAGACAATGACACATTCAAGGTCATTGAAACAAAGACAATGAGTCATCAAAATTTTCTCAAGGTCATTGGATGTGCTACCATGATTTTTCAAGGTCATTTAAACAAAGACCATGACTCGTTCAAGGTCATTAGATAATCCATCATATTTTTCAAGGTCATTCAAAATTTTCTCAAGGTTAAATTATTTTTCTAAATTTTAAAAATATAATTTACTACTTAATATAGTCTTATTATAATTTTTTTTATTATTTTTTTTATATTACTTATTTAGAGGTTCAAACCATTGTCAACAATTGCCTTGGCACGGAATTGTTGAAAGTAGTTCGCAAGGAGGAATACGTCAAGTTTAAGGTAAATAAAAATATAATCACGCAAAGTACTACAGTTTTGCTGCGTCCAGATTAGTTGTGCCTATCTAACTCATCTTCACTTAAACCCTTCCAAATTGGAGGCAACTCATAAGTAATCTCAAGAACTTCCTCAGAAATAGCGAAATTATACGGAAAGATACCTTTACAATCAACTATAGAACCTTGAAAGACAGATGAAGTCAGTGGAAAAGAAGTTAGTGTTTTCACAGCCTTAACTAACGAACAATTAACAAATTGCATACTGTCGATAAAGCGAACAGCCAATTTGTTAATGTGAACAATTAAAGAAATAAATTTTTCTGTAGAGGTAGGTATGATGTCTAAATTCCATGAAGGAAAGCGATCGAGATCATATTTTAAAATATGGTGAAGGTCATAACCTCTTAAATTATGAAAAACAATAGGGGGTAAGCGAGAAATCGCAATGATCTCTAACAGGAATTACAATCAGTTTTTTACATAAATAACAGTTTTGACAAAATTTTCAACTGTCGCTCCTCATTGAAAGACATGGGCACTATCAATTTATCACCTTCCGAATAATAACACGGAATAACAATTTCAGTCGCAATTTCCTCAATTTTCTTAAGAAAATCAGTAATGCAATCGAGACCATAAAAATGCGAATATGATTTTGTATTGATATAATTATTAATTAATAAAAGGCCTGCTGCAATAGGGATATGAATTTGATGATGTCTATTATCAGGAGGTAAAACCGATTCAAAATCGGCATAAATCACAAAAAATGGGGTGATATGTTTTGAATAATTTAGGAATTCTAAGTTTTTATTTTCGTATAATGTGAAAAGGGTTGTGCCAGTCTGATATTTGGCACACAATGCAACATGTGTATTGAATGCATTATCTAATCGAAACCCATTAAGGCAATGCGGACACCAACGGCATCTAATTTGTATATTACAGTCAGGGGTTTTATGACAATTTATTAACCTATCAATATTGATAACTGCAGTATAATGATGTCTGTTCTTATTTTACAGCAATAATAAATAAATAGGGTCTCCGTCAGTGACTTTGGTTCTATGTTTTAAACTTAAATGAGGGTGGTGAAAGACATAATTATCTGGAACCTCATTGTCATCAATTATCACAGTTGGTGTGTAAGAAAACACATTAATTGCTAACTTTAAATTAGAGTTTTTTTTTCAAACTTTGGGATGTTGTGAAGTTTCATGGGACAATCCGTGACATCATCATATTCTAATTCATCTAAAAACTCTGTATATTAAGAAACTCTGGGGATTTTCACCAATTATATCTTTCTTTAATAAATAAAGAATGGAGTAAATGAAGCATTTCTCATCATTATTTTTTATATTTATTATAGCTCCTTTATTTTTCAATGCAGAAGGGGTTTTAATGTATTTATGTCCGGACAGACGACTAATGGCAGCATATTTAGTCAGAATAAAATTCATTTCCAGAATATTAATAACACGCCATCCACTACCTAAATGGGTAAATTGTTCAATTTTTTCGTTAAGTTTATGAACCCCTTCGATTAAAATGCTGTCCGAAAATGTCTCGCATTATTCGAAAAATAACTATAACGGATCTCGCCATCTTTTTCAAATTTAATTAATATCGCGAATTAAATTTTAACGCTCCCCATTTTATTTATTTCAAAAAGTAATTTATTACTGATTCGCTCAGTTAAAGTTATTTTAATTAGTTGCGCATCAAATATATCAAAACGTAAAGTTTTGATAGCGCTATTAAATTTACAGATATTTTCGGCTCATTCTCTAATGAAGAACCTCCGAATTGTGTAATATCATTATTTATTATAGGTATAATATTTTCATTGTTTATAATAGGTATAATATTTTCCTTAATAATATCTTCATTATTTACAATAGAGTCATCATCATCACTAATTTCGACGACTTCTTTTTTAATAATTTTATTAGGTAAATTAATATTAATATTTTCAACAGGCCTTTTATTCGATTTATTTTGATGTTTATTTTTAAATTTATTTTGAATTATTATTAAAATATCGATATTAATTTTATTAATTTTCTTAAAAAGTTTAATTTTATTAGATTTAAATGAATTTAAATGACTGGAATGTTCCCTATAAAATTCTTTATATTTAACGCTCTGGGATGTTTTGCATATGGCACATATAAAAAAGTCTATGCCATTAAATCTATCGCGGTAATATTTTTTCCTTTCCTTATGGCATCTTTCGCCGTGTTGTAAGGATGAGATGCAATATCTCGGATAAAAAGTGCCTAATAAAAATAATAAACTTATATATTGATCATTAATATAAATAATTCCTATATAATATTTAATTAAAATAAGTAATGGAGCAAACGTTGTTGACAAATGTCGGCTAAGGTGGTCTGTGGGAAGTAATTGTTTTCAATAATTAAATTAGATTCCAAAGTGACAAATCACAAGCAGACAACGTTGCTTTTATGCAGTCAGATAATTCTAATAATAGAATTAAAGATGAAGTGAAACAAATGAGTCGACGTTTGGATCGTTTAATATGCAAGTTTGAATCTGATGAAGAGACGGATAACCACATGATGTATGAGTCGCAATAAGAAGCATCAAATACAGAGTTGAAAAGAATGATGATTAAAGATGAACTGCAAAGCTAAAAGGCAATAATGATTATGTCGAGGATTAATAAATTAATAGAATCGAGAGCAGCGGAAACGTCTAAAATAATGACATCATTACTGTAATTGAGTCAGATGTCACTAAGTGTACAAAGATTAAAAAGTGTAATTGAACTGTGTGCCATTATTATGAGGTGAATTCAAAAGATAGAGATGAAATAACAAATATGATGAAAATATTTGGGAAAGCGTTCAGAGAAAATAAATGGTTAGATTTTATTTTTATTGATGTTGTAGATTAAAGTAGAAATAGTGTGATCTGTATTCGTTGTAAAATAGGAGATTATGTTAAAGATTAAAAGATAAATTAAAAAAAAATAATGGAAGACAGATAATAAAGGTGAAATTTAAGAATAGATATTTAGAAAACGATGAATTTTTAATAGATTGTGGTTTTATACCTGGAAATAAAAATAAATTGCAGGTTGCGTGTATGATTAGGGAAGAAGTAGCGGAAAAGAGTGATTCACAAGAAATAACAAGAGACTTAAGAGATGATTTATGTGATTAGGATGGAGTTAAAATAACGGAGAAATTCAAGTTAATTGATAAAATAGAACTATAGGAAAAGCTAAACTAGAAATAGTAAACATAATACGACCATATTTATATGACAAATCGAGGTATGTAGAAAAAATTAAAATGTTTGTTGCGAAGATTTGGTAGAGAATTAAGAAAAACTAAAATGGAATTAAAACTATTTATTATAGCAATAGATTATGAAAATTGCGGAAAAACAGAGTATATAGAGGAACATTGGTGTACAAAAGTTCAGAAGTTACGAAAAAGAGCTGCAAACCGAATAGGACAAGATGGAATTATAGTATTAATGTTCAATGATGAAGAGTTAGATGATGATGAATATTTATATGATTGTGGATTTAAGCCACAGGAATTAGATGAAAACGGATACCTAAGATGCCGATGGAAGGGCAGGGTATTTAGTAGACTCAGTGAATAATTTGGAGAATTCAAATACAGATATAGAGGAAGATAATGTAAACGGAATAGAACGAGAAAAAGTAGATGAAATTTTCAGTGATAAGGAAGGAAATGAATCGAATAATAAAATTCAGGTAGAACATTTTAAAAAACAAGAAATTTTTGAGGCACCAAGAGGTGAAATAATTGTTAGAAAACCTAGAACTTTATACGAGATTAAGCAGAGTTTAGTGAGAATTGAACAGGAAACAAAAATAATATTAATGGGCTTGATTAAAGCAGTATATCCGATGTTTGAAATAAAAATGGATGTAGAGTATGAGTTAGGAAACATGATAACTGAAATGAAAAAACAGACTTCCAAATGTCGTGCAAAGATTTGGAGAAAACGATAAATTTTGTGATACGAAATTAATTGAAAATTTTACTAAAAATGGAATTGATAAAGAAGTAATGTTAACAAGTTTAACTTATATGGTTTTAGAAATTGGAGCTCATGCGATAGCAGAAACGGATAATTTGGAAAATTTGATAGGTGTAGCTGCACATATCTCAAATGAATATTTTATAGAGTGGGTTAAAAAGAATGGAGGTTGGAAGAAGTTGAATAATGATCTTACAGTAAATGAAAGTGATGAAATAAAGTTACCATACAAACCGTTAAATGGAAAGGATACCCCGGGGATAAGAAAAAAGATGATATTTCCATGGGCAATAGTTATGCTCTTTATTTTATGTACAATAACTACAAAAGCTACAGGTATGACAGCTTACGATATTTCCCAAATAGAAATGTGGAAAATTTATTCGGTTGTGGACATGGCAGAATGTCCGGATCCATACCCAAAGAAATTGAAAGTAGAAAATGATGTAAAATATTATGTGTATCAGGAGCTAAAGTTAGAGAATGTATTGTGAAACGAACTACTTTTGCATTTTTTTGTGGTAAATGGAGCCACACATCATTGATAAAAATGCACGTTATTCCACGACCAGTAGAGGTAATACCAGAAAACTGCTTAGCTGCGTTTTGAACAGAGGAGTTAAAAATTAATTCGGAAATTAAATTGAAAGCAAAAGTAAATCACAGAATAAGAGAGATAGTTGTTGTAAACGGAGTAATACAACAAGACGGAACGTGCGAAGGAGAACCATATAAAGTGAATGGGAAAATTATTAAACAAACCGTGGTGATTGAAGAATATTTGACAGAATTGAGAAAATTTGAAGAAGTTTATGATAATGAAACAGGAAAACTTCAAACGCATCAGTTTTGTAATATGAGACAAAGTAATTGCCAAACCGGAGAATCCATTCTAGTATTTGATGTTAAAACTAATATATGTAATTTAGCGCATTTGAAAACTATGACTTTCAAAGAGTTAAGGGGAGAACAGTTTAGAGAAAGCCCCAATAATTTCAATATAAATCGAATGGCAAAATCAGGTCGACTCCAGTATGGACGAGGAAAACCGCACCTGTATTAATGTCGACATTACCAACAGATAGTATGTGTTTTATAAAAAAGGAGGCTAACAATAAATGTGGGCAAATGGTTTATGCAACAAATTACAGAGGTGTTTATGTATCATAAATGATGGGCATGAGGCAAAAACTAAAATACACACAAATGATATTAAACTCACTCACTATTTTAACAATAAAATTGATTATTTGTACAATTTTAGTCAAAACATTATGGAGAACATATATCGGGAAATGATTCTAAATGATTGTAAATTGAATAAAAAAATACTTAGAAACAAGATGGCAATGGCCATTACAAATCCAAACTTAGTAGCACCTATGCTAATATCAGAAAATGGTGTGTTTGCCAGAATCTTCGGAGAGGCCCCATATAGCTACAAATGCAAAGCAGTTACAGTAAAAATTATGAAATACGAAAAATGTACAAATGAATTGCCGGTGAGTATAAACGGAAAAATGCGATTTATGGAACCCATAACAAGAATATCACTGGAAGAGCATACTAAGCCAAAAATTCTTCAATGAAACAGATTGCTTGCTCCGTTGTATCGCTTAGCACAGGATTCATGAATAGCATTACCAGATTACCGAGGAGTGAAAACTCCGGATAAATTAGAATTAACAAATCTAGAATACCTAGTAAATTTTACATCCTTAAATAAGATGGCACAAATGGGTTTCTATGCAAGTGAGGATATCGAAGAAGCTCAAAGAAATTTGCTTTTTCCGTTAAAAAAGGATCGTGTAATCTCAGAAATGATTGATACAATATTGCCTAACGGGGAAGGAAAAGTCAATTATGAATACCTTCTAACACCAGATCACTTTAGAAAAGCAACATATAAAACGATGAAAAAGATCTGGGGGAAATTCATGTTTTTAGGACAAGCATGTGCAGGATTAATTGGATTCAATGTTGTAATCATAACAATAAAGGTAATAATGTCACAAATATTATCGGCTCATAGAATATACGTAATATCCGGATGGTCATGAAAAATGATCATTGGTTGTTTTCCACTTTTAGTGAGATTTTTCATTACTCATCATCAATATAGATAAATGGCAAGTGTGAGAGCACAAATGAAAACCGATCAAAGAAGCGAAGTATCTCTATGTGCAGCAAGTGATCACAATAACGATAATAATGATGACAACGATAAAAATAAAAAAGAGCAAAATTACTTTCAAAAAGGAATTATGAAGAGTGAGAAAAAGCCAGAGCTACAATTTTTATTAGAATCTATGCCAAAGCTTAGCGGAATTAAAACGTATTCAAAGTGGTATACTTTTAATTTTTAATTTTTAATATTTTTAAATCAAACGCTAGAATTGCCAGCAAGAAGTGAGGTAATATATTATGCGGATGTATTAGATGTTTCAGATGAGGAGTGCATATTTGAACCAAATGCGAAGCTAATAGAAAAATATGAAGTACCAATGTGTGATGAAGGGGTAAAAGTCAAAGACCAAACAGTGCCAGTGAGAATAGTTAATCAAAATACAAAACCAATCCAAATGAAACCAAAAACCAAAATGGGAAAACTAACGAAGTTTGAAATAGAGAAAACTCCAAAATTACCGAGAAATATTAAAATCTACAAAGAGCCACAAGTCATTAGTAATGATTTAACAGAATCGCAAAAATGGGAACTCACGGAGTTATTAAAGAAATATAAAATGGTGTTTGCAAAACACGAGTACGATTTGGGACTCACCCAAGTAATTGAAAATGAGATACCATTACTTGATGAAATGGTTAAATTAAATTGATTAAATTGAAACCGTATAGAATTCCATATATACATCAAGAGGAAAGTGACAGACAGATAAAAGCAATGAAAGAGTTCAAAATAATATGAGATAGTTCTTCACCATTCTCATCGTCAATAGTAGTTGTTAAAAAGAAAGACGGCGATTTGCGATTTTGGGTCGATTATCGGAAATTAAATCATGTTACGCGAAAGGATACATATCCTATTCCAGTTCCACAAGAAATGTTTGATCAGATGAGAGAAGTGCAATTTTTCACAGTAATCGATCTTAATAAAGGTTATAATGAATTTAAAGTGAAAGAAGAAGATCGAAATAAACAGCTTTTTTGGATGGTAAGGGATTGTATGCATTTAATGTGTTACCGATTGGATTAACTGGAGCATCTGCTACGTTCCAAGGAGGTATGAATTTTGTTTTACGTGATATCCCACATGCATTAGTCTATATTGATGATATAATAATATTTTCAAATACCTTTAAAGAACATCTGAAAGATGTGGAAACTGTATTTAGAAGATTATTAAAGGCTAATCTAAAAATAAAACCATCTAAATGTGAATGGGGAAAATCAGAAGTGGTTTATGTAGGTCGTATTATTTCTCGAAATGGATTGCAACCAAACCCAGAAAATATGAGGAAAATTAAAAAATACCCAATCCCTGAAAATGTAGATCAAGTTCGATAATTTCTAGGCTTCGCTAGTTATTATAGAAAATTTATTAAAAGCTTTTCTCATGTAGCACATCCATTAAATGTATTATTAAAAAAGCAGACTCAATTTAAATGGGGAAAAGCTCAACAAGAAACATTCGAATTGCTTAAAGAAAGTTTGATTAAAAAACCTTTATTGAAATGTCCAAAATTTAGAATACCATTCATCTTAATGACAGATGCAAGTAATTTTGCGTTGGATGCAGTATTAGAACAACAAGTTGAAGGTGAGAAAGATCACGTTATTGCATACGCCAGCAGAACGTTAAAGCCACATAAAAAGAATTATTCTACAATTGAGAAAGAAACATTAGCATTGGCTTACGGTATAGCAACGTTTAAACAGTATTTAGTTGACAGAAAATTTGTTGTATTTACTGATCAAAACCAATACAATGGTTGATGAAACATCGGGATTCGGCCAGCAAACTGATCCGATGGTCAATAGCCCTACAAGAATATGATTTTGAAATTAAATATCGAACGGGCAAATCAAATGGAAATGCGGATACGCTATCGAGAATCCTTGTAAATAACGAGAGTAAGAATAATGAAACGAATTATAATAATACAACATTTATGCCAATCAAAACCGCTAATAATTTGCAGGAACTGCAAAAAGATCAGGAAAACGATGATGAATTAAATCAATTGCGGAAACATGCAGTCACGATCAAAAAGGAGAGTGACTGGAAACATGTAGTTGACGAAAAACATAAATATATCATTCATGATGGTTTGTTAAAATGTGTTAAAAATGAAAACATTATTAATTGTGGATGAAGAACTAGGTGGACATTTATCCGCTCGGAAAACGTTATCAAGATTGAAACAAAAATATTATTGGGACACTATTGAATCAGATATCAGACAATGGTATCACACTTGTGAAGTGTGCCTAAGCAGACGAAATACGGGAAAGAAAATAAAAGTACCTTTGAAACCTATTCCAGTGCCCGGAGCATCGATGGAAATTACTGCAATGGACATTGTTGGTCCATTACCTAAAACAATTAATGGTAACAAGTATATCATTGTGTTCTCTGATTATCGAACTAAATGGCCTGAAGCATATGCAATGCAAAATCAAAAAGCGGAAACAGTTGCAAAAATATTTGTAGAAAACATTATTTTTCGATATGTAGCACCTAAGAAATTACTTACTGATCAAGAAACGAATTTCCAAATCGAACTGTTTATTTCAATCACGGAATACTGAAACTCAGTACATCGCCTTATCATCCACAAACAGATGGTCTATTTTAAAGATTTAATGGAACATTAATCAATATGATATCATCCTATGTGAATAGAAAGCAGAAAGATTGAGATTTGTTTATCAAGCCATGCTTATTTGCGTATCAAAATGCAGTGAATGAGAGTATCGGTGAAACACCTTTCTATCTCATGTATTTTCGGCGGAACAACATGCCGGTTGATTTAAAATTTCAAGCACTTATCTCACAGTACATGGATATATCTGATTACAAAGTAATTATGCAATAAAGACTTCAATCAGTATGGACTCAAGCTGAACTTAAAATAAGACATCGTCAAGAAGCGTATAAAGAGTGCTATGATAAACGAGCACATGCTCACAATATTGAAGTAGGAGATTTACTGTATGTACATAAACCAGAACCAGCAAAGAGTCCATCACCAAAATTTTAGATACCATTTAAAGGCCCATATATAGTATGTAATACCACTGAAACTAATCTAAAATTATGTCCACAAAATAATAAAAAGGCAGGAACAATTATCGTTCATGCTAATCGATGTAAAAAGGTGCCAGCTGCAGAAGATACTAAGTATCAATCGAGGTCTAAAGACAAAAACATGGAAAGACACACCGCGCTCAAATAAAAAATAGCAAAAAATTCTGCACCATTGGGATATATCAACAAAATTTTGTCCGTTACAACACTTATGATAATCAATGTGTTAGGGTCGAATGTGACTCTATTGTTTCCAAATTATGCCATTAAAAAGATCCCGTTAATGGAAAAAGTTGATATTTATGCCACATGTACCCAGATGGTATGGATCTATCGTTGTGCACCGACCGAAGAAATAGAAATAAGTAATTTACTGAATTATTTTGAACCACCAGTCAAGTTGAATTTTAATAAAAATACTTATGTAAATCGTCAACTAACAATAAATTATGAATACCCATGGTTAATAACACAAGTGCAACCTTAACTAAATAGTACTAAAATAATAAATCTGATTCAAATTGAAATATGGACAAAAAATCTAAATAACTATGTTTCCATTGAACCAGTGCTGAATGAAATCAATATATATTGGGAACCCCGAAATTCCCAACAAGTGAAAATAATTTTTCAGAATTATTCAATCGATACGTTGAATGTTAGAAAGTTTTTTGTGCATTATGCGAATCTAAAACTGCATCATACCTATGATATCGCAATTCACTACTACGAAAAAGTATTGCAAGATAATGGTACAGAGAGTAATGACCGGTGGGTCAAGATATATACTAGTCGAAAATCAATATTGTTGAAAAACGAAACAAATCGAGTTCATTTACAGCTAGTTTACCAAAAACTAAACATTTCACGGCAAGCCGGTATAAATGACAAAGTTGTGATTTATTATTGTGGGAAAATCCAAGCTACGTTAACAAGTAACTTTACCTTTAAAATGTTAAATTTTCAGCAAATACGATCTAAATCAATTTCAAAAATTGTGATGATAAAAATCAAGTATTACAAACAAATATCAAATTTCAATCCATGGGAAATCGTTTTTGTCGAAACAAGATTCATTCGAGTTGTATATAATTCAACGAAACTCATAAAAACACCAATTATTCTCATATCTCTAATGTAAATATTCGAAAAAAACTCTAAAACTTGAAATGAAATAAAAATTAATGTTATTTATATTATTTATTTATAAAATATTAATTTAATAAATCTCGTTCTCCTGATTTATGTCGTCCCATACAAAATAAATAAATAAAAAAAGCATTAACAATGACACAAAAGTATGTAAGAAAAACATTCTAAATATCAGGCAAAATTGTATACTTATTATCATTATTAGTATATTGGTGATATTGGCATTATTATTATTGAGACTATTATTTTTAATATTATTTTTGCTATTATCAGTTCTTGAGAATCTCAGATCTCGAACTTCGGGATTTGAGACGCACAAGAAAAATCATTCCACATGCCTGCAGCCTGGCGTAACCAACAGGAGGAGTGGAATATTTTAATATTTACTTATATAAATCATCCATAAATAGTATATAATTTTAATTAGAAAAGAAGAACATTTGCATTTTAAGAAAAATGTAATATTGTAATAAGTATTTAACACTGATTATGGAAATATTGTTTTAACAGGTAGAACAAAAAAAAGCGGTAAAATAATTAGTTTTAAATAAGTAATGTTTTAAACAAATAAATAAATAAAAAATATATATTAAAAATTTATGAAATAAAAAGATTCACAATTCGTGGACCGTTTTTCGATGTCGGTTTCAATATTTATTAGCTTTTCAAATTCTAATTCCATCTATTTTCTCTTTCGTTACACTCAATTAGTTGAGCAACTTCATAAATTTACCACCAAAAGCAAATTGTATTTTAATTAAATATTTTATATTAATCTTTTCAATTCATTTCTGTTTACTGAATAAACCCCCAACCCTCATCTTATCAATATGATACACCGACAACTACTAATTCATCAAACCATTATAACCTTTCGGCTTTTCTATTGGTTAAAATAATATCGGAATTTAATTTCGGATGTCGAGAAAGTTGACCATTGATAATAATGCACATTCATCATCATTCCCGATTGAGGAATATGAAATTCGAGCTGCACAAAGAAACGGCGCATATCTTGCAAAATGTAAGCTAAGGCTGATCAAATGACATAAAAAATAAAATATTAAATCACAGCAGGCAATAAATTTAAAAATAACACAACAAATAAATTTGTTTTCCCTCGATAGTCACATCTGACATGAAATATTAATTTATTAAATTTTTTAGAATATTGATTTCTCATTTTTATTATCGGTTTTTGATTCTATGAAATTTCTTGGAATCAAATGCTGATTTATTGATATCAGAGCTGTCATGAGTAGCAGATTATTATTATTAAATTTATGAAATAGAAAGTTTCACAATTTGTGGACTTACCCTAACAGACGCAATTATTATTATTATTGTGAAAAAAAAAAATTTCCATTACACATACAATTTCGAGGAAAATATTATAAACATGAGCTTTCGTAACTATAATAATTTGGAGTTCTCGACCAATTCGAGCTTGCATTAATAAATGTCAATTTCACTATTGAAGTGGAGTTATTGCAAGCGAGTCTGTCTAAATAAACTTAGAATGAAAATTGAAAAGTATGGAAAAAACGTATTGAATATGAGAAAATGATTGGGAGAATTATAATTGTGTAATTTAACCGACTTTGAGAATAAACCTCCAACCAATCAATTCGCTCACAGGGGCAGAGAAAATTCCCAACGTGTTAACAGACAATTTCTCCAATATTATCAATGTGTCGTAGTTTTATGGGAACATTAATGCTAATTGCATGTCCACAAAAATATTGGCGCCAATAATTGGCGACATTGTTATTATTATTATAAATTAAATTAGCCTTTGGCTAATATTAGTGTTTTATTATTATTAATAATGTTAAAAATTGCTCGTGTACAAATTTCATCCACTCAGATTCAATGGAACAATTTGAGTTGGTGAGTGTTTCAACGAACACTTGCCCTTATAATTTTGTGGCAAATAATAATTAAATTTATTATGATGATTTATTATTATTATTATTATTATTATTATTATTATATTACTTATTTATTATTTACATTATTATTGATTAATTATATCGCAGGCAGAATAAACACATATGACAGTAATTCGAATGTTTTCAAACAAAATCGCAAATTTATCTTGTGTTTATTGGATATATTATATCTATATGCACGAAAGACATTTTTAACAAATTATTTCTTTTACCTAATAAATATAAATTAGATAATATAAATAAAAATAAAAATAAAATAAAATACCAAAATCCTTTTAATCTATCTAACATATTATACACGAAAAGAAATAAAAACATTAATATAAATAAAAACCAAAATTTTTAAATTTTGATTTTTTTGAAGATATTATTCAATTTATTATTATTATTATTATTATTATGATTATTATTATTATTATTATTATTATTATTATTATTATTATTATTATTATTATTATTATTATTATTGTTATTATTATTATTGTTATTGTTAGTGTTATTATTAGGTAAAATGGTATTGAGATTTCTCTACCAGGACAAGTAAAAAAAAGTAGTAATCAAATGAATAGATTCGAGGACGAATCTTTATTAAAGGGGGAGATATGTGGTGGTATTACGAAAAAAGCACAGTAAAGTCAATAAAACACCAAAATGATAAAAGTGCAACATTAATTAAAAAATTTACAAAAATTCGAAAGTAGTATTTATCCGGGGAAATTGGTATGGTTGAACGCCAAATTGAGAGACGAGTCCAGAAATAATAATAAAAATTTAGTGAGGGGTCCCGAGAAAATAATATTAGAAAAACAAAGAAATTAAGAGATGAGGAAAACCCGGCGTGTAGACGGAATAATATAAAAGAGTAAATTGGCCTAAACAATATTAAATGGGTGCTACTGATCTATGGAGAGTGTTTTATCTCCTAATTTGTAATTTAGTAATCGAGCAAACGTTGTTGACAAAGGTCGGCTAAGGTGGTCTGTGGGAAGTAATTATTTTTAATAATTTAATAATGTAGCAAATGTTGTTGACAATCGTCTGAAAACAGTCTGAGCAGGATTATAAAAGGAAAAGGGAAAAACAAGAAATGGACAGTGGTCGAAGCAAACGAGTAGTGTAGTCAGGTCAGTAGAAGAATCTAAACCCAAGTAAAGTCATTGTTATCTATCAGAAAGGGTGATTATCCATTGGATAACCTACCTTAAGATAATAAAATTTATACGGTGGTCGAAGGGTGCAAATAAATAAGTGAAATTGTGATTACAAAACATTGAAATAAATCGGATTGAGTTGTGACTGTGATAAAGTGCAAATAAAATTATTATGTGTTGGGTTTGCTTATTTGATACGAAAAAGACACGAGGAGTCCGAGGGAACCGAGTTTCAATAATAATAACCCAAAAAAAATTATTTTCAATTGTTTCATCATCTTCAATAGTAATGACTTCACTTTCTAAAATAATTAGTAAATAAATCAAAATAAATTTAAAATTTACCTATATCATCTTCGATAATGATAACTTCATATAACTGATCATGATATTCTGTTATTAAAAACCAATCTAAAATAATAAATTAATAATAATAAATTAAAAATAATAATCCTTACCAGTTTCTGATGTTAACAAATTTCTCAAAATACCTGCTGGATTCATATTTTGCGCCTCTAAAATATTTGAATAAATTGTGACAAATTAGGAAATTGTCGATGTTTATAAAGAGAATATCATTTTCAGGATTTATCCAATCACATTATAGTAATACACACATGTAGATAAGAAATTTTGCGCATGCAGTCACGGCTATGTATGCACGTGTTCTTTGTAAATCGCATACAGTCAAAAGTATTTACGCGAGTTCTTTGTAAATTATATACAGTCTTGAGTGTCTATGCATGTGTTCCTTGTTGCTAATCATGTACTTATCATCACTGTCTTTGTAAACCATGTGATGATCATGCAGCGTCTTTCTAAATTACGCACTTATAATGCATTGGTTTTGTTAACATTAATTAAATATTAATTACAAATACAACACATAAAAATAATAATTAAACAAACACAACATTAATACATTTATTAAATATCAAATCGCTTGGATAATAACCAAGCTAAACAGTGTTGTCCACATGTTAAGGTTCAAGGTTTTTGAAACCTAGTTTTATTATATACAATAGGTTTACCCATTGTTTGCAGTTTCGAAACCATCTAAGCCGGATAATAGAAACTCATAGGATCAAATACAAATATCTTGCTAGGCTTCACATATATTGCTAACCAATGTTCTCCACTGAGATAAGACGATTGAGTATTGACGATTATAGCTTGATTATTAAATAAATATGGAATTTTATCAATAGCAAAAACCCCAAAAAATTTATGTCCCAGTATTTGTTTTCCAATTCAATAGACCTGAACAGAACTACATCAATAATATTAATAATACATGAAAATCTTACTCCACGACAAATTATCTATACATTTATACCAACATTTTCAAACTAGTACTATTCTGTTTGCAGTTATTTTAACCTCATTTTCAAATACTCCATATATTACAACATGTACCGGTTCAGTTGTAGCTTTAGCAAACTTTATATCTAATCGTAAATTTCCATTTTGAGGTAATTGACTCTGATTTAAATCAACATCAGGTGCCAAAATAAATGTAAAGAATGGATATTTGCTTTTAAAATCATCAAGAGTTATGCCACAATTAAGGTTTTTATCCAAATAACCCATATTTGTCATTATACTCTGCATATATGTAGCACAATAATTATCATTATCGAAATCTTGAGTATATATTTCTCTATAATCGCTATTTGTCGATAAAGTTAACTATGTTACACCAAAACCTTTGAAAATTGAGCTCGACACAATGTATGATCCATTATATTGAGATTCACTTTGAAATGTTACCAATATAAAGTTGGGCATTCTTCTATCTCCAAATATTTGTTCCTTATAAAGAGAAGCTGCACCTTTAGCAATGGCGAATTAAACAATTTTCTTTGCTTTCAATGGATGTATTGCATGCTTAGAATTAAGACCCATTTGATGACCGGCTAATACAGAGAGATCAACACGAACTCTTCTCACCAATTGTATTGCATCACCTAGTAGAAGAATTGGTGCTTTGGTAGCACTTGTTAGTGATAATGCCGACTCAGATCTTTTCAATCTAATGTGTACATTAACACCTGAGAGTAAATATTTCGGTTGATCCATCAAATCAAGTTGTAATGATGAGCACGTGGTAAATAATTTCGAACCCTTAATTCACTTTTTCCTATCGTCATCACTACCATAACCCATAGGAGTTAAACACGCATTTTTAGTATCGCTATTGTAATTGATAATAGTTTCTATTAGAGCTTTGTGAATTTATATAATGTTACCACCCGCAATCTTGATATTATTAAACCCGAGAACCGCATCTTTAAAAAGTGTATGAAACATGAAATTGTTTGATAATACATCACAAGGTTCACCCAACGGTTTTCTGTCTTTATCTACAACTTTGATCTAAACAGTTAACAATGTATCGTTCAAATCTAGATATTCAGTTTGGGAACCGTTAATTTAAATTCAATATCAGTTCTACTATCCATAATAGAATTCATCAGAAATACTTCTTCAAAGGCACCCATTTCAATTACTGCTTCGGGTCTATCAAATAAACACAGTCTTTTTTGAAATATAGTTCCATGTCCTTTCATTCGTTTGTTTATATGATGTTTATGATGTTTTCTACGTTTTTGAGCTGGTTCCGGTGCTTGTTTTTGAAACATACCAACAACACTCGGTAGAACATTCGCCAACTCGGATAATGCATTTGATTTCAGAGATGGTAATATTTTCTGCACATTCATTATCACATCGTTAGCAGTTTTCATACCAAAATTACCAATGCGTTTAAGAATAGGAAGTGCAAATCTACCAAGAGTTCTCAACCATCCTGAGCCGTATTGTTTACCAATAAAATATGGTAATTCACAACCACTTTGGCTACCACTATGCATACTAATAATATCGTTATTGGCCATCTAATTTACGAAAATGTAATGTCAAATGAGTTTTTGTATCTTTACAAATATTTTCAAATTTTATTGTAAATGGATTATAATCACAACTAACATTCAATCCATCTTTGAAAAACATGCCACAATTTTCATCTAAAATTTGATTCAGGATATGACAATATCGTTCAATATTATTGATTGAGAAAATACCACTACATGTTTTGGGAATTGATTAAATGGGAATGTATTGTACACAAATGTAAAGTCTTGCAAACCAACTTCCCAATTTCCATGTAAGTAAATAGAATTCTGAAGATCAACCATAAATTTACTTGCTTGATTTTCCGGATGGCTTAGTAGGCAACTATTGCTCGGTAAAATAGTATAGAAACTCACTTTACTAGGTCTATTGATGATATTTATGAAGGTTTTTGATATCCATACTGTTTGACATAGTATTGTTTATCCTTACCCACCTTCTTAATTTTCAATATTTTCTGAATTCTGAACACTGTAGGTTTGGAAATAACTTGTAATTCCTGTTCATAAAATGTCCCTTGTATTACATTGTTGTCACTATCTTCAATAATTTACATTACTAGACTCTGTTTAATATTAATTTTAGTAATTCAAAATACCTCATCACTCCAATCACTTTCGAAATTTTTGATGAAAGGTGAAGCAGATATTTTACTAATTTTAACGTGATCACCAACTTTATATTTTGATTTTGTAATTTTAAGAACTTTTTTAGAAATCACTGGTGTTTTTGAGCTGATATCTACGTGTCTCAAACCATACAGACCACGATGTGATGAATTATTATACCTAACAAGTATTTTCGGTAATACACTTATTCATATTTTATTACCTTGATGCACGAAATATTTCTTCAATCTATCCCTCAATGTCCGGTTAAATCTTCTAACATGAGCAGCTTTGTATTGAGAATGTACAGAGTAATGATTTATTTTGAGACGATCCAAGATTTGCTTAACGTTGCTATTGTAAATCGTTATTACCGAATGTCTTCGAAAGTTTTGATGAAAGGTGAAACAGATATTTTATTAATTTTAACGTGATCACCAACTTTATATTTTGGTTTTGTAATTTTTGTAACTTTTTTAGACCATACTGATTTAACTAATGTTTTCGAGCTGATATCTACGGGTCTCAAACCATTCAGACCTCGACGTGATGAATTATTATAACTGACAAGTATTTTTGACAATATTTATCCATATTTTATTACCGGTTAAATCTTTCAACATGAGCAGGTTTGTATTGAGAATGTACAAAGTAATGATTTATTTTGAAACGATCCAAGATTTGCTTAACTTTGCTATTGTAAATCGTTAATACCGAATGTCTTATAAGCTCTCGTTGGAAACCTTTTCCATTTTGCTTTGTGTATACTGTACGCAAACTGATCAGAAAACCACTTTTGCGTTTCCTTTTTTCGAATTTGGGACTATTTTCTTTAACTTTGCCACTCCACCGAAACCTGCATAGTCTTCTGGGTTCGTCCAAATCTTCTCCATCACAACAAGATGATTTAAATTTTAATTTAACATTGGGTAATGATTGATTCATCGTTTATTGTAATCCACCTATAATTGATATAGCTAATGGTAACATTGCTCCGATAAAACCACCTTGTTGTTTATATATATATATATATATATATATATATATATATATATATATGATTTTTCTCATTTGCTTACAATTTTTATTATTTACTAGTGATAACAAAGGCTTACTATGTTTATTCAATACTAGTTTATTAGATTTACTGATTTTAATTTTACCTCTTACTACTTTTAGTAGGATTTTTGAGTAAATCATCGACAACAAAACTTGGAAATGATTGTAAAATAGACATTCTTTTCATACTCGAAGCCTTTAACAATGCATTAAAATATGGGAAACTCCTATGATTTTTTACAATTTGAACTCTGTTCTTTTTCGTACTCCTTTTAATAGGTTCAAGGTTTTTCGAAATTAGATTCATTGCGAGGAAATTCTCGGTGATTAGTTTTTAGATGATGTATAACTAGTTTTTAGTAGAACCTTTTCAGTCTTTATTTTCTTTTTAATAATTTGTCTAAGTTTTCTGACATTTTCAAGCCTGAATTTCATAAACATTTTTACATGTTAATGTTTTCAATTTGTTTATAAACAATGGAACCTTCTTTATTGAAATTATCTGTTTTTACACGTAAATCAACATTGAATTGTTGTGTGAAATCAAGAAATATGTATTCATGTGGTGATTTTGTAGCATCTTGAAATGCACTGATAAGGGCATTACAATCATCAGGGTATGCTTGTTGAGCAAGAAAATCAATAACTGTTGCATTTCTAGGATTCTTGGAAATAACTAAATATTGAACATTTAAATTCCGTGTTCGATGTGCGAACTCTGATGAACTAGGTTTTGAGTAATAAAAATCACAGTAACAACATGTCGACTGATTTTTGTGAATAAATTATTAAAACCCTTTCCTTAATCGACTTGACCAGTTTTTATCGAAACACTTTTACTATTTTCATGTTTTTCAATTTACAAAAACTATCTTGAGTCAATCCATGTTCTTCATCTGCACCCTTATGCCAATAAATCTTGTTGAATTTTGTTTGGAATAAATTAGATTTTAGTAATTTACACACAAGCATATTTTTACCGCTACCACTTGGGCCAACGATTTGATAAACCGCATCATTTCTTAATTCCATTATTAATTTGTATAAACATTGTTTTTTATATTATACAATTTTAATGAACTCTTTCTAAAACCATATATATATATATAGATTAATATTTCATTATTGTTTAATTATTTTATCAAATATAAATGATAAAGGAACTTTCAACGTGTCAAAAATGACGTTTCCGAATGGTAAACCCCACCAAATTGTTGATAGTAGTGGAAAATACCCTATAATATTTTTCAAATCCGATAAATGCAGAATCATGGGCTGCAAGAAATACATACATGCAACATCGATGCAATATCCATGCACGATTCTGATTGGTTAATAAGTATCTAACATGTGATATAAAAACTCATCACCACCTTATAAAGATCATAATTCAAAAATGACCAAGAAAATAGTGAGCTCTGCTAAAGAAGAACTTGCCCAACCAGTTCAAATGTTTCACAATTATAAAATGTACTTTTTAAAGGAACCTATCAATATGCAATTGGTAAATCCAGTCAAACACAATCGAACTCAATTACACTCTCAATGAAAGATATCAAGGATATTGATACTGTTTTCAATAAAAAAAATTCGAATTTAAAATGCAATCAAAGTGCACCTATCAATATACTAGATATTATGATGCATTTGCAGAACTAGGTTTCAAATAACAGGGAAACTGATATTTAACAATAACAATACAAGGATATAAAGCTGATCAAAATGATGAGCTTTCTCCATTCTGGAAAATTGCTATTGCTAGACTTTCACAATTTTTTTAATGTATATTTTAGTGTTTAATGTGAATGTTAATAAATTTATTTAAACAGATTTCGTTTGTTTTCTTTACAACATATTCTATAAACAAAATTATAATTAGTTATAAAATTGTTTAAAAATGATGTCTGAAAAAGGTAAAATATAAAATATAAAATAATTAATTAATTTTTGTTTAGAATATTTAATACACATTTTGTTCGATGAACTCGAAGAAATATCAGGTGTAAAAATTAGAGATATGTTGACTCTAGTTGAAGCATTGGGTAAAGAAGATTCAGGTTGTGATTCTGAATGTCCGAGTGACGATGAAGAAATTGTTAATGATGACAATACGGAAGTTGTTGAGGATTTCTTTAGCGGACTTCTTTCATTATAAGATTGAGCTGATTGTTTGTTTTGTTGTAATAAGCTTTTATTTTATATTGTAGTTCATTTAGCATTTCTTCATAAAGCTTTTCATTCAATTTGAATATTGATTTATTTAATTCATTTTTGATAATACCAATGTTCGTATTTAAATATAGAATATCGTAATATATTTTCTTTCGAGCGTTTTTAAAAGTCTCATGTTTCATTGTAAATCTGTAACCTAAATTTTCAATTCTTTCAGCTAATCTTTTTACGGGAATGTTCATATGTATCGGCTTATCTATCATATGTAATATATCATATGTAATATATCGATTGCAACAAGGCTCACGAGGATGCAGAGACATCGAAGCTGTGGAAGAACCCCGATCGACAGATCCAATTGTGATTTTTTATTGAATTGATTCAGGTGGGTTGATGTTACTTGATTGAGGATGAGAATGTTTGCGTCAGAATTTGTCCAGGCTTTTCCATTTGATTGTTCACTATGAGCTGAACCCAACGCTGCCATCAAATATCCCAAAACTAGACCATCAAACAGAAAGTTATGATATTCATTCATAGAGCATTCTTGAATATTTGTTGGGATTTTATCAAGTGCAGTTTTAATACGACTTGGAACTGTAGCATTTAACATATCCATCCAACGAAGAGTTTTCCTGCTTCACTTTTATCGAATTGTGCAGCCTGAGGAGAAATAATATGAGATATAATTCCAACTTGTGGTTTAAGAGTAGACAAAGCATCTCGAGCTGTGTTAGGCTCTTTGGTTAGACGAGTCACAACTCTACACGAAACATCGTATTGATAAAGAGCGTGAGACAATTCGCATTTAAGAGCCTGGTTCTCTTGTTTCATGATAAATTGTTGAAGCATCAAAGCATTCCATTCATCCTGAAAAGATTTCAATAAGGCTGGAATGAATGTAAAACTGGGTGGTTTCGATTTCACGTGCATTAGAACTCTAATTTCAATCAAATTATCTCCAGAAAACTGTACCCCAGTGACTGGATTTAAATCACTGGTTGTTAAGTATTCATCAATTAAGCCTTTTTCATAAACAGGCCCTGATAATCTATTAAGAACTAGAACTTCATGAATTTCATTAGAAATCGAACATATTAACAACATTTTTGAGAGATTTGAACTATTTCAAGCCACTAATTGTTTATTTTTAAATTACACATATTTATTCTTAAATTACACATTAATTGATACTCATAAAATTACAAAATTACAAAATTTCAATTTTTTTTATTTACAGCCCATATTTAAACAAAAACTTTTTGACCACAATTATTTTAAACCACTATTACCAAAAAATGCAAAAATTCACAAATTTCAAATTAAAATGAATAAAAATGTTGATTCTTTTTCATTCACTTTATGGTAAATTCTGTTTTTATTTTTCTATCATTATTTTTTATTATTGTTGTTATTTGGAGAAAAGACTCAAATTTTGAATCCAACATGGGGCTAAAGGAACAGACTAACCAAATTCTCAACATACATCTTGTTTTAAAAAGTTTAAAAATATTCGGTTTACAAACAAAAAATTATATATTGGAACGAATTAATTGCATTTCCATACAATTTCTATTGTAATTGATGCTCCGGTTAACGAACATTTTGGTTTAAGAACACAATCTTGGAACGGATTAAGTTTGTAAACCGAGTTACCACTGTACTAATTTTACAGATGTCTTTGAAGAAATTGATTGGGAAAGCAGGTTTCTCAAAATCTCAATACAAGGGTATAAAATGGATGAAAAAGATGTAATATCGCCTATTAGGAAAGTATATGGTGCTCGAATGACTTTAGGATTTTAATAAATGTTTAAAGAATAAATCTTTTTAAATGTGTTTGAAAAATATTTTTTAAGTTGAAATAGTACACTACTTTTTATTTAGTGTTATTTTTAATTGGAAACCACATTACTGTTACAATTATTTAAAAAAGAATAAAACATTTACAATCACGAGGGGCGGGGTTTCGTGAAAATTATTATGAAATATCCCTGTGCCATGTAATGTTCATTTTGTTGTCGAGTGCACACTAATATCTGCTTACATGGATAAAATTTGACGAATGTAAGAATCAACAATTCTTGACGAAAGTCAAAACTGGCGGCTTGAAAAACAATTTAAAAATATTTTGGGATTACGTAATCATCGATTTAAATGAAATACGATATAACACAACCCCTTTAGGTTATGTAATCGTCACGCAACAGTTGCATAACCGATGACTTAAACAAAAATTGGAGATTGCACAATCATTTACGTAAAATTAAAAAAACCCTGTGATTCGGGGAAAGTATTATATAATACTCTTTATTACATAGTATTCATTTGTTTTGGGGTGCACACTACTATTTATTGGAACAAAAGATAATTACCACTAAAACAAAAAAGTAAGCACCGAGTTTGACAGGCAAATGTTTTAGAATAGTTAAGAAAATATATGTCACATCTGTATTATTAAACTCGTAAATTTCATACAATCGAGCGAGATGGCTATACAGATATCCCTTTTCATAGTCAAATTTGATGATTGAGCTCGCGAAAAGTGCTGCAGTGAGTATGGGAAAGAAACTTTTGTTCTATTTTTAAAGATAAAAAATATTATAGACCTTCCCAAATTAACTGATTTTGTAATTTTGCATTTACTCTCGACAATGTGATTACCGCTGTACCATTGCATGTGCAACAATGGCAATAACGTGAAATTATTTAGCAATTTTTACGATGTTACACAATTCATTTTCAATGAATATTAAGAATGTACTGAGTGAGCTACACTTTAACCTTAGAGTACTGCCTAGACTTAAAGGAACTTCGCCGTAGTCAAGATATCTGCAAATTTTACAGCATTCCTAATTCAGACAAATTCAAACAAATGCAATAAAATGCAATAAAGACGGTCTTTTCCAAATTTATAGAAATCTTACATGGAACCATGACCTCTAATGGCTAGTTCCCAATTTACTGAAATGTTTGAAGAAGTCAAGAAATTACAGAACCTCGAAGAGAAATCTAATCTTGACTCATAAATTGCGCTTTAGTGTTCTCCATTTGGAATAGAAGTAGATTTTGAGTCCCCTCTGAGATAATGTCAAATAAAAATATTTTGTAAATATATTTAATATTTTACTTTTCTGTTAATTATAGACTTTGTCAACCTCTAAATCATGATAAAAATGAATATTTTTTATTAATGAAATTTATTAAGTGTTTTGTAATTAGCAAAATTATTTGAGTAAAAAATGATTTGGGAATGTCTGCAATTTGATAAAGATTTAATGATTCAATTTATTCTTCAATTAACCATTGTTTTAAGCAGTAAGCAACCTTAAAGGGTAAAGAAATATATTAAAAATACATCTTCAACGAATCAAAATCTTTCATCCCAAAAGGAATATCAAAGCTAAATATTCTCAGAAATATTATAACTATGAGAAAACTAAAGTTTTATCCTCTTTCCCAATATATTTTTTATAAATATTTAATGAAATACATTATTAATAAGACAATTTTTGCATAAAAATACTTTTAACCTTAAATTCTATAATAATAATGATAATAATAATAATAATAATAATAATAATAATAATAATAATAATAATAATAACAATAATAATAATAATAATAATAACGATAATAATAATAATTCAGATCTTGGTTATGAATATTTATGTCATTGATGACTTCCCATCATCTTCGTTCTCAAGATTTTGATAACTGTCGACTGAGAATTGAATAATATGAGTTAACACAATTGTTATCTGGAATTTGTGTTTATTGGTGGATTCAAAATCCTACTTAGATTGTGTTCGAAACTTGGTTATAAATATATATCATTGGTGTAATTTCACATACATTGGAATGACTACCTGTTAGTTCCACACTCAAGTTCTTGATCACAGTCGACTTAGTGAAATGATTGATATTAGTAAACGCTATTTTGTGCTGCAAGATGAAAATAAATGTAAAATATTTTTTGTTTAAAAGTTTGAAATTTTTTTTAAAATTATAAGGACTTTTTTTGTTTTTCAACTCTGATGTCTTTAAAAGTGACATAATAATTTCTACACAATCTGATTCATAGTCAAATTGTGTAGAAAATATTTTTTTAAAAGTTTATTAAAATTTTGTTAAATTATAATTTTATAAAACTTTTAAAATAATTGGAATTTTTAAAACAGAGTTTGCTATTTTTAATAGTAATATTTTTTAAAACTGAAATGAAGAAATTTGTTTGAATAATGCATTTTAATTCAATATAGTGAAGTTCAGAATTACCTGACGATGACAGTGAAGTTGTCGAAATATATTGTAGAATATATATTTGTGGATTAACGCTTTCTTTTATTTAATTCAAAGCCAATTTTCTGTGATTCTTTTAATAATTTTTAATAATAATATTAATAATAATAATAATAATAATAATAATAATAATAATAATAATAATTATGTGTAGAATGTTGTGAACACTTCTCTTTTGAATTTTTTTTCAGAAATTTAGTTGTTACAATTAATAAATTTTAAATATATTTCTTCAAAACAGTTCAAGTCGAAAAATAATTCATTATTTAAATTAAATTCAAAATTACATTTTTTAATAAATAATTAAAATTGTATTATTTGTAAAATAAATTTATAATATCTACAGTATTGCCCATTCTACTTAATAAACATCGAAAAATGCAAGTTTGATTGGAGCTTTCTAATAAATAAATCGTTTTCATATTTGCTTTTAATTCATTTTTTTTATTATGTTACCCTTATTAATGTTTTCACATGTTAAGCAATTAAGATAATGATACATTTAGAACTAGAAAAATAATTATAAATGTTTAAATTATTTGCGATTTGCCTTTATTTGTTGCTCAATTTCTAATTTCTGAAAGGAAGGTAATTATTTATTTTTGCAGAAATATTTTGAATGAAAATAAATATTTATATAAATAAAAAAAAGAAATAATATTTACCTAATTACAATTTACTGATTAATAACTTTAACAAATCTTTTTATTTATTTTTCTTTATTTATAATATCTTATCTTGAGCATCTCGTTATATTTTTTTTATTTTTAGGTCGTGATTCTCCAGCTCATTGCGATTTCCTGACTCCTACAAAAGAATTACATTTAAGGTCAAAACACCTTCTGGCGGTGTGTTCATATAACCCCATTCAAGCAATATTTGAACATAATTTAATTTTCTACATTATTGATAAGATTACGGCTTCCTGACACTACCCATACCATAAGCTGCCCGTCAGTTGTCACCCGTTACTAAGCAAAATGGGTGCTTTGACAACCGGTTTTACCTCCCGCTAAATGTAAGTGCCATTTTCAGAACTGCACTGGCCCAGGCTACCGATAAAAGGCGTATGCTGGACTTATAATCATTGCGGTCCCTCAAGAATCGGATACTTTATAAAAACAGCTATTTTCTAAGAAATCCCAATAGAAAAAGTCAAATAAAATACCTGTGTTTAAACTTCAGACTCATGACAACTATACGACACCTGTCACAAGTCAGTTTTAACTCCTTACCTGTACATTTAATTTTTGACAGAATCTCCTTTTGCGTGCTTGTACTAACCAAGCTGGTTTTTCCGCGTGAACGGGCTGATATATTTGACGGCCGCTTTTCCGTTTAAGCGTTGCGGTAGGCAATCTTCACGTGGCTGAACACGAGAAAGCAGGTCACCGACTGCCTCTTTTGACAGGTAACCAGGGCTATTTTTAACGCCCTGATCTGTGTCTTGGTGGCTCAGTGTTGTACTTACTTATATTGCAAATGTTCTCGGAATAATTGTTGTTGCTGTTGCAATTTTCGTACTACCTCGAAGCGGGACTACGTGGCTTTGTCGTTCCATCTCCTGTAGGGTTAAAGATGATTTGGACACTGAATAAGTAAATTTAATTTCGAGATTAATTATATTGCATTTCCATCGATATTAATTCTAGAATAATCCTGCCCTCATACCTTTTAATTTCATTCGAGAAAATAAACTCTTTAGACTATGTTTTGTTGATTGGTAATCCAATAATAGTTCTATTTGACTAAATGTTAACTCATCGACGGTTGGACCGCCATATGTGTAGGAACTGCTTCAGAGTTGGACTGACGGGTTCTAAACCTATCGGATATCGTAGCTGGTTCACGTGGAAACTTTGCATTTTATACGATCAGATTTGTTTGTTTAATTGTTCTCATGCTTTTTTCACCTTTCGAAACCAACCACAATTCTTCGCTAGACGATTTTGGCTATCTCGAATTATTCGATATGTCTAAGTGACAATCATTTCTTTCCGTTGTCGGTCCTTTTGAGTGGGGTTCTGATTCAGCTCGGGTTTTGGCGATGTCGGACAACTTCACATCGGCATTGACAGTCCCTCGTCGTATGGGTCACTTGGGGTCTCTGTGAAATATAAACCGTCCCCCATTGTCTTATAAGAGTTATCTCAAACGCGTTTTCTTGGCCTGGGGCATGTTGACTATGATACGGCTGGAGTCGATAGGGTTGCTATTGAAATTAAACAATTTATACGGAATCAGAGTGCGGTCGCCAAGTTTTCCAAGAATCATATCATTGGTTGATATACCACAGGGAAGTCGCCTACTGCCTATCATGCACATAATATTGTCGGTAGTCACCAAATTTATTTCAGTTGAGTACTAACCTTTTAAATTTAAATGAATCAACTTAGCCTATTTATCTTCACCAAAGTTTAATGGGGTTCCATGACAGCTTCGTTATATAAATGCGTTGCATTATCATCGGATTCAGTTCATCCGATTTTTGTTTCAAAAACTTCACATTTTAGGCAATCACATTATGTTACATGTTTCGTTTATCTACCGTTCCTTGATTGCAACTCGAAGTATAAGGAAAACACAGCGTTCAGCCAACCTCAAAAATTTCATCCAGGCTTCTATCCTTTCAAATAGTTTCCTCGTATTTGTCATCTAAATTTCGAGGTACCACGTCGTCAACAAAATACCTGGGTCAATTTCCTCATTCCAAATAATACACTAATTAGTATACGTTCAATTTATTAAACCATTTAGTCGAAATCTATGGCGCTTCCTTCATGACTCAAATGCTTTCACCCTCCTAGCCGGTCCAGATGATTTCGAGTCTCTTACTAAGTTAATTCATGGGAATAATATCTACAATTTTAGGTAACCGATTCGTAAATAATAAGGTTCTCTATGACATTATTCAGCCCTTCATAATAAAAATCAAACCGGCCGAGTAAAAGAAATATGTCGTTAGTAAGGTAGTCATCAAATAAGGGGCGGGTAGAAAGCTAATGCTTAAAATGCCATTGACAAATACCCATGTGCAAGGTTCATAGCATTCTGGTAATGAAATTAAATTATTACGCGAAATAAAATTCTAACTAATAAAACGCAAGACAAAATGTAATTAAATTCTTATTCAATTTCAAAAATCACCAGTTAAATTTCCAACAAGTTAAATTACCTCAAATTTTTTGTGTTAGCGCAATAGATTAGTTCTTCTAACAGGACCTCTACCCGACCGTGAAGTCACTTACGGTTCTTACTCAAACGATTCGTGGTCAAAGAGACTATTTTGGGAGGGTTGCAGGACAATTTTGTGTGTAAATGAAAGTTGAGCGCACCTTTATGCCTTTGGTATATCGATTTTATTTAAATCACGTTGCTAACCGAAAAAGCGTTGTACTCTACTGCCAGTTAATTCTTCCGCTGGAGTCCCTTCTGACTGAGATTATGCATTTCGAACTCTGACTCTCTAAGCCTCCTCGCCCATGGGGATTTGTTTATTCAGCATAGTCATTAAATTTATCCAACTTGAAAAAAGAATTCGATAAATTTTCTTGAATAAATAAATAAAAAAAAGAAGATAAATATCGGTGATATTATTTAATTTTACGGTTCATAAATTGAGGGGTGACAATTTATGAAATGTAGATAAATATTGTCATAGAACAAGAAGATCATGCAATTGTTTACAAGGATCACCAAAATCTTTTTCATTTAACAAGTAAAAAATTTCCTTTTTTAGTCAACTATTTCGACGTTTCCGGTGTACTTCTATTAAAAACTAATTTATGGAGAAAAATAATAATAATAAATAATAAAAAATTATTTCGGAAACAAACTCTCTGCTTTCTATATATGCAAAACATTGTACAAATTTATACAATTAAGTAAAGAGCACCAAAGTAAAAATACAAATGAAGAGAACGGATGTTTAATGTAAAATTCAAAAAGATTCATCATTTAGAATAAAACAGAAATTGAAACTTTTAGTCATGTTAATTATTTTAATTAAAATTTTAGAAAAGTCAATTATGGAAATGGGGGGAAATACTTAAATATTAGAATACGCTCTCAGTTTTGTAGTGCTATGAAAGTAAGCTAATTTTCCTAAATGAAATAAGAGGAAGTTTAATATAAGAAAAGATATAAAAAAGATTAAAATAAATAAATTCGCAAAAATCAGCTAAAAATTAATTTTATATTTTTGGAGTTTTTTTAGATAAATTTGTTAAAATATCACAATGCAGTTGTAAGAGTTTAAATTTGACTAATGTCTGATGTCAGTCACCAATAATTTAACACTCTTAGCTCTCAAACTGTCTTTATTTGTCATTTAACTATAACAAAAAAATCTCAGATTTAGAGACAATTCTTATAAGCATCCATCAATAAACACCAAAGAAGAAATCAGTGAAATCGCCAGTGTGGTTTGTTATTGACTCTGATACTTTAACGTAAAGATTAAAACAATTTTATATTTAGGGGATTCTAATTGCCTTATCGTGTCTCGTGATGGATGAATTGCAATTGGGAATGGATGTAAATATCGTTTGCAGCGCCAGTAGTTTAGAGCGATTACATTGATGACGAAAATGTTTATGCTAAATTCGATGAAACAAAGAGGACGATTTAGTTAATGTGGTTAGGAGAGTTACCTACGTTAAGAAATCAATGGGGAATGTATCACGTGAAAGAGCAGACGCGCACAAACTTCGATAATGAAATACAGTTTTGGATTTCAAACGGTTGGCTGACAGAGAGCACGATGGAGTAATACGTCTGCCAGCCATGGAATAAGCGAATTAAGAAAATTTCGGTCAGTTATGGATTTCCGGGAATTAAATGAATCCGTTTAATGTTACACAGGAGACAGTAAAGTTTGTTTAGAAACAATCAGTCAATGGCGAAGAATAGAAAAAGAGGTAGTTCTTCTAGATTTGCGTAAAGCCTATTTGCATTGAAGAAACGATAGGGCGCTATGAAATGGTGCGAAATGCAGGAAAAACCTATTGTCAGTCTAAACTGTGCACCCAGAATAATTGAATAAACGTCGAGAAATTGGTTTTGTTATTTGATATATGCAATTTATGATTATATAGAAGAATAAAGAATATGAAATGAAAAGGTCTATTGGAACTTTTTAATCGCCAAATGGGGCTGAAGCATATGAAGAAAAAGATATTCGATATCTCATTACGAAGAAATACGGTGATAGAAAGAATTAGTGAAATGATAGGTAACAATAGTTCACAAATACAGGATATATACGGAAGTCTTGTTCTTTTCAATTTCAATAGATGAAAGCACAGATTTACGAGATGTTGACCAAGTTACTGTAAGGGTTGATGAATGAAATTGAAAATGAAATTACAATCCTTGCACCCAGATAAATCGAAAGTCTTTATTCCGCAATAAACTTTGTGTTCAAAAATATCAAAGATGGATGACAAACTGAAAACTGTAACAGAAACACTGTAACAGCACTCAACCATCGGCAATTTCTTTTTCTTTAAGATTTAGAATCCGAAACAAATTTTATCTGAAAGTTTTGAATATTTTTAAATGTATTCAAATTATAATTTATTTAACAATATAATAGTGACAAGAATTATTTTTCACTGAATTTGGCACTTAATTAGTATGCTCAATTGATATTATGTCACTGAAGTAAACCATCCACACCGTCTAGAGTAGAGAATCTTAAAGTAGGTAATACCATCTCCAACCGGAGCTGAAACGTGCTAGGGGGTGGAGGGGGGTGGTAACAGATTAATAGGAAATTGAAAAGGTTTCGAGCGATCTTGGTGTAAGTGATAACTCATAGAAGAAATTAATAAAAGACGCTTTAAAATTAATAATTTTTGTAACCTAGCAATGAAAACCATTGGAAATGCAAATTCTGAATTATAATTCATCTTATTATATTTGCAAAGCAACTAAGTATATGTTGGAAAACTATTACGTAATTCATTCAGCCCAGTCCGTTTTGAGATACTATTGGTGGTTTCAAAAATTTACACAATACTGAGTAACTTATCACAAGATGCTATTTACATCGAAAATATAAGATGGCTTGAAAGGGGAAAACCGTTATAATGAGGTGTTGAAAGAATTTTGTTATGCAAAATAGGCGGTAGTTACAAAAAGCTTGGAAATCACTTGGAATATTAAACTTAATATATAATTTAATTAATTAAATTAAGACAATTTCATATTTATCCAGTGTATAATTAAGGAATTAAATTCATTACATAAAATGACATAATTTATTAAAAATAATATCTTAACTGCCATAATTACCTGCAACTTTAATAAATACTTCAATGAATAAATAAAATAAGTATTGGTATTCTCATTTATTAACATGTGTTACTTCGTAATGATAATTAATTATAATTAATTATAGTTACAAGTGAAATACATATTTTTAAAGGTTATTTGTAAAATTTGGTATTCTTTTTTTAAAAAAAATTTTAGTAATAATAATAATAATAAATACATCAAAGCCAACTTTCCGAAAGAGTATCAAGATTGTGAATGATTTGAATATATCTATACTGGATAAAAATTTGGATTGATAATTTTAGGAAATTGATTAAGATGAAGATAATTTTATGTTGATGGATTAAATAAACAGAAAATGTATTTTAATGAAAATTACCTTTTACTTAATAGATGAAAACGTTTGAAAAAGATGAAAATTATGACAATGAATTGGAAAAAAGATGAAAATTAAATTAAATAGATGATGAACATAACTAATGATTAAATTTTGAAGCAAATGTATTCATATTTTGATGAATTCGTTGACAAAGGTTATTGTAGTATTATTTTGTAATTAAATTAAAACTAAATAGATTAAAATATTTAATATACATCGAATTCATCGACATCCGTATTAAATTAATGTAATTATTTAAATTAATGTAATATGATTAATGAAAATATATTTCCATGATAAATTTAAATGGCTGAAAAAATATATTTTGATGACTAGGATAAAGATGGTGACAAAATGGTTGTAAATTATGACAAACGAATGAAAATTGAAAATAAAAACTAAAATGAGGAAGATTTATGAGTAATGAAAATATTTTTAACGAAAATGAAATTAATTATAAAATGCCCATGACGAATAATTTTGTATGAGTCGCAAATGATGTCAAAATAGATGAGGATTATGACAGATGTTTTAGCGGAAAAGGATAGTATCATTATTCTACAATTAATTATATTTTAACTGTCTTCAAACTAGACTTTAATATGTGCTATTTTTGACCCCACTTGGAGAGATACAGACGATTCTTGTCCACACGAACGAATACTCAGCTTGTCTTTTAGGCACATGTAACTGGTCGGCGAATTTATTTTATTCCCATTACCGGGTTATATGAAAAAGTTTCACCAACCTCAAAGATCTTACTGTTGAAACAATACAGTCATTTTTACTTTTGATAATTATTTAGAATTCTTGGTTGAACGACAAATTCTTATCATTTTCTAATAAATAAATACTAACTATTATTTTTCAATTCAAATTTATTAAAATATAATTATAAAACAATTTTAGTAATTAATTTAAATTATTCCATTTAAATATATACTGAACAATATTTTTTATTAAAATAAATAAATATTTTTTTATAATTAGAATAACATAATTTAGCAAACCTCAAGCAATTTCAATTATAAATTATTATTTATTAAAAATAATTTTACAATGTTTTCATTCAAAATTTAATAATAATAACATACTTGACAAATTTTTACAAATATATGTGTAAAACTATAAATACATATATTTGGCTCCAGTGGACTTCTACGTGTTTAATCGCCTCACGAAATCTATATGCGGCCAGCAGTTTGCCACAAAAGACGTTTCGAAAGAAACATTGACGAATTTGAAGGACAAAAGTTTCAGAATTTCTTCAAAATTACCTTCCAAAACCTGATTACACGTGAAAGATTGAGTCGATACGAATGGAAATTATCTTCAAAAATAAACCCTACATAACTTATTGATAGTAAATATGAAATATATTAGCGTTCATTTGTTTACATGTATATGAGTCTCACTACTTATTGGCACACCTCGTAGGTTAGCAGTAAGATCATAAGCTCTTCGACAAATTCACTATTATCAATGTATGCCATTAGTAATGCTTCATTGTCTCTTACAGTAGATTCGTCCATTTGTATAGAGAAGTGTCTCGATTGAAGCTTTTCAATAAGCTGTGCTTAACCGTTATCGCTCATTCTTCAAACTGGTTCATTGCTAAGTGGCAATTCTTTCACTTCTTTGTCATCAAGGTTCGATTTGCAACAGCAGTTTTCATAGAGAACCTACTTTTATGGTTGTTCGTTTATCAAATTTCTCTTTTAATGATTTGAAATAATTCAAATCGGAATTCGCATGATCAGCATGTTTGGTTCTTAAATTTGGCTCGAGAAGGTCACGCCTCATTGACTCATTGCTCAAAGATTGATAGCATATTAGACAAAAAAGCCACCTTTCATCATTCAAATCGGTTATAAAGCCAAAATTTAAAAATTCTTCTTTGTAATATCGAGTATTTATCTTGCTTGCGCTACTCATTTTTATACATTGAGCTAAAATAAGCTAAAATTACATTCTATAAGTATTTTGTATTTGATTATTATTAATAACTGGTTTTGATTTAAAAAAATATAATACCTTTATTTAAACAATCAAATTGAACAATATTGAACTCAATTATATTTTCCTACTAGAAATAAAAAACACTTGAAAAAGACGTGAATACAACTGACAAAGGATACTAGACGTTTTGAGATTTTGAAAATTGGACGCGTGTTCAACAAATTATCGCGCCACGGTTTCGCAACACATAAGGGTTTTGCTGACTTGTTTAAACGATGACAGGTTTTTCTCGCTTCATTTTTAACCGAAATCTTACCTAACTTTCATGTTGAAAAACAAGTCAAGTGTTGATTTACTTATGGTGTTTTTTGTATAATTTAGTTGGTTCAGTAGTGGTAAAAATACTCTTTTTAAAGTTATTTGTGTCCTTATTCGTTGTTGAAATCGAGCTTTCAAAACAAAACGACCACCTAAAACTCCCATGATCCACCTGATAAAATCCAGCGCCTCCCTGTTGCGGCTAACACCCCCACGTTGAGAAGCACTGTTTTAGATTATATTAGGAATTATCGTGTTTCTCTATAGATTATATAATCTGATTACTTTTGCAATATGTCACTTTATCTCGTTTAGGTTATATCTGTCTCTCGCCCGATTAGAAATTTTAATCCTTTTAAATACAAAATAAAAAATTGGTTTATTTATTTTATGTAATTAAAATTTACCCTATTTAGGACACAATTACTATTTATGTTATTTAATTATTTATTATAACTATTTTTGGCTATTTATTATTAAGTTTTATTTTTGGTATAATTTAATTAATAAAATTAAACTATTTCTATTTATAGTAATTTTACAACTATTTTTAGTAATTTCTTTAATCTATTTTATTTATTATAATTTATAACACAAAGGCAAGCACTAAGCAAGCCCTGGCCTGACCCTAACAAATTTAACAAATCAATAAAATTATTCAATTACTTTTTCGGAATTTTACGGGCATTTTAAATGGTCATTAAATTCATAACCCAAGTTATGACATTCATTATGTACTTCTAAATTTTACATGCATTGTGTGAATTTATCTAAAATCCTGCTTTTGCAAAACTATAACCGCACAACACAAAAGTATAAGACCACCATTGCAATGGATAAGTTGGAATATTTGACTTTGCATGTTTCTAATGAGGTTTGAGATGAGTGTGCCCTCAATGTTGCCACACTGTTCCAGAATTGTATCTTTCAACTAATTGAATAAGTTGAATTGTCTGTTTTAGGCATACAAACGTCTAACCAGTGCTCCACACATATTTTTCATAGGTTACAGTATGGTGAACATGAAGGCCATTCCAGTAGAGCAATGTTTGTACGCTGAGATTCAGCTCCATATCATTCTGAGTACATATCTTGGTGGTTTTGGAGCGAGTAGTTAGATGTATGCTACCTGGCCCATTTTTTGGTACCTCCAAAACAAAAAAAACAAACTAAAATATAACATAAGCACAACAATTACAAAAAAATGAATAAGAAACAGAACGTATATAGGTATGCATTTATTAATTCAATGAACAGTTGGATGAGCTGTTGGATGATCTGTTGTATAAGCTACTGGATGATCTGTTGGATAATAATCATTGGGGAAGTTATTCTGTTTATTCATTACTATTCTCTATCATATAGTGACCGTATGCCAGACTTGCATTCTTTCCTACCCAAACCCTTTTATCATCACTATTTGTAAGTGCGACCTTACTATTTTAAAACTATAGAGTTGGTGATTGTTTGTACCAATACGAAATTGAGGCGCAGAAAAAGTAGAGTTTGTCTCGTAACAGTCCTTATATGATTTATGGGTTAACTCTGTGTCTTTCAACGTTAATCCCTTAGCTTTTATGCAGTTTGATTTACCTAACAAACTATAAGTGTTGGGTCTGAGGAATACCCATTCATTATAACCTTCACCTTTATTTTCATCCTTAAATTTACTTATGACTGAATTGAGTAAAGTGGATTATTAGATGGATAATTGTAAGTGTCCAAAAGATTATTGCTAAGTATTTCTGACAAAAGAATATCAAATTTATAATTTTTTATTTCTAAGAAGAAAGAGTCTGTATCACCAGCAACAAAATTAATCTCACAATTACACTGACGACGATACTTTTCCAATCCATTATACTGGAGTTCGTACATTCGAAGTTTGGATAAATCCAAGACTGAGTGACCTATTTAACCCGGTCGATATAAGCATACCGAGTCAGGATTTAACAAATCAGCAATTAAATCATCAGTAATTTTGATACTTCTTTGAAAGGTTGATTTGGAAGCATATGTAATCATCTTCATTTCTGTATTACATAATCTTAAATTCATTCTTTTTTCAGGTTTTCGACGGTTTAACCTTACAAACAATTATTTAGGAGCTTATAATAATTTTTATCTATAGTGTTTGATCTTAGTTCTGTATTGGTATCAATGTTGTTTTTAAAAATAGGAGACTTTTTGAATCTTACAGTTCTATACATATGTATTAGTTGGAAAATAAACAGAATAATAGAAGTAAATTTCAAAGAAACCAAGGTTTCCAATATATATAGATTATCTGGATATAGCTATATTCCCACACCTAATTGTCTGAATGATAAAAAAGCAATAGTAAACGTGCAAATTACTGATAATTTATGTTTCGTATATAGTGTTTAAATTTAATAAAATTAAGAAACATAGAGATAGACCAAGAAAATATTTATCGTATATAAATGACTTGGTATACAACCCTAATGATATGCCAATGAAATTGTGTGATATTCCAGCTTTTTAGAAGAAAAATTCTGATTTAGCAATTAATGTAATAATTTATAATAATGACAATCTTGAGGGTAAAGAAGAACTTGTAATGAAACATCCATATTTAAATATAATTCACTAAACAAAAGTAACTGGAGTGGATCAAATGTATTTATTATTGATAAAGAAGGGTTAAAAATATCATTATGCTGCAGTTTATAATCTACAATCGTTGATATATTGTAATAAAAACAATGATAATAAAACAACACTTACTTTTGATGAAGAATATTCATTTGATAATTGTGAATATTGTTATTTGTGCAAGAAGAAGATAGTAGATAAGACTAGAGACCATGACCATTTTACAGGAAAATATATTGGTCCTGTCTGTAAAAGTTGTAATGTTAATAGGACCATCGAAAAATTATTACCTGTAGTTCTTCATAATTTACGGGGGTATGACTTACATCATATCCTCAATTATGGAATAAATTAATTCACCAATTGGAACTTATCATGTATTCCAACTAGTAGTGAAAAGTTCTTATCTCTTATGGTATATGTTGGTATACGTTTCATCGACTCTGAACGAGAGAAAAACATAAATTCTTTCGATTGTGCCAAAAAACGTGACAACTAGTGGATCTTGTTTGGCTGAGTGAACTCCAGCTAAGTTCAAATTTTGATTGTCGCAATTTACAAACAGGGAATGGTGATTTCTAGCACAAATCCTCTGTTGAAGACCAGATATATGTCCAGTCATCACGGCAGCATTGTCATAACATTGTGACGTACAATCATCTAACGGTATGTTGTCAGATTGTAATTTCTCAACGATGACTGTTTCAAGAGTGGCTGCATCTTTGGCATGTATCTCGATGAATCCAAGAAATGATTCTTTTATATTAATGGTTTTATTTTCAAAATCAATATTTACAAATCGGATAACTTTAGACAATTGTTCCGGGTATCCGAGATCACGAGTTGAATCTAGCAATATTCCGTAATAGTTATTTAGTTTTATGTCTTTCAGTAACTTATTTCTAACATTGGATGCCAACAAGCTGATGAATTCATTTTCGATTTCTAGCGATAAGTACGACACTGATCCTGGACTTTCTCTGGTAAGGTTTAGATGACTTTCCAAAAGTGGGTCATATTCTGCAATGAGCACGAGAAAAAAGAGGAAGCTTCATAAATTCGTTCAAGATTCAGCAGTTAAACTTTCGTTCTTTCCACGCAGTGCCAAGTTTTGAGAAGCGAGGAATTTAATGCAAACAAGTATTTTTTTCAAAACATCTCGCTATCGTTGTTTTTCTGTTTGAATTAGGATTTGGATATAGGAATCTATAGTTTTCCAAACAATTATCCTTCGCTCAGTTTCTTTTTATGTACTATCAACTTTTCGGTGTTTTTCCACTTACTAAATCCAGATGATAATTCAAATGAAGATCGAGAATTCTGACTTGATGAAATGAACAACAAACAGCAAAAACAATAAGCAGCTTCATTGGACGACGAATAAAGTAACCATTATCGATTAACTTCATCTTCGTTTGCAAGTAATTGTATAAACCATGGTCTAGTTATCGAACGTCCACCCGGTATTGCGAATGGAAAGTCTTTATTTTGAAACAAAATTGATCCACGAGATGTAATTTCAGTGCGAAGTGCTAGCAATACGACCTAAAGTTGGAACATCATGGAACAACAATACCGCTGGAATAACATCTTGAGTAACAACAACTAAGTTATTTTCATCATCGGATAAATCTTGACTTTCATCTATATAGTCGATTGGTTTGATAGCATCAGTTGCTACTGAGTTTTCGTCATCAGGTGTATGATGCAGCTCGAAAGAATCATTGTTTTCTTGACTCTGACTTTCAAGTTCAATTTGTTTAGCAGCATTATCACTTATATCAATAGCGACCAACTGATTTGTGTTAAATTTCTCGTGCAAAGAACTATTTCCTTGAGGCTGTTTGATAGTCTTGTTAGTAGCAGGGACATCCAACTGAATATCGTCTTCTGACTTAGCTTTTTTAAAAAGTTTTGAATAATTCAATGGATCTTTTTGCTGCTTACTCAGAATTTTTCTTCCTCTTACGGCTTTGCGCTCAACTCAGTGTTTTCCCAGACATGACTAATATGACTAATAATATTATATAAATAATATTAGGTACTGTTTTTATGAATATAAATACTACAATTAATTTTGAAAATTGTTAAATTGCAGTATAAAGACGAAAGAGTAGTATCAATTCTGAACCAGATTAATGAGTGTATTTGGTACTACAATGTTTTCATACCGACGATTAATATGCATATAATTTAATCAAGTTATATGTCAAATACTGGTCTAAGCTTCACTACTGGGATGCATGTTGGGATGCATGAGCTCACTGCTAAATCTGATGCCAAGTATACCAAGCCAATGAGCCCAGTTCCTTCCCAGCTGCCTGCATCCATTCCTATATGTGTTGGAACTTGGTTAATCCAAGTTGGATTACTTTTTATGTCTCACTGATTATGCCAGAACTCATTTGCAATCGGGATGAAGGCGAGGGCGGTTATCTGATGCTGACTGCTGAGCATATCTGATTATATTCGGATCTCTTTCGATTTCCCAGTAGCCAGTAGTATTATAGTACTGTGTATAAAACCCGATATCCAAATAAGAGTATGTTTCTGCTATAGGTAGGTTAATAAATCTGGATTCTATAGACTATGTTAAGTAAGTTTAGCAATATTACATTCAAACAATAAGATTGATAGTGTATAACAAAATTTTGGCTGCAAGAGAGTGATGAACCTTCAATCTTGATAGATATCATATTAAACGATGCAAACAAAAGTTGCACAATACAAAATTATAAAGTTTCAAACCCTTTTTTGGCGCCCGGGGACATTTGCCCCTCTGTCTGGCATACGGTCATTATATGATAGAGACTAGTAATGAATAAATATAATAATTTCCCACGTGATTATTCAACAGCTCATCCAACAGTACATCCAACAGCCTATCTGACAGTCTATCCAATAGCTCATCCAACTGTTTATTAATTAATAAATATATACCTATATACGTTCTTGTTATTATTCATTATTTTTGTAATTTTTGTGTGGCACACATAAACCTACTGGTGCTGCTCTTTGTATAATTCTAGAATCTCTTGTAGTTTCTGTGGTCTTCAATTTGATAAAGGGCATACTGATGTCTTCCAAAGTTTTCTAACAACCCTATCAAACCTCTGGATTGCTAAAGGTATTTCACGTTTGGATTTTGCTTCATTTGATAAAGCAATAATCTGGCCCTTATCAAAATCTGATAAATTTGTTCTCTTGGGCATGGTAAAATACCTAGTGATGGGTTTCTGGGCGTTGATATTTTGAAACTATATGGATGTTACCCAGACAACCCCATACAAATATCTTTCGCTTACCACTCGGCACCCGTTGCTGAGCAACGTTGGAACTGTGTTCGAGTGGATTGATCGTCCGCAAAAAGTGAGCCCTATTGCTAATGCTATAATTGACCGAACGATCCATGGGTCCAACGAGCTGCCGATAGAAGGCCTGTGCTCGATTTCGATTTTTAGGTTCCATTATTCTCCTAACTCCTTCAAATGTTAACCTATACTCTCATAACATTTATCTTTATGTCCATTCGCCTAGTCCTTCTCATCGTTGTTCGTGATGATGATTTTTCTATGGCCTGTGAACCCTTTGTTATGTTAAATAAACACAGTACATCTTTTACCCTTATCCCTATTATAACTGCAATGTTCTCTATTATTGATACTAGTATTGTCATTGTTACTATTATATGTATTACCTTTATTAATTGTTACTACTATTACATTTATTATTATTCTTATTACTATAATTACCATTATATTTACTATTATTACTACTATTATTATTATTACTATTATTATAATAATAATAATAATTATTATTATTATTATTAGTATTATTATTATTATTATTATTATTATTATTATTATTATTATTATTATTATTACGATTATTACCCTTTTTATTACTATTATTAGAATTACCATTATCCTTACTATTATCATTATTATTATTAAGTTTTTTGTAGAGATCCGTCCTTATTCCTCAGCTTTATAAAAATATTATACTTATATAACAATTTAGCCGTAATCCATCCGTATTTTAAAGTTTTCGATAAAGTATTCTTGTTAATTCGAAAAATCTTTTTCCGATGCCTATTCATTTTAACTGTTGAAACGATTTCGCTATTTTCCCAGCTACCATTTCCCTCTCTTTGTCCTTAAGATCTATGTATGTTCATGTTATATTTAATGAGTGCCCACTGGACTACTCAGTGTTAGTGCTTTTTAGCCGATTGTTATTAGTGATTTTAGGTCTATTTTTCAGGAAACGGATGGCGAAGGAGCAGCCAAAACTACTTCCCCAATTCCCAATTTCCCCTATAAATGAACAATATTGACGTTCCAGCTACTGCGTTCTCACGCCGTAGCCTTCACGGGCACGAACTATTGGCGGACTTACACCGCACTTACACAGTTCGATAAGGTGTTTTATTTTACTATCTTGCGTTATGTTTTGCCTGTGGGCCGAAAAAGGAATAACAAATAAATTTTACCATATCAGTTGAGTAAAAGTTTCGAGCATAGTACGGTTTATTCGACATGAAATATTTCACATAGTAATCGGACGTCTATTGGCATCATCATTGTTCATTGCTTCATCCCAATACATTTAATCCAATTGGACAAGAAATTCATGTATTATTCACTCATTGGTCAAATAATCCATTAAGTATCCATCTATCTCGCTTCACACAGCAATGTACAGCAACTGAGAGTTGTCGTGTTCAGGCAAAACACTTACTAGTGTTAATTGCCTGAAAGCACGGCTCTCAGTTGCAACGCAAACCAACTCAGTTTAGACTGGAATTTTTCTCTGAAAATTAAGACTGAAAATTTGTCAAAATACATCAGTATATATAACTATAATTTGGCCTTAACCTTGCGTGTTAATTTTATTGCGATTAAACAAAATTCGACCTTGAAATTATTTGTGTTATCTAAATTAAATTTTTATTATTTTCTTAATTTAAATTGGTAATTTATTTTTAACATTTTTAATTAAATTTATTCAGCCAAAAATATTTTATTTTTATTCATTTAACTCATTATTTTTACTTTTATATAAATGGTCATTATCGGTCACATTTTATTGTTATTATGTTATTTTTTATATAGATTTCGTGCGGTTCTTGATGCATTTTGTATTTATTTTATTTTTATGTTTTTTGATTTTATATTTATTTATGTTCTCTCAGATTTTAAAGTGTTTAGTTGGTGTTGTATATTGTATTTTAAGTTATCTTGGTGCTGGGTTTTCGTGCTGTATTACTGATGCATTTAAACAATTTTCAAGGCTATTTGTGTTCTGTCCCAACACTAAAAAGAATAAAATTTATTGAAAATGAGTACTTTTATATTTAACATACAACTTTATTAAGCAGGCATGAATGACAAATTTACATGTCAAAAACCATGCAAATGATGTTTACGCATGCAAATTCAAAAACACGGTTATATATTGCAGCAGTCATTTTTAAACAAAAACATATATGACCTTGTTAAACCATCGAATACTAGGTTATTACTAGATATTCATACTAGATATATGCCACTTTTTAATGTTTACACCTATCCACGCTGAGACAAATCACCTATAATATAAAAAGAAAATCAATAAATCTATAGCATATAAACACACCCACTCACCTTGAGATTGTTTGTAAAATAATCACTGAGACAAACCTTACACTATAGAAAATCAAAAAGTGATAGAGAAATAAAATAATGCACATTAACACAACCCATAATAAAACATGCATGTAAACTTTTAACATGTAGCCATCAGAAATTGTAAAAACCCCTATAATAAATTAATTTATAGACATTTTTAGAAAGAAAAATGGCGGAAAAAATTTTTAATTTAAATTTTGAGGATTTTGCTAGGAAATTTCGAGTAAATGAGGATGTATCTTCTTAAGATTTATCCTTAAAACTAAAATTAATCAAATATTTCAGACATTTCTGTCGAAAAAACACAAAACCTGAAATCCGAAAAAGCATAAATTGTAAATTATATTGGTATATTTTAAAAAATAATCATAAACCAAATTATTTTGTTTACATATTCGAAGAGTTTTTCCAAAAGATGTATAAAAATATAATTATTTAATGCAATTATTAATTTTTATAACTTCAAAAATAATTTAACTCACTTTTTTTGAATAATTTCAGAAAAATAAGTTATCATAAAATAAATCATTTCCTGAATATTTATAATCATTATTAATAATAATATACATGAGCTTTTAGATCAAAAGTTATAATTATAAGTTTGAATAATGATTTAATTTCCTTGTAAAATCATAATTCAACTCTTAAAACTTTATAACTTTAAGCTTATGACTTTAAAAAATAACTTACTTTGCAGCCATTTCAGAAATGGTTGAAATTCATTAAATTTTCTCAAAAAATAAATTCCAATAAGTTTATTTATGTTTCAACTTGCATTATAGCGGAATTTATCTGAACTTCGCTTGGTGTAAATATGATTACTTTTTAGTTATTCAAGAAACATTGATTGACACTTTAATTAACTTTAAAGCAGTGACTGTCAGTGTAGTGAATAACTATGTGCTAAAGGTAAATAATTTCTTTACCGTAAAGAATCTTTAGTAAAGTGAAAATCATTTTTTTTTATTTTAGCCTAAACGTGTAACCCCGAATTTAAAAATGAAAAAAATACTAATTACTTCTAATCCAACGGTCCTGCAAATAAAAAGACCAGAATATTAACAGACACAATCACAGAATACACGAAAATAATAATGTTTCTGAATTTGATGTTGAGAAGCAAACACAAGCAGCAAACGAATGGCTCAACTGCTGGAATCATGATCAGATAAAAGATTTTTGCTTGAAAAATGAATTTTTATCTGTTTGCAAAATGTAACTTGATTATATGGTTTGAAGAATTGTCGGAACTCTTGGAGATGAAACGAGAATGGGAATGAATATTTGCAATGAATAGGCCGTCAATGAGATTGCATATGGTGGCAAGTATAGGTCGCAACAGTTTGCGTCACTTCGACAAAAAGATTTTAATCACAAAAATTCTGCTTCACATAAAGCAGTCATAAAAATAGTTTCCTTATTCAAAAAGCTGAAGCTTGAGAAGTTTTAGAAAAGTCATCACGAAAAAATAATAACTGCAATACCTTTTCTACTGCGTATAACTAGCAATCGCTCATTCTATCATTTTGAAAGTGAAATTGATCTGCAAGAAAAAGTGAAAAAATTGTTATCTGAACATTTTCCTTCTATTATAGTTTGACATTGCGCTAATCACAGAGTAAAATTAAGAGTAAGCGATGCCGTCAAGGAAACTTCAGGAATATATAGATTCAATAATAAACATTACGTCATATACAATGCTTCGGCAAAGAACAGAGAGTTGCATTCATGTGCATAATTACTGATGAATGAGCTGCTGAAAATTGAAAGAATTTTAAGTACCCGATGGGTGTCATCCAGTTTGCGTACAATTTTGGCTGTGTGGAATAATTTTGAATCTCTTGTATATCATTTTGAAGAAGCAATGCATGATTCTACAAGAGACAAAACTGATAAATTCACTTATGATGGCTTGAAAAGAAAAGTCACATCCACCGAATTTTTATTGGACCTAGGATTGATGTATGACCTCTCAAAGAACTATCAGAATTAAGTTTGAAATTACAAGACCGCGACATTGATTTGTACAAGGCCAATCAGAAAATAAAAATACCGGTACAAGTTTTTGAATTAAGAAGACAAAATATTGGGCTAAATTATAAGTGCGATGATGCTGCTGTACGTGGGCTTCGCTATTGTGTAGTTTTACTTTGAGAAAAAGATTCAAGAAAAGATCCTCCCATTGACCCAAGTACATTTTATAAAAAAATGAAAGAATCAATCGAAAGAAGATTAGTTGATGACTAAGGCAAGCAGTTGGAAAATTGGTCTCGTGTACTTGATCAAAAACATTAGCCTGAAGATATTAATACTCAATTGACATTCTGAGTAGTGAAAATTAAAACTTGTCAGTCAGACTGAAACTAAATGAAAAAGAAATAGTAGTATGATTAGGACTAGCTGTTTTTCCCAAGGGAGCCAATCAGAATTAAATAGGTCACATAAAATTTTCCAAATTTTTCTAAGTATTTGAAAACATTCAAATTTTTGAAAAAATTTATGTAGAGCAATAAAAACTTTTTATACGGAAATACATTGAGGAAATTATTAAATTTATAGGATATTTTAGAGTTTTTATTATTTTGAGGATTTTTTATGAAACTTTAAGCAATCAACTTTATATTGACAATAGGATATTAATATTATTATATTTCAAAATTACTATTGGAAAATATCCCAAAAATTTTAAATTCCCCCCAAAAATTTCTCAAATCAAAAATATCCCAAATTTATTTTCCCTAAAAAAAATTTCCTAAATTTTCAAAATTTTTTCAGAATATTTAAAAACTTAGAAAAATACTACATTCCGAATATATACAAGGATATAATATTTATACATTCGATGGATACAGGATTTTTTCGAGTTTATATTTGTTTGAGGATTTTACGCCATCTACAAATAAACTTTGATTTATACATTAGAATGTTATCATTCAACAACTTTCACATGGGGAAAATATCCATACTCAAAATACCCCAAAATTTAAAATCCTTAAAAATATTTCCCAACTCAATATATCTCAAATTTTCAAATTTTTTTATTGCTTTTAAAAACATAAATTTATGTAGGGTAGCAATGATACTCAGATAATTTTTTTATATACAATGCAAATTATACACACACAACCACTAGATATTTTGAATTTATAATACTAATACTTTAGGATTAGAATTTTTCAGCAAATAAACTTTAGATATATACATTAGGATATTATGTTTCAACTTTCCCTGCGTGGAAAAATATCCCAAATTTTTAAAATCTTAAAAATATTTCCCAGCTCAAATACCCCAAAATTTCCAAAAGTTTCTGTTTTTAAAAACTTAGCCAAATTTTTTAAATTTATGTATTATTACTTTAAAATTAGAATTTTTCAACAAATTTTTATAAATTTATGTAGGGTAACAATGATACTTAGATAATTTTTTATATACAATGCAAAATTATATACACACACAACCACTAGATATTTTGAATTTATATTATTATTACTTTAGGATTAAAATTTTTAAACAAATAAACTTTAGATATATTCATATTATAATGGTTCAACTTTACAATGTAAAAAATGTTTCATTATTTTAAATACCTAATATGTCATTTCTCGAGGATTATATTTTTATCAGTAAATATTGGGTTTACGGCTGTATTTTAACATCGTCAAGTTTTTTTTGACAATTAATTATTTTAAAATAAATTTATTTAAATCATTAATATTTTAAATAAATACAAAAATTCAAAATCTTACATTAACCATATCTGTTCAGCAATGTCAAGAAAAAATAATACACTTCCAAATTATGATCTATCTCGAATTGTAAATTCCAACCTTGCTGAAAATAAAGTTGCAGATACTTCACAAATAATGAATATCAGATAAATAATGAATCAACAGTTCACGAAGTAATCAAAAGCTACTTACAAAATGGATCTTCTGGGAAATTGAAACGCGGAAAACCACATATTGAAAAACTTTTAAATGAAAAAATTGAAAAAAATCAAGGAATAGATCGAAGAAAATTGCACAATTTCTCTAAAAAAGGTTCAAATGTGCCTATTAGAATTTAATGTATTAATTTCAAAGACAACTATTGCAAACTATATCGATAATTTTGCTATTCTTTAAAAAGGATACATTTGATTCCTTCCAGACGTAATGATCAAGCTTCCCTTATCGAAAGATATATAATATCATATTTGAGCTTGTCCATGTTAGTAATATCACAACTCAAATACCTCAATTTAATAATCTCTAAAACTATTTCCGTAATCAAATAGCCCAAAATTTTAAAAGTTTTCTTTTCTAAGACTTACTTAGAAAAAATCTATATGACTCAATCCAAATTAATATAAGTTTATACATGTGAGGAAAAGAAATACATATACATGATATTTTAAAGTTTCTGTTAGTAGTAGTATTACTCGAGGAATATATCTTTGGAATCCTTTATCTTCATATTCTGCACATAATAGATCAAAATTTAATAATTTATCCTACAATCATTATCAAACGCTTATATAATCTTTCAACTAGATTTGATTGGGTCTCTGCATATAATATATCCTTGAATGAGCACAGTAATAAAGCAGTTAAATATTCGTATCCTATCATTATCAGGCATAATATTCAAATCACATTTGGCATATATATTATATTCATCAAATTGAATATCATCATGCATTCTGGTGAAAAATTGGCCTAACATAATTTTATCATTAAACTTAATTTTCGCGAATCTAACATTGTAAAACATCTTTCCAAAGCTATTTGTTCCTAGCAATAAAATAAATAAATATTTAAAATAGTTACCTTTTATTATAATTACCTTAAATATATAAGTTATTGAGCAACACAAATAATTTTAGTTGTATTGTAAAAATTCAACAGGGTTTTTTGTATCCACTCGAAAAAAGAATAAATTATCCAAAGATAAATTGCCATCTTTAAATTTCCCATTTTTCATTCTTTTCTTTATCATTATCAATGTTCTTCCTTTATAAAGTACCTAAATAAAATATTATATATAAAATGTAATATTTTAAAGGAAAACCACCTTTGTTTTTATGATCCATCGTAGTTGTATTTAGTATTGTTTTGAACCAACTATTTATACTATTTTATTGGTAAACTAATATCACATAACTAGATATGACTATACATCAAATTTTCCAATTATCGCGCTAATTACAGGGTTTTTCACTTAAACAACTATTATTTCAAATAAAAAAAACTATTGTTTTAAACAGACAAATTCATGCAGGATAAAAAATTACAACTATATTTACAAGAGAATTTTCATTTACCCTTCATTTCACACATAAATAAACCAAATAAACAAGATAACATTCCCAAAGTATAATCAAAATAATTTTTAATCAGAACTGCTCTCTTCTTACCGCTTTTAAAGCATACCGCCTTACATCCCTTAAAAAACCCACTACAATATTCAGCAGAAACAGTAGAACATCCAGTTAAAAATGGGATTCTCAAGCTCTTGAGTCGTATTGGAGTTTATTGTTTTTATGTAGCTTTTTCATTTTGTAAAGAATTCTTCAATGTCATTAAGATAGGGGTTGTATACAGGAAGTAGTAAAAGCTAATGGCCGCTTTGTTCAATCAATTCTCTGATTCCTGCAACTTTGTGGATATAACAATCATCCATTATTATTGTATTATTGTTCGACCTCTGGTGTTATTTTCTTTTTCCTTGGAGCTCTAATCTTCTTAGCATATATTCTTCCCGTTTTTTTTAAGCTGCGTACTGCTTCATATTTGATATCTAAATCGGTACTTATTTGCATTGGCAATTTTCCGGCTTGATGTTTTGTGATAATCTTGATCCTAATCTCATATGATAGTTGTTTTTAACGTGCGGTAGGTATGCATTGCGGCTAAATATGGTTTTAATTATTCTTTATGTTAAATTAAAATCAATTACTTTCAAAATTATCAATCCACACCCTATATTACACCTTATATTATATTATGTATATTTTGTAATTATATTATAATATATTTGTATTTTGGTAACCAGTAGTTTTTTAATTGAAATAATAGTTTTTTATGGGAAAAATCCTGTATTGAAGTCCAACGTGACTTATTGTAAACAGAGATATACTTATTTTTAAGTTAAAAGTTAATTAAGGTTTTAGTATTTCAAATTAATATAATTTCAAATAAAAAAATTGTAAGTATTTTTATTTATACATTTTATTTTTATTTTTTAGGTGCAAAACTCATTAGTTGCACTTTTGTGTTCGCCATTTGGAATAGAAGTAGATTTTGAGTTCCCTCGGTGAAAATGTCAAATAAAACACATTCGAACAATTTTTCTTGTTTTGTTTTGTACATATATTTAATTTTTTACTTTTATGTTAATTATAGACTTTGTCAACCTCTAGATCATGATAAAAATGAATATTTTTTTATTAATGAAATTTATTAAGTTTTTTTTGTAATTAGCGAAATTGTTTGAGTAAAAAATGATTTGGGAATGTCTGCAATTTGATAAAGATTTAATGATTCAATTTATTCTTCAATTAATCATTCTGTTAAGCAGTAAGCAACCTTAAAGGGTAAAGAAATATATTAAAAATACATCTTTAACAAAACAAGATTTTTCATCCCAAAATTATTATCAGAAGTAATAATTATTCTCAATAATATTATAACTATGAGAAAACTAAAGTTTTATTCAATAAACACGGCGTACGTTTTCCTGTCCTCTTTTGCAATATATTTTTATTAAATAAGACAAAATTTAATGAAATACATTATTAATAAAAAGAAAATTATTGCATAAAAGTACTTTTAACCTTAAATGCTAAAATTATAATTATAATAATAATTTTAAAAATAATAATAATAATAATAATAATAATAATTTTTTTATTGATTGACTATCAATATAACATCTGATTCATAGTCAATCAATACAAAAATACTTTATGCCATTGCAAAATGAAAAGCAATCAGAGGTGGAAATTTAAAAGAAGTTCTTTCAATAATAATAATAATATTAATACGGACTGCTCCAAAAGAAAATATATTGAGTCATCATAATATTTGGATTGGACATTCGCATGATCTTAATTTGACCTTAACTTGACCTCAACTTGACATCTACTTGATTTATATGTGACTGCATATGTAAATTACTAGATTTCTATTTATAAAAAGTGGTATTTTGATATAGAACCATCTAATCAAACCATTTTACTGCTTCCAACATTTTTCCGTAAATGCAGTTTAACACAAGTGATTTTGAGTAGTTTCGTAAATGTTGGAGTTATAAGTCGTTAGTATTGTCGTCAGTATTCTAGAAATATTGGACTCTCTGATGAATTGGATTAAATCACTTACCAACGAAGGTATTTTATAACGTTTTCATGTTAATTATTTAACTGTTGCACAAATTGTTTTTTAAAGTCAAGTGGGAATACAATGTAATTTGGTTAGTGTAAAATACTGAAAAATACTTCCTGAATAACAATTTATTTACATGTAACAAGCATATCAGCCATTTTTGTGTATTCTGACTATTCCATAACTTTTTCCGGTGTTTCTGTTATTTCCATCACATTTGCTTGAAGGGTCAGTAAGGACTGCATACTAACGATGATGGAAATGATTTCTTTGGCAATATCCACAGCTTTACTATTTAGAGGTACAATATGATCGATATATGTATCCCCTGGAAAGACGACAATCACATAATGCTCCTTTTTTAGAATTCTTCTATGAAGTAAGGTGGAATCTTGTTTCCAAACAATACCAAGACAAATCAAATTTACCGCTTCTGTTGAATGCTGTTCAATTTCACCCTTCTTCCAATACTTCTCTGACGCCACAATTTTGCAGGATCGATGATACTTTAAGAAGATCACAGTTCCATATCCTTCAAAAAAGCGTTTACCGGTTTTAATTATGCCCAGCAAACACTTGACATCCAATAGAAACAAATTTACTTATTTGAGTTTAGAGTAACTAGTAGTATCCATGTGGATTATTTGTTGACTATAATGTAAGAGACATATAAATGTGTAAAACATACGCAACAATTGGCAACAAATTCTGTTGGGCATTGATAATACAGACTTTGACATTAATATTGATAAGCGAGAGTTTTCATTGCTAGCCAAAAGGAATTACTGTATAAGCAAAATGCTATGTCGAATACATAATAGTACTAATACATTCAAACAAAAGTTGGGACCTGTAGACCCTTTTAAATAAAAGTCTTTTGCACAGATATTTCATTCTGTAGCATAAACACAACTTTTTAGGCATTTTGGAGGAAAATCAAATTTTCGACCTGGCCTAATATATATATATATATATATATATATATACCGAATTTTCAATGTGTGTAGTACTTACCCCAGCATGCACATAATTCAACGGAACATTGTACTGAAAATGCTTGTTTTAAAAAATACTTTCAACAAATTTTAATTCAAATGCCATTATAAAATATTTAAAATACTTTATTTGAATATCCGTTAAATGATTTATTCTTATTTTAATTATTGTGAGATTTAGAAAATTTCTAAATAAGTTTCGAGTGTTTTTCGAATTTTGAAAAGACCAACATTCATTTCATTTTCGTCTAAGAGAATGGTCATACTGTCAAAGCAAGGGAATTATATGAAATAACTTTCTCGAATCACAGATGTCGAAATAGGCGAATTTTGAGCAAAGTTCATCAACGTTTATGTGAAACTAGGAAACTTGAGTCTAATCAAATTTACTACAGTAGACCACAATATATCCTGATTAGCTGAATAAATTCTGACTTATCCAAATAAAGAGTTATATGATGACTCATGAGTAGTGGGATACAAGCCCGCTACCCCACCGGCCCGCTGGGACAAAGATATATATACCACCCCCCGGTAAACATTTTTTTAAGGTGTTTAAAAGTACAAATTTTTGTAGGACAAAGACAATGACTCATAAAAAATTTCAAGGTCATTTGCTGAGTCATCTTAATTTTCAAGGTCATTCAAAAATTTTTCAAGGTTACTTAAACAAAAACCATGGCTCATTCAAGGTCATTTGATCAGTCAATATAATTTTCAAGGTCATTCAAAAAATTTTCAATGTCATTTACACAAAGATCATGACTCACCAAAAATTTTCTAAATGTCATTGGATGAGTCATCATATTTCTTTAAGGTCATTCAAAATTTTTTTAATTAACTACTTATTTTTATAAGTAGTGTGTTAATTATTAATATTTTTAAATTAAAATTTTTATTAATATTATTATTATTATTAATATTATTATTATACTATAATTAATATGATTATTACTTATTAAAATGATTATTACTTATTATAATGATTATTACTTATTATAATGATTATAATGAATATTATTATTATTATTATGATTATTATTATTATAATTATTATAATTATTATTAATATGATTACTTAGTATCATTACTTATTATTATTATTATTATTATTATTATTATTAATATGATTATTACTTATTACTTACTATTTTATTACTAATATGATTTTTCTAATTATTAACTCAAGTTAATTTTTGTAAATTGAAAAACATGAAAATAGTAAAGAGTTTCGATAAAAAATGGTCAAGTCGATTAAGGAAAGGTGATGTCATCATTATCGATGATTTGTATCAGGAAGCTAATAAAGAAAAGGATTTTAATAATTTACTCACAAAATCAGTTGGCATGTTGGTGTTACGGTGATCTTTATTACTCAAAATCTATTTCATCAGGGTGGCGCACATCGAACAAGGAATTTAAATGTTCAATATTTAGTTATTTCCAAGAATCCTAGAGATGCAACAGTTATTGATTTTCTTGCTCGACAAGCATACCCTGATGATTGTAATGTTCTTATCAGTGCATTTCAAGATGCTACAAAATCACCACATGGATATATATTTCTTGATTTCACACAACAATGCAATGATGATTTACGGGTAAAAACAGATATTTTCAATAAAGAAGGTTCCATTGTTTAAAAACAAATTGAAAACATTAACATGTAAAATTGGTTATGAAATCCAGGCTTAAAAATGTCAGAAAACTTAGACAAATTATTAAAAAGAAAATAAAGACTGAAAAGGTTCTACCAAAAACTAGTTATACACCATCTATTGGTAAACCTTACGGATCTAGATGGTTGAGAACTCTTGGTAGATTTGCACTTCCTATTCTTAAACGCATTGGTAGTTTTGGTATGAAAACAGCTAAAGATGTGATAATAAATGAGCAGAAAATATTACCATCTCTGAAATCAAATACGCTATCCGAGTTAGCGAAAGTTCTACAGGGTGTTGCGGGTATGTTTCAAAAACAGGCACCGGTAACAGCACCAGTTCGAAAACGTATAAACATCATAAACATATAAACAAACAAATGAAAGAACATGGAACAATATTTCAAAAATGATTTGCGGTAAATCTGAATTGTGTTTATTTGATAGACCATCTCCCCAGGCAGAAATTGAAATGGGTGCCTTTGAAGAAGTATTCCAGATGAATTCTATTATGGATAGTAGAACAGATATTGAATTTTATATTAACGGTTCCCAAACTGAATATCTAGATTTGAACGATACATTGTTAACTGTTCAGATCAAAGTTGTAGATAAAGATAGAAAACCTTTGGGTGAACCATGTGATGTAATACCAAAATATTTCTTGTTTCATACACTTTTTAAAGATGCGGTTCTCGGATTTAATAATATCAAGATTGAGGGTGGTAACAGTACATATATTCACAAAGCTCTAATAGAAACTATTATAAATTACAATAGCGATACTAAAAATACATGTTTAACTTATATGGGTTATGGTAGTGATGACGATAGAAAAAGATGGATTAAGAGTTCGAAATTATTTACCATGTGCTCATCATTGCAACTCTATTTTATGGATCAACCGAAATATTTACTCTCAGGTGTTAATGTACACATTAGATTGAAAAGATCTGAGTCGGCATTATCACTAACAAGTGCTACCAAAGCACCAATTCTTCTATTAGGTGATGCAATACAATTGGTGAGAAGAGTTCGTGTTGATCTCTCTGTATTAGCCGGTCATCAAATGGGTCTTAATTCTAAGCATGCAATACATCCATTGAAAGCAAAGAAAATTGTTTAATTCGCCATTGCTAAAGGTGCAGCTTCTCTTTATAAGGAACAAATATTTGGAGATAGAAGAATGCCCAACTTTATATTGGTAACATTTCAAAGTGAATCTCAATATAATGGATCATACATTGTGTCGAGCTCAATTTTCAAAGGTTTTGGTGTAACATAGTTAACTTTATCGACAAATAGCGATTATAGAGAAATATATACTCAAGATTTCGATAATGATAATTATTGTGCTACATATATGCAGAGTATAATGACAAATATGGGTTATTTGGATAAAAACCTTAATTGTGGCATAACTCTTGATGATTTTAAAAGCAAATATCCATTCTTCACATTCGTTTTAGCACCCGATTTTGATTTAAATCAGAGTCAATTACCTCAAAATGGAAATTTACGATTAAATATAAAGTTTGCTAAAGCTACAACTGAACCGGTGCATGTAGTAATATATGGAGTATTTGAAAATGAGATTGAAATAACTGCAAACAAAATAGTACTAGTTTGAAAATGTTGTATATAAATGTATAGTTAATTTATGATAATTTGTCATGGAGTAATTTTTTCATGTATTATTAATATTATTGATATAGTTCTGTTCAGGTCTATCGAATTGGAAAACAAATACTAGGACATGAATTTTTAGGGGTTTTTCCTTTTGATAAAATTCCATATTTACCTAATAATCAAGCCATAATTGTCAATACTCAATCGTCTCAACTCGGTGGAGAACATTGTTTAGCAAGATATTTGTATTTGATCCTATGAGTTTCTATTATCCGGCTTAGATGGTTTCGAAACTGTAAACAATGGGTAAACGTATTGTGTATAATGAAACTATGTATCAAAAACCATGAACTTTAACATATGGTCAACATTGTTTAGCTTGGTTATTATCCAAGCGATTTGATGATTAATAAATGTATTAATGTTTTTTATGTTTTATTATTATTATGTGTTTAATTAATATTTAATTAATGTTAACAAAGCCAGTGCTAATGCGTGATTTACAAAGACACTGTATGATCATAACATGATTCACAAAGTCATTGCATGATAAGTGCGTGATTAGTAACAAGGAACACATGCATACACACTCATGACTGTATGTAATTTACAAAGAAAACACATACATACTTTTGTTTGTATGTGATTTACAAAGAACACATGTCTTAACTGCATGCATCAAAACCTCTCACCTATATGTTTGTATTGCTAAAATGTGATTGGCTCAATCTTGAAAATTTGATTCTCTTTATAAACATTGACAATTTCTAAATTTGTCACAATTATTTCAAAAAAATTTTCATTTCCGCCACAAATTTTAAAAATGAAAAATAATATTTTAGGTGCTCTATTGAAGAATGAGGCCGGTAAATTATTTTTTAATTTATTTTCTATCATTATTTTTTTTGATTGGTTTACAATAATCGAAATACAAAATGAATTCGATGGAATTAATGAATTTGTTCCTGGTAATTTTAAAATTTATTATTATTTATTTTATTATTATTTTTAGAGAATCATAAAGTTGATGAAATTATTTTAATAGAAGATAACGATGATTCGGATATCGGTAAATTTATTTATTAAATTAATAAATTATTAAATGTTTTTTCAGAAATTATTAATGAATGTATTACGGTTGATCTGGATGAAATTACCGATACACCAGCCACAGTTTCTATGGAGGATGATGCCCACATTTCTGTGGATGCCTCAGTTTCTAATGCTATCAATGATGGTAAATTTATTTATTTTTAAAAATTATTATGAATTCTTTAGATGAACAAAATGACTATGCAGCCGTTTCTGGTGATGCCCCGTTTCTGGGGAAGAAATGCTGGTGGATGCTCATGATGAAATATATTATAAAAAATGTAAGATTTTATTTATTTTTAATATTTATTTTTATTGACGACCATATGACAATTTTTAAGATATAATTTAATAATATGTAAAGTATTATAATATCATTATTATATTACTTTAAATATCATTAATTTATAATAAGAATAGAAATATTAATATACGAGATCTATTGAAATATTTTACGATATCTATTGAATAATTTGAAGAAATATCTGCTTTTAATGAATTGAAATTTTACGATATCTATTGAATTATTTAAAGAAATATCTAATTTTTATGAATTATTTGAAGAAATATATACTTTTTATGAATTATTTGAAGAAATACCAACTTTTTATGAATTTAAAGAAATATTTACTTTTTATGAATTATTTAAAGAAATATCTGATTTTAATGAAGTATTTGTAGAAATATCTGCTATTTACGAATTGAAATTTTACGATATCTATTGAATTATTTTACGATATGATTTTTTTTATGAATTATTAAAAGAAATATCTACTTTTATGAATTGAGATTTTACGATATCTATTAAATTGAAATATTAATTTTTATTAAATTATTCACATAGTTAACAATTTTATCATCATTTATATATTATTATTTGATTCATATATAATTTAAATAATAATAAACAATTGATAATAGTTTACATATTCCTCAGGTCGATTATATAAAAACTATTGCCAATCTGCAATTGGGCATAACTCTAAATGCCATAAGACTATGGACCTTTACTATGGTCATAGAGTCTATGGCACCGACTTTTTTATTTGCCCTAAATGCGATACCGCCCATAATATTGAATATTTAGAGTTCTATAAGTAACACTCTACCCATTTAAATCAATTTAAAATTAATAAAAAGACATTATCTCAAATTATTAATGTGAAAAATGTTAATAATAATAATAATAATAATAAAACAAATAATAATAATACAAATAATAATAATAAAACAAATAATAATAATAACACAAATAATAATAATACAAATAATAATAATAACACAAATAATAATACAAATGTTACTAAAAACATAAATAATAACACAAATAATAAAACAAATATAAAAAAATAAAAAAGACCTGCTGATAAAATCGTGCCGTGTATCCCTCTTAAATTAAAAAAAATTGAAACTATTGTTATTAGTCATGACGAATCTGAAAATAATCAAATAGTGGGTTCGGTAAATAACGAAATAAATGTAAACGATGAACCTGAAATATAGGTTGACTTAAGGGGTTCCCGTAAAAATATTCGATTTTATTTAGAAAATCAAAACCTTATTCAAATCGCCTTAACAGATAAACTTAAAAATAAATTAAAAAATGAAAGAAAATGAGATCTGAAAAAGTCCAGTTTACAGCTCTCATTCAATTCGAAAAAGATGGTGAAATAAAAGATAATTTCTTTTCTAATAGCGCAAGTGTCTTCTCCGATAGTTTTCTTACTGATGGGGTCAGTCGATTAAATGAGAAAATCGAAAAATTCACGTATTTGGGAAGTGGGTGGCGTGTAGTTAAGATTAGTGAAATCGATTTTATTTTAAACACATATTATCCGATAAGTCGATTAGCTAGACGTAGTTTTATCCCTACACCTGAATTTCTAGTAGGTAAAAAGGCGATTGAAAATGTTCAAAACACAGATCATTCGTGTTTTATATATAGTGTTTTAGCGATTTTAAAGCGCGATATAGTTTTAAAGCATAGGGAGCGTGTTTCTTCTTATACAACTTTTATGGAAGAATTAAATTACGATCAAATTACTGATTTTCCAATGAGACTCTGTAGCATCCCAAAATTTGAGAGAAACAGTAGCGAGTTAAAATTGGCAATCAATGTTTTTGAATATAAAACCACTCCTTCTAAGAAATTGAATGATATTGATTACGTACCTCACCATCCTCACCTCATCTTAATTCACCGAACAAAGGTTATCGGCGGTAATCCAATTAATCTTTTATTATTACAGGACGGTGATAATTATCATTATACCCCCATTTTTAATTTGAATAAACTCATTCTAGTAGCGAATGTAACACCAGAATTCGTGTAAAATGGTGTCCCCATTGTTTAAATGGTTTTTATTATGATAAAAAATTTAAGGCACATGTTGATTTCTGCGCTAAAAATCAAATAGGAACAACCCTATACACGCTCCTGAAAATAAAACTTAATATTTAAAAACTATTCTAAAATGATTACCCCGCCATTCGTAATTTATGCGGATTTTGATGCTGTTTTGCCTAAAGATATAAAACATCATCAAATACACATGCCGATATCAGCATTGTATAATTATTAATTAATAATTATATAAACACAACTCAATATTTTCAATTTTATAGGCTTGGAATGTGTTTTGGAATTTTTAAAGAAAGTAGAGAAAATTGCTGTCACAGTTGTCCTACTGTATTATGAAAATCATGGTAAAAAACTTATGAATGATCTTACTTCAAATGAGGAACAGCAGCTCATCGCATGTAGAACTTGCTATCTTTGTAAAAATTTTATTAGAAATAAGGTTAAGGACCATGCTCATTTTACAGGTCAATCTCAGGTGCTGTCTGTCGTAACTGTAATATTAATAGGAAAATAAGTAAATAGTTACCCATTGTCTTTCATAATTTGAGAGGGTATGACCTTCATCATATTTTAAAGTATTGTTTGAAAGAATTTCCATCTTGGAAATTAAATATCATTCCTACCACTACTAAGAAATTCACCTCGTTAATTGTAAATATAAAGAAATTGGCTGTTAGATTTATAGATAGTATGCACTTTGTAAATTGCTCTTTAGCCGGCAATGATAAGAGACAACTTTTTAGATAACTCAAATTACGACTTGGCAAATCCCTTATACTCAAGGAAACTAGATTCTGTGATAGGTAAATTTAAAGACGAGAGTAAAGGTCTCGGGTATAAGGAATGGGTTTTCTTAAGACCCAAATGCTATAGTTTATTAGGTAAATACGACACAATGAGGGCTAAGGAGGTGAAGTTGTTGGGGACTGACATCAAACATCACTCGTATTTGGATTGTTACAATAAGAACGTAGTATTCACAGTGCTTCAAAGTAGAATAGGGGCGCGGAACCACCAGTTGTATACTTTTAGAAATAGTAAAATCGCTTTGAGTAATAACGATGATAAGCGATTATGGGTTGGGAAAAATACCAGTATCGCATTTGGGAATTATTTTAGGGTTGCTGATATAGATAGTGGCCAAGTAATAGATGATAGATCAGATTTATTGGATGAGCCGCATTCGGTGGTTTGAGTCCCAGTTTTAACGATGCAACAGAATACAGTGATACTGAAGATGAAGTTGGATAGCTTTTCGTTGGTTTAAGTCCCAGTTTTGAGGACAGTGATGAGAACATTGATATTGATGACGTATTTTTGTCGGATTGACTAAAATAAATATTTTTAAAAATCAGTATTTTGTTAAACTTTTTAATTTATTCAGTATATTTTGAAAATTTGTTATAGTTTTATTTTTAAACTTATTACAATTTGATATCTAGAAATATAATAACTTTTATTATATTTTCATGATGAGTTCCGAGCTTGAAGAAATGAGAACAATAACTTGTGTTAACCGACATGAATTGTTTTTATGAATTTTTAAATGTATTTTTGTTTGTATTTATTATTAGTTATTCATTGTTTTATAAGTATTAATAATAATAATAATGATAATAATAAGTAATCATACTAAGTAATAATATTAATAATAAGTAATAATAATAATAATTAGAAGTCATATTAATAAAAAAATAGTAAGTAATAAGTATTAATCATATTAATAATAATAATAATAATAATAATAATAATAAGTAATTATACTAAGTAATCATAATAATAATCACAATAATCATATTAATAATAAAAAAAAATAATTATAATCATTATAATCATTATAATAATTAATAATCATTTTAATTATAGTATAAAAATAATAAAGACTTAATAATAATAATAATAATTATATTAATAAAAATTAAAATTAAAAAATATTAACACATTGTGATCGGGCAGTTTTCGGCCGCGTACTAGTGCTGGTAACGGGTGATTTTTCGCGTAATTTCGCGCTAACGTAGACCTCTAGAAAAATTGCGATAACTTCAAAAATATTGGAACCCGCATTTTAACGTGACCCGCGCTCCATTAACAATCTATCAAAAACGTATAAATACGTGATACGCTCCCTAGCATTAATTTGCTAAACACGTATTAATACGTGATCCGATTACAATGTGTTAATAATTAAAACACTACTTATAAAAATAAGTAGTAAATTTGAATTTAAAATGTTTCGAATGACCTTGAAAAAAATATGGTGACTCACCCAATGACCTTGAGAAAAATTAAGATGAGCCATGGCCTTTGTTTAAATGACCTTGAAAAATATGATGACTCGATGATCCAATAACCTTGAGAAAATTTTGATGAATCACGTTCTTTGTTTGAATGACCTTGAAAATTATGATGACTAATCAAATGACCTTGAATTAGTCATGCTCTTTGTTTAAATGACATTGAAAAAATTTGAATGACCTTGGAAATCATGATGAATCATCCAATGACCTTGAATGAGTCATGTTCTTTGCTTAAATGACCTTGAATATTTTTTGATGAGTCATTGTCTTTGTCCTACAAAAATTTGTACTTTTAAACTTCTAAAAAAATTTTGGGTGGTATATGTCTTTGCCCTAGCGGGCCTGTATCCCACTATTCTTATGCAGGAAATATAACATAGACAAAATATCAACAGGTAATCGGGCTTAAAATCGTTCTTTAAAAAATAAAACTTTCTAATTTCGATTTTTTTTTTGAAAAAAATCTTACATAGGAAAATCGTATAGTAAAGTTTTTCATACATTGGAATAACTACTGTTAATATCCGTTCCCTTGATCACTGTAGACTGAATAAATTAATTAATATAAGTGAACGCAATCGTGTGTTTGTATTTCCCGTTTGGAGTTTTATGTGTTTTAAATTTTATAATTTAATTTAATTAACGAATTTATAATACTTTCGGAAATATATAATCGCCGAAGTGGTTAAAATGACTACTTGTCATATTAGCAGTTAAATATCTCTGCTATCAGTTTAAATAAGGTTATGAAACTTCTTGACTTTTCATCTTTCTGCATAACCTAAATTCTAAGCAAAAATGACCCAAATTTGTTGGGACTTTATAACAGCTTTTAAAATATCTTTTTAACCGCCTATGGAAGTCATTTTGACTACTTCTATGATTTTTAATAGAGGCTATACGAAACACCTTGATTTTTAAGGAATTGAGCTATTTAATAAAAGAAAATTTTAATTAATCTATTTTAAGACAATCAAATTCTATTAGAAATTTTTGTTTCACTGTATGTACGTACGTATATCGTTTTTCTTGGGAACACAAAAAACCATGGAACAAACAAGAAGAATGAAAGCTCAAGAGGCGCTTAATAAAATATGGAATACAAATCAAGCTGACTCTGGTGATGGGGTAAGTATTATTTACTGAATTTTGGTGGGTTACAGGGTTTCAAATCTTGCTTATCTTCCTGGCGACCCTAGTAACGCCATACAAAATGATACTGACCCACTTGGCACCCGTTGCTAAGCAACGTTGGTAATGTGTTCAAGTGGTGGATTGTCCGCAAAAATTGAGTACCATTGGCTAGTACTATAGTTGCTCGGACAACCCTCGGGTTCACGAGCTGTCGATAGAAGACCTATGCTCGCTTTGCTCTGTCCCTCATAATTATTCGCGATTAGTGCTTAATTGACTGTAGAACGAATTGGCGGTGTTGGTATACGGTTGTATTAAAATAATAATTCACTACATTTAAGACTATTTTATTCGATTCAGACACATGTACAACCGTTACTGCTGGACGTGTTGGAGTTGTGTTGCACGACGTCGGGCACGCTCCTTACGTCCCGGTCGACGATTGCTGGGGGTGATGGGTTGTTCTGCTGTCTTGGTGGCTGTCTGCGGCATTTGAGTTGGGGCGAAGATGAGCGGGTAAGTTACCGCTTCACCTTCCCGGCATACCGCTAGGGCGACTTCGAGTCCCCGAACCTGCGTACGCAGACTCCGATTGAGCTGGCGTTCTTCGGCCCAGCCTTTTTGAGCTGCGGTGAGTCGTTGATAAAGGATCTTCGTCCGTTTAGGGTCTAAACAAGTCGCTTTGACCTGCTGTATCTCGCGAGTTAATTGCAGGACCTGACTAAGTAACTCTGCATTCGTCTGCCTCGCGCGATCTAGTTCCGTCTGCAGGATCCGTAGAGAGGACATCACTGTAATTAAATGGGTTGTTACACGTCAATTTATGATTGGTCTAAATGTTTTAATTTTTTCAAACAAATCGAAAGCTCATTTTCAGTTATATGAGAAGAAAACACACGCAGTTCTAATTATTATCAAATCACTACATCAATTTGTCCGTTAGTTCAATTGTCCGGGCAGTACCGCTCTAGGCTTCTTTTGAGAGCTTCCACCGTGTAGGGTCGCCTAGTGTCTCGAACCGGACGAGGTGGATGGGCGACGGCGATCCGCCCGGCAAGGATGTCATCCATCACGTTTGCAAGGTACATCCTTGCCTTGACTACTTGCAAGTCCACCCGCTCCTGCACCCGCTCCCACTGGGTGAGGAGGTCCTGCGCGTTAGAAAATATCTCGGCAGCTGGGTACTGCTGTCTATTGAGTCCCTCAGGGTCGTTATTTAGATCCGGTGCCCTCCGAGTGGCAGGGTACGGCCATTGCCGACGAATTTTTCCGATCGTTCCTGTTCTCCTGGGTGACTCCTTCCTGGATGGTGTGTCAGTCGATCTGGTGTCTGTCCATTCTAGCGACATGTTTGGCTGAAAGCAATGTATTATGATCAATCACTGGCGTATGATGACGAAAGAATAAAGCGGATTATCCAAATTGTGCGCGTGATTTATTATCTGACTCGCTAATGGCTAAGTGATGGCTGTTGGGCTTTCGTATTGTTCAATATTATGTTGTTGAGACGAGTAGGAACTTGCGTTCGGTCACGTACTGTCATTTGTCAATGTTGGGCGGAACTTAACGTTAGATCTTGTCTATATTAGAATTGTCGTTAACATTAGGGTTAGGACTACTTCTTAGTTCAACCCAAGCTCCATGGTTACGGAGGGGTTTCCATTTATTTGTTAACATTTCGTGCCCTCAAAGTATCGGAATTGGTCAACCTTGATTCATGTCTCCTATTTAGATGGGCTTGACCATGCACCTCTCTTAATTAACTTTTTTTTTTTTTTTTAAAAAAAATATGTTTTCAATATGTACTTTATATTAATATTTGGGCTAATAGATTAAATAATAACTGTAATATTATAATTAAAAATATCAAACTTATATTGTAAATAATGTTAACTTTAATTATTAAAGTATGTTTCAAATGACGAAATGCGACTGTTTATTTATAAAATATGCAATGCAAATGCATTTATGTAATTACTCTAGCTCATAAAATAGAATCCGGAATTTCGTGAGCTATTCGATCACTTTTGGAATTTTTCTAATTTACATAAATAAGTCGATTCACGTGCCTGTTTAAAATGACGGAGATGCACATCCGCCCCGAGATAGTCTATGTTTAGATTTACGGCGTCTATTAGGTCTACTGATTTGACTGATCTGGCGATGATATTTTCGGTCTATGTTTATCGTTCGCCGATAAACCGGCTATATTTTTCGTTCGGCAAATCTATTATTCAGTTTTATTTAATCAACGTGCTATCTTAAAATTTTCAATTGCAAAGCTCGGTCAGATCAACTAGGGTAAGTTATCGCTTTAATCGCTTCTTATACCTTTATCTGTTAGATTTTTAGTGTCACATACGCGCTCCTACTATGGATTTTGATGGACTATTTCCCGTATCGCTTGGATATTTTTATCTACCAGCGGTTGGAAGTTATTTCAATTCACCTCTACATTGGTCGATCGTAAGACAGATTTGCATTCTCCTGATCTATTGGTTGCAATATAAAGTTGTGTTCTTTCATTTTATTTGAGTATTGATGGACTTTCGAATGTCGTGAATTATTTATTACGAAAATCCCCGTGATTCAAATCGCTTAATTGATTTGGTGTACCTAATTCTATCACTAATTTCTTGTCGCTAACATATGATCTTTAACCAGCTGGCCTATGGGTTCTTTACTGCTAATTGATGATCCTAATCAGTAGATTGTCGAATTTACTTATGTTAGATTGTAATTCATGAATTGTTTTATCTAATGTTTACTCGATTTTTGGCCGTAACTTATTAACAATTTATGGTCATTATAACTTTATTCCATTGATTTTACTCGAATTAGGTTGATGGTTCGAATGATTTTTACTCGTTTACTGCAGAAGATGGGAGGAAGTTAAGGGTAGTAACTAAAACTATAAATTCCATTAAAATAAGCTTTACTAAATTTTTCTACGACATTAAATGGATTTATTCGTTGAAATTGATCGCAACTAATATAGCTAACTAGGAATTCATTTTATTGCTGGCAATCAGGTTTACCTAGTTTTATTACTTTGCTTTGCTCCTAGGAATAGATGTTTTATCCGATTCGTTCTCTCAGTAAACTCATCATTCGCTAATGCAACTTTCTCGTAAGTTTCACCTAATGAGGTGATTTACCCTTCGACTAAATTATTTAAAGCTCCACTTGCATTTTGGGTACCTCTCGCACTTAAGTTCATTTAAAACGTGAATTTGGTTTACTATTATTATCACTAAGGTTGCTTAATCTCTTTGAACCATCGACCTTTATCGTAGTATTGAGTTTTATTTAAATCAGGGGTTTAAATTAATCATAAGTGGTATCCAATTTACCCTAAAAATTAGTTCACGAGTTTTAGTTATATCAGTGATTTTTATTTAAGTTATTACAATACCCTTTTCGCATTCTATTTTATCTCGTTTACTTTAATCCTGAATCAAGGAGTTAGTTTAGATTGAACCGTGAGCCACTTAAATTTCCAATAATTATTTTATTAAAATCCACATTGATTAAGGGAAATTCTGTTAACTTGATGGATAAATTCAATTTAAGGGACTCACTGAACTGCTTACGATATTTATGTTTTATTTTCGATGAGCTAATATACTACCAGTTAAATCATTTTTAAACATCAATTGAATTTATTTATACCAACGATTTCAGTTGATTTATCCCCGTACCCTTTCCCTTTAATAGATCTTAAGCGCCTTTGTGTTTATATTATATTTATTGAGTGCCCACTGGACTACTCGGTGTGATGATTTTAAGCCGTTTGTAAGATAATTTTAGGTCGATTTTACAGAATTGAGAAACGAGGAAGCAGCCAGAGACTTCTTCCTTATTTCTCGCTTCAGCTATAGGGATAAATATTGACGTTACGACCGCTGCGTTGCGCACGCTGAGTCTTCACGGGTGCATATCATTGGCGATTTTCCACGCACTTACATGCATTTGCACTATGTTGATTTTACTAACTTGCGTGATGTGTCGGCTGTGGGCCGGAAAAATTTCGACATTTAAAATTTATAATTTATAAAGACATATGAATTAAGTTATACATATTAATAAAATTTATTAATTATAAAACAAATAAATTTACCCATTTAACCATTCCATAAAAACATCAAATCATAAAATAGAGCATAAAACAACATAAATACCTCTCTTCCCACATCAACGCCGAGCAGAGCTCCATTGAGATGCAAGGACGTGATGTGGAAAGAGGGTTCCAACCAATATGCTTCTTACCTAAAAAAAGGTTTCCGAATACGTCTAAAATTAATTCAAGATTTGAAAATATGGTTGTTTCGAAAAACGGTTAAATTTAATGTGAAAATGGATCAGTATATATACCTATTTGTATGACGTGTGAAATTTGATGCAGTAAAACAAAATTCGACCTTGTTCTTTTCTAGAAAATTCTATTTTTTAATTTTTATATTTCTTGATTTATTTTTATAATTTTTTTATTTAAAATTTTTATTGAATTATTGCTAATTCAATTTTTCGATTTAAATTCCACTTTAATGAACTTTAATTGATTTTTCTAATTTCGTCGAATTTGTCGTGTTTTCTTGTTGTATTTGTGTAGGTATCGTGCGGATCTTGGTGCATTTTGTTAATATTTTAATTTATTTTTATGTTTATTATTTTATATTTAATTCTTTTATTTCTCAGATTTTATATGGTTTAATTGGTGTTTTTCAGGTTTATTTTAAATTGCGTGTTGTATCTGCGTGTGTGTTTCTGATCCATTTAAACATTTTTCAAGGCCGTTTACGTTCTGGCCCAACAATTTATTTATGTGTATGTGTGTTTGTGGTGTGTGTTACAGGAAAATAATAATGAAGACCTTATTAGTGATTCATCTGACTCTGTAAGTGTATATAGAGATTGTAACTCTGTATGCTTCTTTATTATTATATACTTATATTTATATACTATTTTGCATATTTTTTGTATTTTAGGAAAATAACAGTGAAGGTGATTCGTCTGACTATGAGCTTTTAGAATCTGATTCATCGCTTGATGTGAGTAAATATTGAAAATTATGTAAAAAAGATTTCTTGTTTTTGGAATCTTTTAAATTTATCTTTTATTTTAGAAGAAAGTTGCTATTGTCGATCCAGGAAACAATCAAAAAATGCTAATATTATTTGAAGTGAGACTGATGGAAATCCTCATGGAAGATTAGCTGCACATAACGTTTTGAAAGGAAAACCTGATGTGGTTTTTCTCTGTAAACGATCAGTCACTTCTGAAGAGTTTTCTTCTGAACTATTTTTTCTAATTGATAATGATTCCGTCGACTTATATATTGCACAGAAGCAGAAAATTACCGACAAATAGGTTGCAACAGCTGAAAATTGTTCAAAGAAGATCTTCTGGCATTTATTGGTTTGTTATACATTCGTGGTGCCACAAGTGCCTCAAAACTGGAAATGGAATCATTTTGATCGAAGCAATGAGGTTTACCAATTTTCAATCAGTCACGTTTTCTCGAAATCGAAGTGAAAGAATTGTCGCCGATAAATTATATGATTTCTGAAATCTGGAATTGTTTCAGTAATAACGGCCAACAGTGTTTTTCCCCAAATATAAACTTGATAGTCGACTAGTAGTTACTACCTTGAAAAATCAGTTGCCCATATATACAGTATAAAAATTCGGGTTCTGTTGATACGAAATCAAAGTTTGTCGTAAATTAGATTCCTTACATTGGTGCTAATGAACAACGTCCAGCCAATAGGGAAATGGCAAATCAAGCAACCTTATTTCGAATTGGGTCACAATGTAACTTGTGACAATTTCTTTACTTCAAATACTTTGACAGAGGACCTAAAGAAGAAAAAAACGAGCATCGTTGGTACAATGAGAAAAAATAGGCGGAGCTACCAAGTACTTTGGGGGCAAAAGAAACGTCTTTTTTCAAATATGATAACAAATTCCTTGTTAACAAAGAAAATAACTTTTCACTAACAAATTACAAATGTAAGCCAAACAAGGCTCTGTGTCAGATTAGTAGCATGCATCCAACATGCAAATTTTCATCTCCACCAAAGAAATTTCCTGAAACCATTCAATAATATAATCAAACAAATGTTGGTGTGCGGGGAAACCTTTATTGATGAGGATTCATGACTCTCGTTAAGAACACTTGCCGATCTTACCCTAGGATTAATTCCCCAAGCACACCACATAATTTATCACTTACCATTATACACCCATGGTTGGAACCATGTTTGTAATGTGTATGACAGCCGAAAGCCATTCGAGCAGATGAGCATTGTTACCAATACTACTCCTCGAACAGCCTTCGTTTCCGGTTCACCGCAGCCGCTAGGAGGTCTTACGCATTATGTTGTGATCCCATGATTTTAAATATACCTGGTTTCTTGAGTTTAGAAGTGGGACATGAATTGGAAGGATACCGACCATCTACGACAAGAATTTAATTATAAAACTTTAACTGCTGAGTTTGCAAGACGACAACGGAATCTTAGTCACCAATTTTTTATAGTAACGGTTGTTACCTCGATTAATTTACCCATTAATTTATCCTACATTACTGCTATAATTCGCAAAACCTTTATTATATAAATAGGTTAAATTAGAAAACTGATGCCATTTGGCTTAAACCACTAAATGGTATTGGATTATATATTCTGTTCAATATTAATTAAGGTAGAAGTGAACGAATATGATAAGTAAACTACGTAAATCGTAAAGAAATCTTTATAGATTAGTATAAAAAAATGTTGGCGTACAAAATATATTTTAAGCTAAAATACAACAGACATAAAGACAGATGAGAAACAGGGTCATAGTGTTCAGGTGAAAGGTCGATGTACAGAAATAAAATCATAATGTTCATCACTTAGGATGGGAGCGAATTAATCATCCCCGTCGATGTCTACTGGTAGACGTCAACGCTTGGGGTATCTTGTGGGCGGAGTTGAAGTTGGTTGACTTGGTCCCTCTTTCGACGAGGTAGCCGGCTCTACCACAGATCGGATGATTTGAGATGAGGGTTCATTTGGCATTTCCGTTTCAATTGACGGGGGATCGAGCATCGTAGAGACGCAGATTTGGGTGGGTGATTCGAATCCCGTCGAGTTGATGTTGATCTGCGTCGACGGTTGACGAAAAAAGGGTGGCACCGGCGCGTAGATCACATCCAGATCCAATGTGCGCCGATCCTCTTCTTCATACGCAGGCGGTAATTCGCCACCTCCGCAGATTCTCCTGCTCTTCGTCTTTGCCTGCGACGACGGTTCGTATTCAGTCGGTGTCGCTGGCTTCCAGACCTGCTCTCAGCATTTCCGGTCGGGGAGGCACGTTCGGCAGTTGGATCGTTGGTTGAAGGGGTAGATGATGCGCAGGAATGATGTCCAGTTCCTAGGCTAATCTTTGACTCGGTAGGCGAGTCAAGAGCTCATGCTCTGTGAAGATCTGCCGGAGCGCAGCGCTCTGTTCAGATATGGTAATCCGCTGGCTCCGGTTCTCTATGATTAAGTCGTCCCGGGATCGAGAAAGACGAGATATCTTCTGGTATAGCCCTTCAGTGGTCTCGGGCGAGTTCCAGGTGCCCTTAACCTTCTGGTATTTCTCCCGTAGGATGGCATGCTCCCTCTTCAACTTGTCTAATTTTTGTATCATTGCCGCGACGGATGGCGAGATTTTTGGGATTCGTGGTAGGGCGGATAATGCTTACATCAAGAAAATATGCAAAGGTTAGTCGGATTAGTTGTGGATTTTTGCAGACAATGTTTGAACTCCCTTTCACGGCTGTTGGTTCGAATGGACAATGACTCAGAAACTTTTGATGATTCAGAAAATTTGGAAATGTTTTATAAGTAACTAGCTAAAAGGAGAAAAAGAAATTATAATAAAATTATAGTTACTTAAATTTTTTGGTTAGAATATGATTCTTGAAGAGTAGTTATACATGTTAAAATACCTCTTGCTTGGTCTACATATTATGCTGGAATAATTAGGCTCCTAACTCTTTAAGGTACATCTATTCCTGTTCTGGAGATGATATAATGTTTTCTGGTTGCTACTTCACCCATAGCTAGCTCCTAACCTAATTAATCAACCTGGAATTAACATAAATTGCCTAATTTTAAAGTTCAACGTATATTGATGAATTTAGTAAATTTGAAATTTATATTTAATTAAATGGTTTTTCAATTTGTAGGATAGGGGATCGCCAGAATTTACAATGGAACAACATGGTAATTGGGTATGACGGGAGGTAGTTTTACGTTGGTCTGGCTTTCTGTATTTCAATTCTACGAATTAATAATCAAAAGAAATTTTCGGTTATTAATTCACAGCAATGGCTTATTTTGTTATTCACTTACCTATTATCTTGCTTTATGCTGCCACCGAGGAATCATAGTTTTAATAATGATAATAATAGTAATAATACACAGTAAATAATTAAAATAATCATACGAAATAACATTGATAATGATAATAGTAATACATAAGGAAAGTCAATAAAAATGATAATCTGTATTTGGTCTCCCGACCATACTACTTAAACTTTATTTCAAAATTAAGATCAACGAGTTTAATTTATTGCTAAGGGATCCTATAACGGAAACTCTATCGTTCCACAAGAATAATCTGATTTAGTTAGAACAACAATTTATTTAGGGTGGATTGTCGGAAAATCGCACAGATTCTGACGCAATAATTAACCCTGTCACTGCTGGTGAATTCTCCTCATAATACATTAAATTTTTAAGATCCTTGTCTATCGTTATTAATAAATAGATAACTTACTTATTTTCCGGGGTGGTCCTATTGTAAACAAAATTCCAAATGTGATGGAGTTATGCATATCAAAATAAATCTCCTCTGTATTGATTATGGTGTTTTGATTTATGAATACATAATCGATCTTATTGTGGATGTCATCAAGGAAGTCAATTGAAATGATGTTTACATTCGTCACACTAATGTCTACAGTTCAATTTGTATATTGATTTTTGTGTCTGTGGTTTGTCGGGTCATGGTCGAGATGTAAACGACCGCGTGGACTCTGGTCTGGAAACTTTAATTATCAGATGGTTTTCACATAGACAGTCAAGCTTTTTGTGTTGGCGTCACCATGGTTCTCTGCTTATTGACGTTTATTAGAAACATTATGGAATTTTACTACGTTAAAATATTCAGGGGTTTTTTGTCTATCTACCTATTATGGACAGGTCTATCTGTAATTTTCGAATTGCCTACAATGGTCGTGTTTGTTGTCTGACACTTCCCAGTGCTCGAAGAAAATTTTCATATCATTCAATCTATAAACATCATGATACCAGTACCTCACCTCTGCTGCCCAGTCGTGGTATAATCGCGAGATTTTTATAAAAATTCCACTAACGATCGTCCAGCGATCACACCTAATATCCTTAACTAACGGCGCTCTTCCCGTAACTTTTAATCTTTCTGCTCGTCTCGGCCGACGTTTCCATTAGCCGTTACGAGTGGTAAAACGGTGCCCTGTGGGTAGAGTCCTGCGTCTTACAACCAGACCTCGCCGCGGACGACCGAGTTCTAAGGAATGCTCGACCCGCGATCACAACTAACGAAACTAAATTCGTCAACCGGACAACCGGCCTGCCCTCCCGACATCTATTGCCATACATATATATAGTTATGGGCACCTCTGTATAAATCATGAATGAAACATTATTAAGAGATATAATTATTACGAACATCTAAAATTTATATTGATAATAAAAAAAACTTATGCCAAAATCATAATAAAATCCAAAATCCTTAGTTATTGAATATTCCACACAATCGAATTAAATTAGAATGAAAATTTTAAAGTGTTTTTAAAGTTTTTGTAAAAGTTAAAAATAGTGAATTTGGTCACTGCTTATATAGTAATTTTATTCCTGTGTGCGACCAATAGGCGATTTTTCACCATTTTAAGGGCTTTTTATTGTTTCTATTAATTTAAAATTATTTTTGTTGGGCCAGAACGTAAACGGCCTTGAAAAATGTTTAAATGGATCAGAAACACACACGCAAAAAATAACACGCAATTTAAATAAATCAGGAAACACCAATTAAACCATATAAAATCTGAGAAATAAGAGAATTAAATATAAAATAATAAACATAAAAATAAATTAAAATATTAACAAAATGCACCAAGATCCGCACGATACCTACACAAATACAACAAGAAAACACAACAAATTCGACGAAATTGAAAAAATCAATTAAAGTTCATTAAAGTGAAATTTAAATCAAAAAATTTGAATTAGCAATAATTCAATAAAAATTCTAAATAAAAAAGTATAAAAATAAATCGAAAAATAATAAAAATAAATAATAGAATTTGGTAGAAAAGAACAAGGTCGAATTTTGTTTTACTACATCAAATTTCACACACCATAAAATTAGGTATATATATACTGATCCATTTTCACATTTAACTTAACCGTTTTTCGAAACACAACCATAAAACCATTTTTGAAAACCATATTTTCAAATCTTGAAGGATTTAAAACTATTCTCGACTATTTTAAATTGTTAATTTCAGACGAATTTGGAAACCTTTTTTAGGTGAGAATTATTTATGGTGGAACCCTCTTTCCACGTCACGTCCCTGCATCTCAATGGAGCTCTGCTCGGCGTTGGCGTGGGAAGAGAGGCATTTATGTTATTTTATGTTATGTTATGATGATTTTTATGAATTATGGAATGGCTAAAATGGGTAACTATGTTGTTTTATTATTAATAAATATTACTAATCTATATAACTTACTTTATATGCTTTTATAAATTGAAAATGTCGAAATTTTTCCGGCCCACAGCCGACACACAACGCAAGTAAATAAAATCTACATAGTACAGATGCATGTAAGTGCGTGGAAAACCGCCAATGATATGTACCCGTGAAGACTCAGCGTGCGCAACGCAGCGGTCGTAACGTCAATATTCATCCTTATAGCTGAAGCGAGAAATAAGGAAGAAGCCTCTGGCTGCTTCCTCGTTTCTCAATTCTGTAAAATCGACCTAAAATCATATTACATACGGCTTAAAATCACCACACCGAGTAGTCCAGTGGGCACTCAATAAATATAATATGAACATACTATGCCCTTAAGGTCTATTAAAGGAAAAGGGTACGGGGATGAAGTAAATTGAAATCGCTGATATAACCATTTTCGTGTTAATACTGTAAAGTAAATCAGATAAAGTTTGAAAAGAAAAACCCTGTTTCTAAATTCGATAAAGTTTATGATTAACGGTAAAATAAACCCTGTTTTTAAATAGATTCGATAAAGTTTATGATTAACAATAAAATAGAACCCTGTTTTTAAATTCGATAAAGTTTATGATTATCGATAGAATAAAACCCTGTTTCTAAATTCGATAAAGTTTATGATTAACGGTAAAATAAACCCTGTTTTTAAATAGATTCGATAAAGTTTATGATTATCGATAAAATAAAACCCTATTTTAGATAGATTCGACAAGGTCTAATAAAATTATGTTGTAAATAAATTAGATAAAGTTTACGATTACCAATAAATTAGCATTATGTTTTAAATAACTTAGATGAAGTTTATGATGACCAATAAATTAAAACCATGTTGTAATAAATTAGACAAAGATTTTTTCGATTTAACGTAAATCAAATGAATAAAGTGGGTTAAACTTGGGTTTGAACTAAATTAAGTACTAAAATCATGTTTTAACTGAGATTCAATAGACCCGATTGCTAACAGTAAATCAACCAGACGTCAATAACGACGAACAAATAAAGAGTTTCGAGACTAAAAGGTTAGAATAGTTATTGGATGAGGGTAAATCTCGATCTAAGTGATCGTATTAGGATAATGATAATAGTTTCCTTAATTAAATTATCATACTGCGCTTCGATAAGGTTAAAATAATCTTCCAACAAGAGAGGTACCGCGTTAACCAAAACCGATTATTTCATCAAATGAGACGGAATAGATGTGATGGATTAAATTTGAAAATGACCTCTACATTAACAACCTAATAAAAGCTTTAAACCAGGTAAAAGCCCAAGATTAATTAAATGTAGCATGAACATTAGACCAAACCGCGATAAAATTGAAGTAATTAGTATAATAATCAAAAATCCATTTTTACATTATGAAAAGTCCATTATAAAAACGTTTTATTAACGACAGAACACAGAAAAACTCACCGTCTACATCAAGGTTCGATGATAACCATAGTACAACCATAAATATCCCGACGAAACGATGAGTAAAACCCTCCATCCGAGGAAGATAATAAATTCCAAATGCATGGGTAGCATAGTATTGCGAAGGAGTCCCCGAGCGCTACGGCGAAGTACGAATATTTTTTCGCATAAGTACACCGATCAGAATATTCAAATGAGCATCGATATTAAAAATTCCGAAACGGTTTAAATTAACTAAGCCAGACACGTCAATAAAATTAAGTCGACTTAAGTAATATAAACAAAACATGATCTACCACGACGAAATTATCAATTCCCAAGCAGACCAGACTACTGAATATCCGTTCGAATGTCGACATAAAGTGCACAATGATAAACTAAAATCGATTTTTCCATCATCATGCGTTAGAAGTGATGAAACTCATCAAACTCATCAATTTAAAATACCATTTTACCCGATAAATAAGAACCCCCGCATAAATTAAATTGGGTAACTAACTCTCAACAAATTAGCCCTTCATGACTCCCAGAGCCGATAGCGACATCCCCAAACGTCGGGTCAAGTTACCAAGTCATGCTACTTTTTGATTGATACCCATTAAAAGTCCCACAATTAAACCGAGTCCAGACGAACCCTCAATGTTAGCCGCCATCACACTTAACCATAAGCACGCCAAATCTTGGACCCGCATACATAAACGCACTTCAACCAATACAAAGAAATTCCTCCTCATAATATTAATTTTCATAATTTAATTCCCAATTGTTGCAGAACATGTCCCTCAATCAGACAACCGTACAATCAACTGGGAAAAAGCGCTCGAGAGTGATTCTACGAGCCGCAGACGCAATAGTCGGACCCCGGTCACAGTGGCCTTATCCTATCCCTTGGAAAGCACGGGATCCGAGTAGTAACCCACACGAATCCGAAAGACAACAGTATCCAGCCGCCGAAATATTTGCTAACGCACAGGACCTCCTCACCCAGTGGGAGCGGGTGCAGGAGCGGGTGGATTTGCAGGTAGTCAAGGCAAGGATGTACCTTGCAAATGTGATGGAGGACATCCTTGCCGGGCGAATCGCTGTCGCCTATCCACACCGTTCAGTTCGAGACACCAGGCGCCCATACACGGTAGAAGCCCTCAAGCAAAGCCTAGAGCGGTATGGCCCAGACAACTAATATAACAGAAACAACATAGTGTAGTAATTGATCAATAATAATTAGAAATTTGTGTGTTCCCTTTTCTCTCATGTAACTGGAATTAGCTTTTGATTTGCTTGAAAAAATTAAGGTTACTCAACTAGACTAATCATAAATTGAAGTTGCATTAACCCATTTAATTACAGTGATGTCCTCTCTAAGGATCCTACAGACCGAACTAGACCGCGCGAGGCAGACGAATGCAGGGTTACTCAGTCAGGTCCTGCAATTGACTCGCGAGGTGCAGCAGCTCAAGGCGACCTGTTTAGACCCTAAACGGACGAAGATACTCTACCAACGACTCACCGCAGCTCAAAAAGGCTGGGCCGAAGAACGCCAGCTCAATCGGAGTCTGCGCACACAAGTCAGGGGTTTAGAGGTAGCCCTAGCAGTCTGTCGGGAAGGGGAAGCGGTAACGTATCCGCTCATCTTCGCCCCTTCCCAACTACCGAGTCAACGCGTCGTTGATGGTGCCGCACCAAGCTCAGAGGCGACAGCCATTCAACCGACCATCCGCCGGCCGGGACGCAAGGAACGGGCCCGACGCCGAGCCGCACAAGCGTCAAGTCGATCAACTTAACTTATCATTGATATGCATGTCCTTTGTTTGTTAAATAAATCAGCTCTCATGTATTCAGTCATAGTGGGGTAGACTCGAAATCATCTATACTAATCAGTCTAAATTTAATTCGCATTCCACGCAAGGGACCGAGCAAAGCGAGCATAGGTCTTCTATCGACAGCTCGTGAACCCGAGGATTGTCCGAGCAACTATAGTACTAGCACATGGTACTCAATTTTTGCGGGCAACCCACCACTTGAACACATTACCAACGTTGCCTAGCAACGGGTGCCAAGTGGCGATCAGCATCATTTTGTATGGCGTTACTAGGGCAACTAGAAGGATAAGCAAGATGCGAAACCCTGTAACCCACCATTTTTATAATTTTTCATATATTAATTTTATGTTATTGAACTCTATTTTTTATTATCATTTTCTATGATGTTCTTTTTAGCCCTTAACATTTTGTTTCTTGGTCGCCGCTTCTGCCTATGTTTTTTTTAAACCTTATTTTTCAAGGTTTTGGCAGTTTATTTTATTTCATGTTTCTATCTGCCTCTGCATGCGTTGATCGATTTTATTAATATATGTTGCTTTTATTTTATTTTTGGTTTCTGCTTGTGGTGCATGTGTATGTACAATGACCATTTTCCTTATTTTTATTTTTATTACAATTTTTGTTTTAATTTTGGCTCTAAGCCCAACACAAAGTATGATATATTTTATCAAATGTCAAGAAAATATACAACGGTGGCCTGTACTTGATATTAGTAGCACAAAATCTGGTTTCAAAATATCTAGGCAAAACTTCCTTTTCAAATTTGGAGAGGAACTGTGCCTCATTCTCAAAATTCTGCTCAGATATTGGTACCTCCAATGTCTTCAACAAAGACTAGCCCAGACGTTATTCGAAAAAAGGGCAAGTTTTCCAATCACGATAGCAAAACGATAATGCGTTACTCGATTTGCGCAGTTGTGCTGCGGACAATGTGCCAGTAAATCTGCATTACTTGCAAACTTTGCGTTTCAGATCGGTAGAAATGAGCGTATGAATATTGAAAGATGTTGACTGTCTATTCATTGTTGTGATTAATGGATTTATACTAAGACGAGAAAATTACAACAGTAATGATTATTAGAGGCTTATGTATGCAACTTTTCCATTGGTTCTAGTGTTAAAGACATTCAAGACAAGTGTTCTCAGTAGTTTAGACATTACAAGTTCCAATAATTACTAATAAATATTTTCAATATGTATACATTTAAACACTTATGTTCAAGTTTAGAATAACTATTTATAACCATTTAAAAGACATGTACTCATAACATTTTGTATATTAATTTTTGGATACAATGACCTTATCAACATCGCACTTCCAAAGAACATCAAGTGGATTTGTTATACATAAAGTTATTATTCTATATTTTAGAGAATCTATCACAGTGTAACTTTGTATATTACATTGACTACTCTACCAAATATAAAATGTGATATTATTTATTGATTGCACACATTTTTACTCATCCAAAACGAACAACTAATTATAGAATGCTATGTATTGAACCGACCCAAGTTGGAATTCTAAGATAAATGACATTTGATTAAAATAATTCGATTTCAATACAATTTCCACTAAACAGTTGATATTAATAAATGGTTACCATGAACAAATTTACAACAATTAAGATAATTTTAACATCTCAATTGGAATAATGATGATAGTTACTTAGAACACTGGTTGGCATGGACAAGCACACGCGCAACATAAAAAACAGAATTGATCAGCTCATACAAGAAATAAATACAATTAAATTTCGATAAGTCATTTTTCATAGTCATGAAGTTCGGACCTTTCCTGGGACATAATTGCGATCGATCGTTTCATCTTGCAGAAACATGTGTAAACATTTTTCATTTTGAGCTAGAGGATGTCCAGCTATTCTTTATAAATAAGATTATTAAATACTAAAATAACAAAAACAAATTTTAAATGAAATTTCAAAGTCAATCATTTCATTTGATCTTTTCATCTTTCACAAATGTCAATTAAATCAATCGATGAATTTGCGGCCAATTAAATGATCGACTTGACCAAAAATTCTGTTTAAAAAATTTATAATTTTTATTATTTTGTTTCTGTAAATTTTGTAATTACTTTATTTATTGTGTTGAATGAGTATTAATTTTATTTTTTGTAGAATTAAATTTTTTTCGTTTGAATATTTAATTTCAAATTTAAAAAATCACTAAAAATATCTAATAAATTAAAATAATGATTTCCCCTATGACACAGTGTAATTTTAGTCCATTTTGACACCCTCCATATAAAACAATCAATAAAGTGATTTATAAATCACATTTTTATCAAATTAATATCGAAAATCAACAAATTTTACCATAAATATTTATTTGATATTTATAATGATTTAATTAGTTTGACTACAGTCCCGAAAAGTTATGTCCCCATTAAATATTACATCACAAATCTCTGAACCCCCTAAAATAATTAAATGTAACATTAAATCAAGGGGTTCGATTTATTATACTGGTGTATTCAGAGATCAGAACGATTAAATTTTGAAATATGACGGTGTGCGTAACAGAATACAACTAATCAAAAAATTAAGAACTTGTTTATGTTTGATATAGTAATGTGACATCACACGTTATTTTTGAAAGATCTCGTATTAGTGGTTCATAACTTGGATGTGATAGAAGTTTCTTAATTATAGTTTCTTAACTATAGCTCTATATCAACTTTGGTGACCTATACTCTCTAATCTTTCCTTCAATGCATTGCACTTTTCTGAAAATGCAATATGATAACGAGTTGATAGACATAAAAATCCAAAAATCGCTAAGTGATGTTTTAAGTGTGACTCTTTCAAAAAAGGAGCCTCATCTCAAAAGCATTATTACAATAAACGTAGCCCTATAAAATTAAGTCTTGTTTTGTATGTATATGTTAATTTATCTGGGTTATTGTGTAGAACACTACCCTAGACTTTTTAAAAAAAATTAAAAATAATGTTAATGTTTTTGATATTGTTGGGCTAAAAGCCATCATTAAAACAAAATAAAACAACCATGAAAATTCATGTTTGAGAATTATGAGAATGGCTATTATAACAGAAATTAAAAATATAATAAAAAACATTAAATAAAACAAAATAAAAAATAACATAATTAATTAAAACAAATAATTAATAAATTTTGCACGAAAAATACATAGAAAAATAAAGTAAAAATATAAAACCGCCAAAACCTTGCAAAAGAAGGTCTAGAAAATACATAGGCGGAAGCGGCGACCAAAAATTTAAATAACAAAGGATAAAAAGAGAAATAACCAAAACGGAACGATTAGGCAATTAAAAATAAAGATTTACGAAATATTAAGAAAATAATATCAAAAAATAGAGAAAAATAAGGAGAAAAATAAAAGATTTAAAATAAAAATTAAAACAATAAAAACCCCCAAAAAATAGCCGAAAAAGGCTCAAAATACTCTGATTGGTCGCACACACGCACGAAAACAGTATGAATACAATAGCCATTGTCATAATATTTAACCTTAAAAATTTTGAAAACTTAAAACTTTAAATTTGAAATTCTGAACTTTGACAATTTTGGTAAGTTTGTACTTTGTTGAATATATTTTTGAAATGTTTATGGTTTTAAATTTTTAATTTTAATCATGGATGGTCGCGATACTTTTAGTATCGACGACAGGTCCCCCTGATTTAACATTATTTTATATATGCCCTAATTTGTGGAAGATGGTGTGGCTGGATTCAATTCCCTCAGTTGAATTTGAGGGATGTTGATGTGCTGCCTTGTCGTCAACCACTCTTCGGTGTCTGCCGGCATGGTCAGGTCTTGTCACACTGATCGCGGAGTAGGACGCCGTCGTACTTCACCGTGGCGGCCATTTCAATGTTGGTCGGAACGGTAGGGATTAAAATTCGGGAAGATCGACACAGCTAAGGGGACAACATTCAAATGAATGTTTAGGTAGGAATACATTTTTCAAAACCTGTCGAATGTTGATAGTGACGGGGACGACTAGGGTTAAGCCGTTAGAAACAAAAAAATGGATCAGTGAAATTAAATTTTTTTTTATACCTTTGTAAGAAATGTTTTTATAGAACATTTTCAACCAAAAATTCCTCTTTCATAAACTCAATAAATGACTGGAGCATCGGGATTTTTCTTTTCTACATCGGATATTTTCATTTTTACTAGTTTTACCGCCAAATAGGACATCTTAGCAACTAATATTAAATTATGAATGAATATGACGGAGAATGTTTGAGGAGTGTTCTAATTATTAATTTTAAATTTTATAACTATTATATTTAATTTATTTATGAATATAACACATTGATGGAATGAAACTCTTCCTCGTTTAGTCGTTGACAATCTCAAGAAAATCATTCTGAAAATCCTTCTCAAAAACGTTTTTCCATACTCTCAAAAAACTCTTTTTCTCAAAATGCAGCCAGGATACAAAATTCCCAAAATACCTCGAAAATCAAATATTATGCCTACTCAATTGGATCATAGTACTTGCCAGCAGAAATATAACAAACTGTTCGAGGAGCTCGAACGCACGCTCGGCACGTGGTTCGCTCCCGAAGCGGTCAAAATCCTCCAGGATAAAATCCACCGGCTGTCGAGATGCCGAGAAGAACTAATTGCAGAGAACCGGGCTCAGCGGATCATAATCAACGATCAGAACGCCGTCTTAGTAGCTTCATTCACGGAAGCCGAACTGGTAAAACGACTGGCGGGTCGCAATCAAGCTGGTCCAGCTCAAACACCCAGGACCAGTAAGAAGCACCATCCCAGCAAAAATCGTCGTAGCCGTGAACGACGTCGAGTCGAAGGTCTCACGTGCTAAATAATGCGGCGCAGGTGCTCGAAGAAGCTGCTGCACTCGTCGCGGAGCAGCATCCGGAATTTGTGAAAGAAGACAACACCACACTAACCCCGAAAAGACCAAAAGAACCTATGCTTCAAATCCATGCGAAGGAAACTGACGAGATGCAAGTATGCCTGGACATATTGCCCGACAACAATTCCACAACTACAACGAAAGGGAGATCGCCGACTCTCGCGAGTTACTGGGTTGACGATTTCGGAGAGGAATTACATCATTCCGTTCCCCAGGTTGGAACCACACCATTCCAACCCCTCCGGAACAAACGAAAGTTCCCCGTCGATAACGACGAATGACCACCCAGTGGAAAGGAGGACGGACTCCATTCTCATAATATTATTTGTAAATTTATGCAATAATTATAATTTCTGTGATTTCGTTTTGAAGAATTTTGTATTATCTAATGAAAGTAGATTTTTTGTAATTCTTGTTATCGTAATAATTCTTTGATTTCTCTAATTAATTGAATGATGAATGGATGCCTAAAGTTTGGTCGGATTGTATTATGATGTTGATAAAACCTTAGGTATGCATGAAGTATGTTGGGATAGTTCTTATTTCGCTCGTAAAGCCGAAATTGAGAAATCTCAGTTAACAGGAAAATAAAGTTTAAGTTGCTATTATAGAGATGCTAATGAATAAAAAGCAATTATGGTTAAAAGATGAAATAAGTATTCTCGGAGTAGTTTATTTTCTTAAATTGTTAAGGAGGTTGTGTTAAACCCAAAAAATTCGGCTGATATAACGGAAATTTTGATAATTTACATAAAAATTTAAATTTTCACATGTTATTTAAATAAAATGCTTTATAATTTAAAACAAGCTTCTAGGTTAGAAAAATTAACCTATTTTCAGTAGTTTAGGCAATTAAAGCCGGAAAATTAGACAAATTAGAGAAGCTGAATTTTAAATGTTTATTCGTAAAAATTTCCCTTCGAAAGCTTCTAAATCATCATATTTAAATTTTATTGATTAAATACCTAAAATTAGTCTTGGCTAAATTAAATTAATAACGAATAAATAAGTGACTAAGCGTTTAGTAAGGATACGTATTACTATAACCTATACCAAATATTTTGTTATGTATTAAAGCGACCAGGGGAAAACAATATTCAGGACGTATACTTAGGTTCGTCATAGAATGATGGGAAAGGGGTGCATGGATATCGAGAAAGTTAAGGGAGTTAGGTAGACGTAAGACCTTCTATCGGCCGTCAGGAACCCAAAAGCGAGATTATCACAAGGAGTAGTCTTGGAAACGTGGCTCACCTGCTTGTGGACTCTCGGCTGCTATATACAGTACCAACATGGGCTTGCCCATGGGTATACAGTGGTTAGGTCAAAATTGTGGGGCGTCGGGGTGAGAAAGGAAATACCCTAGGAAATGCAAGAGTAGTTGAGGAAGTAATTTGAGATGAATGAGCTTAGATTAAAACAAAATTAATTCTACCCAGTACGCCAACAATATATTTGTGGAACATTTGAGTTTGGATCACCATTAATAAATACTAATAATTTACTTTTTTGTAATTATTAAAAAAATCTAGGGTAGTGTTCTACACAATAGCCTTTATTTGTTTTTGTGATTACTTAAATAAAGAAATACTAACAAACTTTTCAAGGCGATAAAAGAACTTATTTTTAGATTTAAGACGGAACAGATCACTAAGGTTAAGATCCACTACGAATATATATATATATATATATATATATATGTGTGTGTTAGTTGTTACAAGAAAATCTTCTAGATTGTTTTCCGCTAGTATACATTATCCAAAAATTTATTAATTCGACAATATTTTGTTAAATTATCAAACAAAATTCTACAACAAATTTTCAGCTTCGAATTAAATATTTTTTCACAACAATTTATCAAGAATTTAATATTTATTTATATTACAGTCTCGGCTTCCGAAGTGAAAAAATTGATATTTTGTCAATAAAATCAATAAACAAATAAATTAACATATCAATATTGTGTAAAGAATACTCCAAAAGTAATTTCCATTATGCTGGATTAATAAAATCAAAACAGAATAAATCAGTTGAATATAAAGAGATAACAATCCATCGATTGAAAAAAACTATCTTTCAAAGATTGTCAAAAAGTGTTCGAAAATGCGTAGCGCACTACCTAATTGTGAAATGCTTGAGCAGAAAAAAATTCTTTTAATATGTAAGTGAAATTTAACTTTCTGTAGGACAGATCAAAATAACAATACTCTTATTTTCAAAAGTGAATTAAATGCCAATTGATGCAGAATTAACTATTTTTTGTAATAAAAATTGGGTTTGATTATCTGGTTCCCGCGCGTTCCTTCGCTTAAACAATTTTCTTTAATATAAAAAATAACTGAATCAATCCCTATCCATACTCTTAAATGAATCGAATAAGTTTACTAGGGGCAATCTACTCATATGACAGTTTGAACGATGCAATGCTTTGGGCTACACAAATATGAACCCAAATATATTTTGGTTGAAGATTCGCAGGTGGAACATTGGGGTTTCGACCAAAGGGACATAATGTGACAGTGAGGATATAAAAAAAGTTAATATTTTGGGGTAGTTTTAAGTGGATTTGGTTTAAAAGCACTTAACGAGAAATTACAAGAGTTTCCTTAGAACTGATATATCAACAATAGTAAATTTTCTCTTACTATAAATACTTGAGGCAATCTAATAATCAGATTAGCTATATGATTAAATGTTTGTCATAAAATGTGAATCACCTCGTGTTTCATTTTTTCCGAGAAATTTAAAAGAATAAAATCGCTTTTTTCCTTTTCGATACTTTATTATATTTTCCTTACATGACAAAAACAATTTCCAGGCTTTAACAAACAAGATTTTTAAAAACGCTAAAAAATATGTTTATTTTATTTATTATAATAACTTAAATTTAGATATAAAAGACATTGTATTTTCTACAAAATTTGACTATGAATCAGATTTTGAAGAAAATACAATGTCTTTTATAAATAAAAACAAATCAGAGGTGAAAAACAAAAAAGTTCTTATAACATTAAACTTTTGTGACCTATACTCTCTAATCTTTCCTTCAATGCATTGCACTTTTCTGAAAATGCAATATAACGGGTTGATAGACATAAAAATCCAAAAATCGCTAAGTGATGTTTTAATTTTTTGAAAATTCTAGATTAAAATCTATATTAAAATTTATAAACAATTCTCTTATTTTTTTAATATTTGAAAAATATTTTGTGACAGTTTTTTAGGTGACTTACACCGAATTGCATTTAATTTCAATTAGTATCAGAACTTCGGTCTGATAGTAATATGCTCGAAATTTTAACTTGAGTTCAGCACAAAAAAATTCACTAAAAATACAAATCCTTACATTAATAATAACAAACTGAAATAAATTTTAAGATAAATTTTTTAACAGTCAAAAAATTTCCCCGTTGAAACTCTTAATGACAATCTTGTGAAAAAATGATTATTTAAAAAAAAAATCAAAGACATTTAAAAACAATTTGAATTATAAGTTTAGTAGATATAGAAAGATATTTCATAATTCTGCTATTGAAATTTATTCTAAATTTTTTGATCATTGTGCAAAATATTGTGTATAATATAAACCGGTGAGTAAAAAATACAGTAGTTAATTTGTGGACGTAAATTGTAATGTTTTAATTGTGCAATATTATTTTGGAATTACGATTTTCAAAAGTAAAACAATGTAAAAGTCTTAAATGAATTACCAAAATAAATCATAGGATCGACAGTGTAGCTAATTGTGTTAAACATCAATTGTGTAAAATCAATTACAAAACAATTACTCAGCAACAAATATGAATATAGTGCTGTTTTATATCACATAATTTTCAATAAACATTTCTTAATCAAATTATAAGTAAAAATAATGCTCATAAATAATGAAAACAATTGATAAAATTATTTCAGTGTTAGATATTTAAAATTAGAGGTTTTAATACCAGCTGTTTAATTATAGTACTAAAATGTTAGATTTAAACTGATATAAACGTTTTGAATTTGTAAAAAAACATTCAGATCACAGTATTATTTAATCACAGTATTTTTTATGTGAATTACTTCGAAAGGACTAAAACGAGACTTTTGCTTACCGTTGTAATACTTAGGTAAACGGTATACGGCATTTAGCTAACATAACATTATCATATTCTTAACATTATATTTAGTACTTTTAACTAGACTCTATGAATTTGATTCAGCTAAAACTATTAAGTGCTAGAATTAAATATAGTTATTAGTAAAATTTGAATTTATCAGTCATCTTTTTATTCCGATCCAGGGCCATCCATGTATTATGTACGCATAAAACTCATGATTTTGATATCGCTCCCTTTTCTGTTGATCCTCGTACGTATTAGGACCCTTTAACTCTATGCGTACACACTTTACCCATAAGTATCGAAATGCATTAGGGTAACCGATATTTTTAATATTGATTTTAAAATAGTTCTTATTTATTATCTACTATAATAATATTGTGTTGTCTCAGATAAGATTAAATAATAATAATAATAATTATATCCCTAATAATTAACAAGAATAATAACCTAGATTCGTGCAGCCTGATCTTTTATTGCGAACCATGATTAGAAAGAATATAAAGATTAAACTTGCGTGAGAGTTCATTATAAATCTTATAAAAATAATTAAACTCTGTAGAAACTTGCAGTTATGATAAATTTTCCACAATAAAAAAATGTCGTTGAATCGATTGACTAATAAAAAATATCTCTAAAATTTTGTATAGATCAATGGTGCCCAAATTACGGCCCGCCACATTTATCATAACGGTTCACGATCAATTATAGAGGGAAATTTAAATTATTTAGTTTTATATATGCATACTTAATTTCCCAAATAAGTAATTATAATAAAACAATTAAACATACAACGAATGAAACAAAATTCATTAGATCCAAAACAGAATTTGTTTAAAAATTTAAAAAAGATATCCAAAAGACTACGGCAGGTTTCGCATTAATTTTAATTTTTTTCTCTTTGAATAGATTGTTATTTAAATTACTGAATGTGTTTTTATTGATTATTTATTTGTTTATCATTTTCATTTGAGAATAAACAAAGTGGTTTGATCCATTATAGATTTTAAAGCACTTATGGCCCGAGAACATTCTGGCAATTTAAAAAATGGCCCGTAGTTGATAAAGGTTGGGCACCGCTGTTTTATATATCATAATGATCAGCTGTATACTTGTGAAAGCTGGGATTATGTTTCGACACTGGAAAAACTGATATTGGATCGAACATTGAAGTGATTAACTTCAAGATAGATAATTTGAGTAGTGTATACAAAATATGATGACAAGAACATAGAACAGAATATTTTGATGAAGGAGCTATTTATTAAACATATATTAGTTGAATCTGTGTAATTGTGTGGTACCAGAGAAAACATGATAAATTTGTGTTTTTTTTGTTTTAGAATTTTTGAATAAGTGCGAAAATGAAAAAATTAAAAATGTCATTGGTTATTTAAACAAAAATGAAATTGTTAATTAATTTAATATTGAGTCAGTCATAGACGGAGCTCCATCAATGCAAAAGTTCCGGGAGATATTATATTTTTCCATATAATTATTAATAATATTAAAAACATCTCGAACAGTTGTAGTTTCAGTTAACTCATTGCAGCAAAAAATTGACTAACTATATTTTCATTCCAAACAAATCTTATAAAGGCTAACAGCTGAGATTTTCCACTAATGTCGGTTGACTTATATACTTGTAGCGCAAACATTTTCTCGATCGTGATGACTCCAATTACCTGTTGTTCGATATCCTCTGACATACTCAAGATTCTTCTACTAACAGTGTTTTTAGAAAGTAGTATTTTGATCATTTCTTTTTCAGCTTCATTTCCAAACATGATTCTCACAATTATTTGACAAGCAGTTAAAATAAGGCTTTCAGCTATTAAGTGTGACTTTCTTTTCTTTGCAATGAGCCTAGCAATAAGATAGCTAGCTTCTTGAGCTTTCTCAGATGCCTTTACCAGTTTTGATTGTATGTTGTTGCAAATTTTTTGAATTTGAACGTTTTGAAAATAAACTGCTGTTTTAGTAGATAAACTTGAGTGTTTTGATTTAAAATGTCGTTCAAGCTTGTTTGGTACCATTAACTCATTTTATAAATTTTCATCACACACAATACAAATTGGAATTGGAATTGTATCATTATCGAACCATGAAAATCCAATATTTAAATGTGATACTATACACTTCCGGAAAGCTACTTTAGTTTTTTTGCAACATTGTCTGTGTCGTTTGTCAAGTTTAAATTACTTTTTAAACCTGTTTAAACTACCATTTTTGAGTTTGTGGAATCAATAGCATCAAGTTTTGATTTTTAATAATGGCTTCTTCTTTATTTGCTGATCTTTTTCGAATAATAAATTTATCCATCGATTCTTACGGCAATGTAATTGAATTTATACATAGCAGACAGCAATTATATCATTCAATAGTACTCGCACAATTAGAAATGAAGATACGAAATGTATTATTAGTAAGTTTTGAATAATAAATTTAATTACAATATTTTTATAAAAACCAAATATTTTAAACACAAATTTTTTTTGCAAATTTTATTAAGTATCCTTATAACAATAACGATGCCTTATAAATAACAATATAGAATTTGTGGGAAATCGCATTTCATCTAACGGGATATTTTTTTGGTTGAAAAATTTTTGGAATCACCAACGTTACAAAATTTTGGCCTACTGGATATTATTTATGGATTAATTTTGAATTATGAAAAGTAAATAAATAAAATATAATTCCGCGACACACTGGTGTGTCGCGATAGCCAACTTTGGGAAACACTGACCTAATATATAGTTTTAATAATTAAACAGGACCGTCTTAAGAAATTCGGCGCGTGTGGACTAAAAATTATGCGCCAGTCTTCGTAAGAAAATTCACAGAATAGCAAACGGGAGCGGGAGAAATATCTTAATGTTGAAATTTAAATACTTTAATAATCGGATCGAGCCCCATTTGACATCCTGGCTAAGATCGACCCCTGCGGTCTATATAGACCTATTTCGCGACCTCTGATCTAGTTTATCAAGTGTTAAATAACATACGGCAATATATTCTCGAGAATCAGAATAATATTTAACATTTTTAATCGTTTCAGGTATCTCTATTTGTAAGCTAATTAGGAAGCCTCCCTTATTATCCCTTTATGTCCCGTTTATAGACCTATTTCGCGACCCCTGATCTAGTTTATCAAGTGCTAAATAACATACGGCAATATATTCTCGAGAATCAGAATAATATTTAACATTTTTAATCGTTTCAGGTATCTCTATTTGTAAGCTAATTAGGAAGCCTCCATTATTATCCCTTTATGTCCCGTTTATTGAACCTCCATCGCCAGAAAATATTATTTATTCAGGCACAATATTGTTTTCATTGAAAACATTTTAAAACTGTATTGCAAAGTTGTCCAACCCAAATAATGATCTTCCGGGCCACTTTGGAAAAGCATCCTAACTCCTCGGGCCACATTAAAAAATTCCTCATATTAGATTTAGATACACTGTTTAGATTTTCTAGGAGTTAAAATTGAAACATAAATGGTCAAGACGGACTACATGCGGCACGCGGGCCGCAGGTTGGACACCCCTGCTGTATTGTATTCAAAAAACCTATTAATACTTTACGAGCATTAAAACATAAGTTGTTATTACGAGAAAAGATAGCAAGTAGTGTCATGTATCCTATTTAAGCCACTTGTAGGCCACCCATTGCTACTTACTAAATAATTAATAATGATTTATAATTGCCCATGTAACGTCACGATTTATTTAGACTTATTAATTGTGAAATATTTATTATTTAGCAAGTAGCCAAGGGGTAGGATATCACAACGTGGCCTAGGTAGGACGCATGTCACTAGTAACTGTGCCCATTATGTCCCTTCACGTGAGATATTTTTAATGAACGCATCCATTTATTTATTAAAATTTGGGATATAATAGTATTCCATTAGAGCGAGCAAGAATTCATAATATGGACAGATTCACGTTATTCAAATTAGTGCTAAACTATAAAATAACACGCGATTTATTGATTGACAATGAGCTGGGACCTGAGAAAATATATTTGTTAATCAAATTTTAAATGGGTTTCACTGTATTTCTTTGCGGGTCATTCTTACAATGAATTATAAATTTCCTCCCACGTGATTGTGCATTTCCAGAAATGAAATAAATGAAAAGTGTTATTAATAAAACTATCAAAATAAGCAAAATCAATATTAAAATGACTTTACTTTAAAAAATATAAAAAGAAACAGAGATTTTTTAACCAAAGAGTAAATTCCCAGGTTTTCTGATACCAGTCGTGGTTTACTTCTTCGGAACTTATTTTAGTAATTGCAGCTCGATCCTTATTTAAATAAATTTTTAAATCCTAAAAAACATATCAAATTATTCAAGATCTTCGATTAACTTTCAGACCTAACTAATTCTAACTAATAATCTAGTAAGTTATTAATAATGAAAGTAATATTAATAAATTTCAATTGAAATATAACAATATTTTTTTAAAAAAATTAAATTCAATATTTAGAAATACAACTAGAAATATTATTTAATAAAGAAATTAATAATGAAAAATTAAAATATTGTTTAAATAACTTGTTAACAAATTCTTCTAAGCCTTTCCGCCTTTCTTCGATAAAATCCTCATCAAAAATTCCATCATCACCCCGAAATGGCAATTGACGTTTCCAAGCTTTACCAGGAAGTTTGGGCACAACAATCTCAATATGAATTAAGCTTGATTATTTGCAATATATTAGTACTTTGCTATCTCTTTCCAACTCAGATCTTAGCCACTCAAAATCACTATACCGTCGACGAACTGTTGAATCTTTGTATTTAAAAACTGGCAAATTAGTCTTTAGAACATACAACAGAATTAAAATAAAAATAAAACGAAAAACCCTAACATTTAATCGAACTTCATATGTTGTATAACGTCCTTTTCCAACACCAAATGTTTGTGGTTTGCTAAGATCAATTTCTAAAAAATTTGCAGGAGGCGAATATGCATCTTCAATTGTTTGCTTCTTTGGGGCCAAGCGGCTTGTTACAGCATTAGACATAATGTTTCATCAAATATTTTAACTTGATTAATAAAATGATGTCTCAGAAATTCTGTTAATGTGCAAATTTAAATTAATATAAACTTTGCATGAAACGAAAAAACAATACTTTATTAAAACAGTCAATTTATTAGGCATGAAATATGATTTCTTTGTAATGAAAAAAATTTATTCGTTTTAATAAACATTTATTATTAATATAATACATCTTTATTACAGGTATTTGATATGTAATTAAAATTTTCATTCCTATTGTCATAAATGCTCCAGTTCACTATCAAATAAATGATTTTAAATGTCTTGTCCATTATAAATTAGAAAATGCAAGAGATTTTAAATACTTTTAGTTAGTGATGGGTACCTGACAGAGGAAGAAAATTGTTGTGCCAGGACTAAATTTTGTTTAAATGAATTCGAAATAGCGCGCATTTATAAATTACAGGAAATTTATATAAATAGTCGTTAAAGAATCTAACACACTAACGTTCACAGGTACAATCGAACCAAAATATGGCGGTGATAAGAAGTAAACTTATAACTGTTCAAGGAAATCAGATAGTGTTGGGCCAGAACACAAACGGCCTTGAAAATTGTTTAAATGCATCAGTAATACAGCACGAAAACCCAGCACCAAGATAACTTAAAATACAATATACAACATCAACTAAACACTTTAAAATATGAGAGAACATAAATAAATATAAAATCAAAAAACATAAAAGTAAAATAAAATAAATACAAAATGCATCAAGAACCGCACAAAATTTACATAAAAAATAATATAATAACAAGAAAATTTGACCATAAAATGACCATTTATATAAAAGTAAAAATTATTGAATTAAATGAATAAAAATAAAATATTTTTGGTTGAATAAATTTAATTAAAAATGTTAAAAATAAATTACCAATTTAAATTAAGAAATTAATAAAAATTTAATTTAGATAACACAAATAATTTCAAGGTCAAATTTGTTTAATCGCAATAAAAATAACACGCAAGGTTAAGGTCAAATTATAGGTATATATACTGATGTGTTTTGACAAATTTTTAAGCTAAAATCTAACGTTTAAGCTAACGTTTAATCTTACGTTTCAGTCTTGTGTTTTGGTCTTAGGTGTACAATATTATCTGTAAGCGCATGAGTGAATATCAAATTATGTATTGATGACTAATGATATGAATCGAAGATATTATATGAACTGATTGACTGATAATTGAAAATGTTATGAATTATGATATTGCAAATTACCAATATATGCTGACGATTTTATGAATAAATATTTTATTGCATCGAAGCTTTTACCCGATCGGAATGGTAACATTTATTTATTTCCTTTTTCCTGGCCCACAGCCACACAACATGCAAGCTATTAAACTAAAACATAATTACCAAGCTGTGTAAGTGCGGTTTCTCCGCCTATAGCTTGTGCCCGTGAGGGTTCCGGCGTGCGTAACGCAGGAACTCGAACGTCAAATCATTGAACCTAAATAGCGAAAGAGAGTAGCTTCAGAGTGGGTCTTTTGGCTCAACTTTCTTGCACTCAATTTTGATAAAATCGACATAAAATTTTAAACAACAATCGGCTCAAAATCACTAACACCGAGTAGTCCAGTGGGCACTCATTAACTATAATATGAACATAAATAGATCATAAGGACAAAGAGAGGGAAAGGGTAGCGGGGAAAATAGCGAAATCGTTGCAACAGTTAAAATAAATAGCCATCGGAAAAAGATTAATCCGAACGACCAAAATTACGAAAAATAATGTTTTAAATAATATATAATAATTGAATCAATTATGTTGAATTAAGACGGAAAATATGGGCAGAACGCTGCGCAAATTTTTGGAAATAGTTAAAACATTTATCGTAAAACTGTAAAATAAGGGCGGAATGCTGCTCAAATTTTCCGATTTAATTAGAATACTTACCGAAAATAGTAAAGTAAAAGTAGAATGTTGTTTAATTGTTGGTATAATATTAGTATAAAACTGGAAAATAAGGGCGATACGCTACTAAACTTTTCCGAATCAATTAAAATAATTATCAAAAATAGCAAAGTAAAAGTAGAATACTGCTCAATAATTGATAGGATAACTGGATAAAACTGCAAAATAAGGGAGGAACGCTGCCCAATTTTTTCAAATTAATAAAATACCTTATCGAAAACTGAAGAATAAGGACGGAGTAAGGCTAAATTTTTATATAAGTAAAATATTTTTTATAAAGCTGAGGAATAAGGACGATTCCCTACTAACAATATAATAATAATAATAATAATAATAATAATAATAATAATAATAATAATAATAATAATAATAATAATAATAACAATGATAATAATAATAATAATTATAATAATAGTAATAATGATAATGATAGTAATAATAATAAATATAATAGGAATGGTAACAATAAGGATAATAATAGCAATAGCAGTAATAATGGGTTAGGTAATACATATAATAGTATCAATGATAAGGCTAGCAAGAATAATGGGAACATTGTAGTTAGAATAGGAATAAGGGTAAGAGAGATACTGTATGGATATTTAACATAACGAAAGGTTTACAGGCCATAAACAAATCATCAATACAGATAACGATAGGAGAGACTATGGGAATAGACGTAACGATAAATGATAGGAGAATATGGGTTAACATTTGAAAGAGATAGGAGAATAATGGGACCTAAAAATCAAAAAGCGAGCATAGGCCTTCTATCGGCAGCTCGTTGGACCCATGGATCGTTCGGTCAATTATAGCACTAGTAATAGCGCTCACTTTTTGCGGACGATCCACCCACTCGAACACAGTTCCAACGTTGCTTAGCAACGGGTGCCGAGTGGTAAGCGAAAGAATATTTGTATGGGGTTGTCTGGGTAACAACCATATAGTTTCAAAAAATCAAAACCCAGAAACCCACCATACAAATTTGGGGGCTCAGCCGGGATTGAAGCTTTGTCTATTGGAAAAATCAACCCAACCAAGTCAAGAAACAACAGAAAGTTTGCCAGTACACCCTCAGCCGGGATGAAAGCTTTGTTAATTGGAAAAAGCAAAACAACCAAGTCAAGAAACCACAGAGAGTTTGTCAGTTCACCCTCAGCCGGGATGAAAGTTTCGTTGTTTGCAAAGAACCAAAGGAAACCAAAATAAAAATCTAAGGATCAAATAGAAATGTCGGGACGACATTTTTGCCATACCTCAGAGAGATGACATATAAACAAGAGAACGATTGATGGAAAACGAACAACATAGCTACAAGATAAGGAGAAATGTCAAGGAAATAAATGACTAGCCCGCCAAGTACAAATTTGGGGGCTCACTCGAATGAACGTTTCGATAGTTGGAAGGATCAACACAGCCAAGTTAAGAAACAATAGAGAGTTTATCAGTGCACCCTAAGCCGGAAATCAAGGTTTCGTTAATTGGAAAAAGCAAACGAGCAAGCCAAGAAATAACTGAGAGTTTTGTCAGCGCACCCTCAGTCGGGATTGAAATGATTTGTTTAGTCAAACAACCAAAGAAGACCGAAATAAGAATCTATTATCAAGCAGAAAATGTTGAACAAGAATGGAACTTAATAAAGAACGATAAAAAAAAAACGATTACCCTGACTATAAAATGAGAAAATATTTAATGAAACAAATGACTAGCCCACCAAGTACAAATTTGGGGCTCAGCATAAAGCTTCGTTATTTGGAAAGATCAGAATCATCAAGTTTAGAAATAACAGCGAGTTTGTCAGTACACCCTCAGCCGGGAAGAAATGATTTTGTTGGCAAAGCAAACAAAGAAAACCGAAGTAAAAATCTAATAATCAATCAAAGAAAATGTCGGGACAACATTTTACTAAACTCCAGAGAGACAACAATGGGAAAAGGGAAAGTATTGTGAAAAACGATGGATATCTCTACAAAGCGAGAGAATATGGTGATGAAACAAATGGTTCGCCCACCAAATATAAATTTGGGGCTCAGCTTCGTTATTGAGAAGAATCAAAACAATTAAGTTAAGAAACAACAGAAAGTGACCAGAAGATACAAGATGCAAAAAACAGAAAACGTCGGGACAACATTTTGCCAAAGAATAGAGCTTAATAACAAATGATAAAAACAATCAAGTTGGCTACAAAATAAGAAAAACAGTGCAATGAAATAAATGACTAGATACCACATACAAATCTGGGGACCATAAGAAAAAGAGAGATTAGCGGAAAGTTATGGAAAATGATGGATTTTTCTACAAAACGAAATGAAACAAATGACTCGACAAGTACAAAGTTGGGGACTCAGCAATGAACAAAGAGAACAATATACAGATTTCAGTTAGAAACAATAACAAGCAGGACAAAGTTGATACGACATTGGACAACTAATAATTCGTAAAAACATCAACCAAGAAATATTTAAAACGAGTTAGCGGCTAACAAACGGGAGAAGCAAGACATTTGAAAGTAACCACTGAGACGATATTTCAAACAGTTGCAGGAAGAAATAAAACAAAAACTACGAAAAACGACCAATGCATCTAGATGGAAAGCAAACTAACGAATGAAAGAATTTCAGAAAGAAAAGATCAGTGCGAAATAAGAAACGAAAACCTTTGTTTGATCATTCAAAGCTGAGATCTAATGATTATTGTACAACGGAAAACAAATTTCAAGGAAAATTAAGAAACTACCAATAATCTCAGGAGCACCCTCAACAGAGCATGAATGACGGTTCTAGATGGAAACAAATAACGATCAAAAACAATAAATGTTGGGACGGAATTTCACCAAAACGCAGACAGATAACAACGAAAAATATTGACAGAAACTTTGAAAAATGACCGGTTTGTCTACATAGAAAATAGAAACACATAGTATGAATTTTAGAAACGGTAGAACATAAATTCACTTAAGAGCAACCAGAATGTGAGTGTTATGAGGAACAGGAACACCGTCAAGATTAATGGCAAAATGCGGAGAAAAATCAACAGGAGAAAATTAGATAGTTTCACGAAATAAACAACAGCTTACTGGAAATCTACGAAAAGTAGATAGTATCGTTACAAATGAATTAGGAAAGATAGAAGGTATCTTAGAGGTTCTAATAATATGAAATAAACTTGCAAAAGGGAATAACAAAATCATAACAGATAAAACAATAACAGATAACCTCAGAAAATACATGAGCATAGTTTATCAAAAATGGCGGGATGAGGAAAAATAGAGAATGCAAAATATGATGAAAATACGAAGGAACAAAAACACCAGTTTAGAAACCACCTGAATGACGAGTATTGTAATAAGAGAGGAAAATATCAATAAATGTAAATAAACTAAAATACTAGATGCATAAAATTTCAAAATGAAACGATTCAACAAGAAAGTGGGGATAAAATTATTAATATTTGTAAAGCAGAAATCAAGGAAGCAAGAAACCATAAATAAATTATGGGTAAGTTGTATAAACCAATAGAAATCATCGTGTAAATATCATCCAAAAACCGTAGAAGTAAGAATAAAAATATAAAAAATAAATAAATAAATAAAATAAAAGTAATAAAAACAGGGAAAAGGTGGAAACCACGAGGGTTAAAGCGACTTGAAAAAGGGAAACCACAAAAAGGTGTCGTGTAAATATTGTATAAATAAATTAAAGAACCATATAAATAATAATTAGATAAGTATGAGAATGGCGGTTAGAATATAGGATAATTAGAAAACTAGAAATTGTCGAATTAATATTGGTTGAAATTAGACGAGACAAGTCATTTAAAATAATTTTAAACTTAGTAAATAATTAATTAAAAGTAGTTCAATAAAAAACAAAAATCAAAATTATTAAAGGAATTTCGTAAAAAAGGTTGCAACGATTCGAACCCTACTCCTATGAAATGAGAAATTGTAGCGGAAGTAACGAAAAACCGGTTGTGTGAATATCAAAAGACATGAGGCTAAGCGAAGCCAAATTAGATATTAAATGAGAAACAGATAATCGATTAAGTTAGAGAAATTGACGAAAAGATAATCCAAATGATGGAGAAACTTAGGCTTAGAAAAAAGGAAATGTTCAGGTGTAAATGAAATGAATAGTAAGAAATGAGCGTAGATGAATAAATGATGATGCTTGTTCAAAATGAAAATAAAGGATTAGGGATAATAATGAATTATGAAAATAATAGTCAGCAACCGGAATAAAATGATGAGCGAAAACGAGCACGATGAGTGGAGATTATTAATAATAATGAACGAGACAACAATAGCAACCAAAAGGTGTAAAACATACGGAAAAAAGCCGAAAACTTCATGAAAGCCGTTAAATAAATTCTGAGTGGACAAGTAAAACACAACTTAAACAGTGAAAGCTGAAAAATCACACATAAGGTACGGTAAAAGTTTCGATGCACCTCATTTTTTGTATATTTTGTAATGTTATTTATATTATATGATATGGAACTAATACTGGAAAGTAAGATTTAAAACCGAGCTATCATAACGATAGTACGCTTATTCCGATTGGGAACCCTGATCAACCCGAGGAGAGGAAGGTAGTAGGATCCGTCGCAAATGTTGGGGAGTTTCTGGCGAGAGATTGATCACCTCTTCTGGGGAACAAACCAACGCGATTACTACAATTTTTGAATTGGAAAGTGAGGGGGAAACCAAAAAATAAAAATAAAAATTGAAAAATGTGCACATTATTTAGACGCCGAAGGTGAGAGAGCCAAAAAGTCTCGTAAAGGTACTAGAAACATTTTTCCCTAGCTGGTGGTGAGGCACCAGAGGACAGCGGCGGACTGTCGAGTTCAGGTTGTTGCTAGCCAAGGACTAGTGGCGCTGAACCGCTCGATACAAAAACCCGGATACCACACCGAGTATCGACCGAGAATATTTTTTTACCTGGGTAGGGACTCGATACACAACCCGGATCCCACACCGAGTATCGAGGACACCAAGCGGTAGGTGAGATGTGAACCAACCGGTAAATGGTTCATACTCGAAAGGTCCTACTAAGGATCAGATTGAGGCAGCCAAGCAGAGCTGGAAATCTGACGCGGGGCGGCTGACGGTAGACAGAGATAATAGAAAATTGCAGCGCCCAAATTTTTCTTCCTTTTCTTTTCACTATTCGGGAAATCAAGTAAACCGCTTTTGGAACTTGATTGAACGTCTAGGCTTTTCCATTCTTTTATATTCTCCGAAGTACACAACCCGGATCCCACACCGAGTACTGAGGGAATGTTTTTTAGATTATTAACCCAGCGAGGAGTTCGGTACAATAACCCGGATCCCACACCGAGTATCGGATATCCGAGTGGCGGTGAGGCAAGCGTAACCGGACAAATGCGCTCCCAACAGACGCCATGGATTGAGAAGTCAGTGTGAGGCCTCAAGCTTGTCCATCGGACAAGTCACCCAATAGGTCACTGATGAAAACTCAACTCCGAGTAAATAGAGAAGGCCATAGAGAGCCAATAGAGAGGATAAATTATAGAGGCCCATAGAAGGCCGGATAAGACGAGAAATTTAAGGCCATAGCGTGCCAGTGAAAAGATAATAAGATTTAGATAAAGACCCATAGAGCGCCATCAATTAAAGGTTAGGCAAATGATTTTATGATAAAGAGATATAGGAAATATAATTAATGGATTGAATGACGGTATGATTATTGCGATTTTATTTGATGAGAATATAGATAATTGACACGAGATTAATACGAGGATGATAGATAATTGATACGATATTAATACGAGGATAATTGATACGAGATTAATATGAGGATGACAGATAATTGATGCGAGAAATAGATTTAAAATGAAGGGAGATGAATCAAAAGGAAAATGATCACAGCGGATAAAGTTTAAGGAAACGACAAGATGAGTTAATTAGAAGGCCCATAGAGCGACAGCGGATAAAGTTTAAGGAAAAAGACTAGAGGATTTAATTAAAAGGCCCATAGAGCGCCAGCGCATAGAGATTAAGGAAAAATTTTTTTTTGGACAAATTATGGAGAGATAAAGGAGAATAATTAACGAGACGATTATGATATTATGGTGATGATTTATTTGATAAAAATAGTTAATTGACACGACAATACAGATAATTGATGCGACTATAAAGATAATTTATAGATACTTGATACGATTTATAGATAATTCAAAATAAACTTAAAAATCAAAAGACAAAAAAAAAAAAAAAAAAAAAAAAAAAAAATTAAAAAGAAAAAGAAGTTGACGTAGCGAAAAGAATTAAAATAAGGAGAAGCAATGAGAATACTACGTGAAATTAATGTGGAAATTTATGTATAATAATATGTACTAGAAGTGTTATTTATTTTTAGATAATTGACAAGAAATAAAGAGATCAAGTAAACCAAAGGAATAAAGAGATTAAGTAAACGACGAATAATATAGCCGATAGACTAGAAATAAATCAAGAAAACAAGTAACGAGAAACCGGAATCAAAGAAACCATTGAGTAGATAAATTGAGAAGATACCAAAACGAACAAAGAAAAAAGATTAAGAAAATAGACCATTTTATGGATGTCAGAGAAAGTGAAAAGCAGCAACAGATAGAAAACTTAATACAGTAGAGACAACAGAATCATTGATTAAAACAGGATTAGAAAGTTTGAAAACAGAACCCGAAGAATACGATAAATTAAAGGAAAAGTTAACCGATAAAGGAAACAACGTGAAATCACAGGAACCAGAAATTCCAATACAGTTGAAAACAAGTATGAGTAAAGAGATGGAAAAACTCCGAGAGGAAATTAACCAAAAGTTACCAAGTAAAAATACAGATGAAACAGAAACTTATTTGAAAGAATCAACAATGTACGAAATCACACGCGATGAACCGGAAATCAGGAGCCGAGAACCAATATATTCGAGTTAAAGAGAAATGTACAGGAGATGCATTCGGAAAGAAAATGCAGCGAAGAAGATTTAAATGACAAAGAGGAAACTGGAAATTAGAAAATGAAAACAGTTGAAACAAAAATAGCTGAAACATGGAAAACGGAAATCATACGGGAAGAGAAAATATTAACCACAATTGAAGAAAGAGTCGAAAGGGAAAATGATCAAACCGAATTAAAAGATCAAGTATCAGAACCAATAAAAGTATCAATGGAACAACGAGACAAACGAAAGATATTTACCCGCAAACAAATCAATATATTAAAAACCATCACGAATTTGCGATATGCCAGTTAGAGGATTCAAGACAGTAGAGGTAAATTTATAAATTGTAATAATTATTTCAGGATTAACAACGCGAGCTACAATCAAGTATGTAATACCGGTTCAAAAGAAGGATGCCGAACTGACCGAGGTTATCAATTAAAGAATTACCAAGGAAGTGATAGAAGAGTTCGCACAGAAAGTATCAACAGACAACCAATATTAACGAACCCTACACGGAACGTAGAGGAAGAAATGATAATCTGTTTTAATTGCGATCAAACTGGTCATATGTCAAAGAATTGTCGAATGAGAAGAATGCAAAGTCAACAAAACCAAACCAATTCAAGTTAAATCTACAAATAATCCAACACAAGAGATCAAACATTTAAGAGATATGACGATAATGAGGACAACCACAAGATTCGAGAATAGAAGCTGTTACAACTGCAACCTAAACGGGCATATTGCTGCAAATTGCCTAATAGACAGAAAATCGAGACAACCAAAACCGAACAATTATAACCAAAGTACACAAAGCAATCAGATACAAGAAATTGAGCAATTAGGAGGTAGGATTCAACAAATAGCCGCAAACAATCAAATACAACGAAGTAATACGAGGAGAAACATGAATGATGTCGATGTCAATGGACCAGAAAACATCCGGAACAGCAACAAATTGAATGGCGGATTTTACAGAGAGAGGAAACCAAGAAATTCGACAAGGACGGATGAGCAGAATCAAATATCAAGTAGAAGCAATATGCGGAGAAAAGTCATTACAAAGAAATCCACACTGCGGAGCAGTGTGTTGTCAACAGCGAGGATGATATGACAATAAATAACGATAAAGAAAGCGAAGTAATTAAGAAAGATGAAACTCAAGAGGACAAAATAAAGTCAGAGCAAGAATTGAGCAGCAAAGAACAAATAAAGATAATACAAGAGTTCACCATAGAAGAGAACGATAGACGACGAAAAAGCAGCAAAAACAGCGATAAAAATATATCAGAAAAACAAAAAACAAAATATCAAAATCAGAGGGTACTACTACAAAAATCGAAAGAGAACTGATAAGGAAAGCGAAAATAAGCATGTTACAACAAGGCTAAGCAATAATGAAAGTCAAGAAAGAGGACTTCAATAACGTAGAGTCAAAACCTATACAAACAACAGGAGACAATATAGGAATTGGAGTGACGTCAATCGAACAAGAGGTAATAAATATTTTAATGGTTAATAAAATTTCAGAGGGAGAACTAATCGAAAAGAAAATTCAAAAGCAACAAACGAGAAATCTGAATATGCAAGACAGATCAAAAATAGTTAGCGAATTGATTATTGAGACCAAAGAAGACGTAATTGAAGAACTCAGCAAAACAACAAATGTGGAAAGGAAAATTACAATACAGCATGAATATACACAACAAAACACGACTAGGAAAACCACAACGAACAAAGAAAGTACCTGGACAATCAATACGAAAGCTAACGAAGTAAATATCAGAGAATATTGTAAAACATGTCAAAAATCCGGACACGCAGAGAACGACTGCTATCGACATCAAATATGCCAACAATGCGGGAAGAGAGGTCATGTAAATAACATTTGTCACAAAAGACGCGGAATATGTTTTAACGGTCTAAAATGGGGGCACTTGGATCGGAATTGTCCAAATAAACAGACTCAGAACCCATCCGGAACAGTGGGACTAATGAGAGGAAGCAATAGAAATCAGATGAGATCAATACTAACACCAGAATAAAGCCAGCGAATGACACAAGTATCAAATCAAGCTACGAACCAGGAAAAAACATAACAACTAGAAAGCAGAAAAACTTATTAGACATGACGAAACAAGTTACTAGAGCCACAAACAGCAAAGAGACAGAATCAAAATATTATAGTAATCAGGCGAGACAGAAACGAGAATATAACGAAATCCAAGATGCTAGATTGAATTACTGGAAACAGATGGAAACAATAATCAAAATAACTAAAGAAATAATGCCGAAATGGACCAGAAACAAGAATACCACCGAGATATTAGAAGGAGTAACAAAGATAATCACGAATTACGCAAAAGGCTCAAAGTCAACAACAGAAATCAGCATCTTAAAGAAAAGAATGCCAATATTATTCACAATAATGGACATAGCGGGTAATACACCACTACATCATGCCATAGAAAGCGAAACGAAGAAGAACGATGGAAATTATCGAGGCATGAACCGATGTGGACAACAAACAAATATCAGAATGAGAAAGGACAAAACACCCATGATGATTGCATTTTCAAGAGATATGTCAACGAAAATTCTGAGGGAGTTATTAAAAACAGGATCAACTCTAAATGAGAAGGACAATAAAGGAAAAACGATGTTAAATTATATTATGATGTCGCGAGAAGCAAGTGCAATAGAGTTCTTTACGATAAATGCAATTCAAGAAGACATCGAAATATTAGGACAAAATTTAAACCCACTCCTTGGAGCAATCGAGAGGGGATACGATCAAGCAGCAGCAAAACTGATCAATTGGAGAAAAAGAAATCCGATAACGAAATCATAGACGTAAACAAATTCGAAAGCAATGAAAATATATTACTAAAAAGAGCAATAATTCCGAGTATGCATTACCAAAGACGATAAAGCCTTGTTAAAGAGAGGAGAAATAAAATTCACGGACAATAAAAGAGAGCCTGAGAGAATAGGGTCGAGAAAAGAAGAATTAGAAACCTTGGTGGGAGAATGGCACCGGATACAACGAAAATCTAGCGATAGAAAACAAGAAATTGACGACATTAGAAATGGAAGAAAAATGATAATCAAGATGTATGAAGATATAATCAAAGAAATAAATGTAGAGGACAAAAGAATTGAGAAGGATCGATGTAATAAAGACCAGGACAAAAAGGACGATGAGGACAAAGACAGGAAAAAGAAGATGATAACGAAGAGGGAGAAAACGAGATAGTAATAAAAAGCAAAATTCAAGTACCATACAGAAAATAGACACCACCGTCACTAATAGCACCACTCAAGTGGCCAAGCGAGTTCGATATATATCGAGTAACTGACGAGAGATGCGAAGGGACTCGCACTTTGCGCGTAGACCCTTTGAGACGATGAAGTAATAAATAGTCAGGAGTGTGTATATAATGTATATAATAGATATGTTTATATGTAATGTATAAAAGTAGTATATAAATATTATATGGAATGAGTATAATAATATCCGATAATATATAAAAGTAGTATATAAATATTAAAGTCGAGGAGCGAAAACAAATTAAAAATCAGATGATGTGACAAGAATAAAGCGGAATGAGAAAGACAAGTGATGCGATAATACGTTAAAATGGAGAACGAATCAAATGGAAGCCAATCAATATATCAAGCAGTAAGCTTAGTTGTAGCGACGATGGCCAACATCCGAAACTAAATGTACAAACAGAGATAGACGAGTTTAAACAAGGATCAGATCAGGATCAGAAATTAAATAAACCGATTAAGAGGTACTGAAGCCATCGAGGAAATCAGAGACAAGAGTAGACTTGGAGAGCAAATTAAAACTTGGAAAATTCAATACAATCAGATGAAGACGAAAATGATAAAAACACGATAACAAAGATAAAGCAGAAAAATAGTAAGGAAATTACCAACACAAACGGAAGCAATAAAGAAATGAATGAAATATAAGCAAGTCAATGAAAAGACGTGAATAAATGAATTTGACGAAAACTTAATCAGTAATCGAGAATGACGAAAAAACAAAGGGTAGATAACGAGAAACAAAATTGTGGTCATTGAGTAAACCGGACAAACGAAAAGGCATTGAATTGAGACAGTGGCTCAATAAAATTAATAACTAATGAATATGAAGGGAAGAAGAGCTCAAAATTAAAAGCAAGGAATAGAGAAGAATAACAACCAACCGCGACCAACGAGACAAATGAATATCCGATAGTAATCCAACAGACTGAAGTTTCAAACACGGATATTTAATAAAAACAACTCAACAATCAAAAATAGATAACAGAAAGACAAATCGAATCACATAGAAGAGATTACAGAAGACAATGGCGAAGAAACGACAAAAAATTGATGATGTGATCGACAAAATGCACTTAATAAAATTGGAGTACCTGAAAGAATCTTAACATTGTAGTAAAGGCACCAGAAGATAAGGATGGAAAATAAAGTTAATATAATATCAGAAAATTGGGGAGGAAAAACCCAGACTGCGATAAATAAGAACAGAGATAAAAGAAAGGAAGAGAAACATAAAGCAAACAACTACTAAAATCAACGAGGAATGATAATCCTTTAAATAGCTCGAAATGTTGTAGATAATTCAAGCAATCGTATAATTTCACAAACCCAATTTTTCATAAAAACAAGGAAAGCGAAAATAGCATGATATTGGCGATGAGAGGAAGATAGCAGTTCAATAGCCACCATATCCCTATGTATCCTTTAGAAGGATGTCGAAAACTCCACATTAATCATGTGCAAAATCTACCTGTAGCAAATCATGCGGATATGAGAAACCCAAAGGATAACATTACCGAGGATCAATTCTATGATACCCAGGGCAAAGATAAAACAAGAAAAACAAAGCGTAAAACCCTCAGAACTCTAGAAAAATCATCGCTCAGTAAAAGAATCATATTCAATTTTATGGGTGCTTCCTCAGAAAACCTCTCCAATAACGGAAAAGAAGGGAAAATCGAGACAAATAGCTTAATCGATAACCGAAGAAGAACCAACCAACTCAAAGGAATCATTGATAATCCGAACCGATCAATTATCATTAACAATCGAGATGAGAATATCATGATACGAGTCATCTATCAAGAACGCCAGTTGAATCTACCAGTTTAAGATGCTAACAGTCAACAACCAAAGCAAGAATAATTATTCACACGCCAAATACACCATAAAATGGATGTCTGAACGAAACATTCTTACTGATTTCGTTTATTGAGATTCACCTCGCATGCCAATCTTCTAAACATCGGCATCTTCAGTCTATATCAAATAAGTCATTCTTCAGACTAAACAATCTCTAAGCCCAAATCCACAGATTACAAAATCGTCAAAAATAGAACCTGCTATAGAAGCAAATCAATCAGATAACCAAGAATACCAAGACATTTGCGAGATAAACTACTAAAGTGCAGAATATTGACTCATGTTAACAATGAACCAACGATTCTTAGACAATAACTATTCTTTATTTGTGATCCATAACGACTGTATGTCTCTTTCACTTCATCTTGTATCATATATTGATGTATACTGTATGATATTTTTATGCTGTGGAGTTGGTCCACGACCTGTGCTGTGAACCAATTGAATGTAAATGTAACCTGGTATATGTTCATAGCTTAACATCTTTTAGAAATTGCGGTCGCAATTTACGGGCCCCGGAGTGTTTATGTTTGGGCCGAACAACGGCCTTGAAAATTGTTTTAAATGCATCAGTAATACAGCACGAAAACCCAGCACCAAGATAACTTAAAATACATATACAACATCAACTAAACACTTTAAAATATGAGAGACATAAATAAATATAAAATCAAAAAACATAAAAGTAAAATAAATAAATACAAAATGCATCAAGAACCGCACAAAATTTACATAAAAAATAATATAATAACAGAAAATTTGACCATAAAATGACATTTATATAAAAGTAAAAATTATTGAATTAAATGAATAAAAATAAATATTTTTGGTTGAATAAATTTAATTAAAAATGTTAAAAATAAATTACCAATTTAAATTAGAAATTAATAAAAATTTAATTTAGATAACCAAATAATTTCAAGGTCAAATTTGTTTAATCGCAATAAAAATAACACGCAAGGTTAAGGTCAATTATAGGTATATATATGATGTGTTTTGACAAATTTTTAAGCTAAAATCTAACGTTTAAGCTAACGTTTAATCTTACGTTTCAGTCTGTGTTTTGGTCTTAGGTGTACATATTATCTGTAAGCGCAGAGTGAATATCAAATTATGTATTGATGACTAATGATAATGAATCGAAGATATTATATGAACTGATTGACTGATAATTGAAAATGTTATGAATTATGATATTGCAAATTACCAATATATGCTGACGATTTTATGAATAAATATTTATTGCATCGAAGCTTTTACCCGATCGGAATGGTAACATTTATTTATTTCCTTTTTCCTGGCCCACAGCCACACAACATGCAAGCTATTAAACTAAAAACATAATTACCAAGCTGTGTAAGTGCGGTTTCTCCGCCTATAGCTTGTGCCCGTGAGGGTTCCGGCGTGCGTAACGCAGGAACTCGAACGTCAAATCATTGAACCTAAATAGCGAAAGAGAGTAGCTCAGAGTTGGGTCTTTTGGCTCAACTTTCTTGCACTCAATTTTGATAAATCGACATAAAATTTTAAACAACATCGGCTCAAATCACTAACACCGAGTAGTCCAGTGGGCACTCATTAACTATAATATGAACATAAATAGATCATATAAGGACAAAGAGAGGGAAAGGGTAGCGGGGAAAATAGCGAAATCGTTGAACAGTTAAAATAAATAGCCATCGGAAAAAGATTAATCCGAACGACCAAAATTACGAAAAATAATGTTTTAAATAATATATAATAATTGAATCAATTATGTTGAATTAAGACGGAAAATATGGCAGAACGCTGCGCAAATTTTTGGAAATAGTTAAAACTTTATCGTAAAACTGTAAAATAAGGGCGGAATGCTGCTCAAATTTTCCGATTTAATTAGAATACTTACCGAAATAGTAAGTAAAAGGTAGAAATTGTTTTGTTTTTTTAATTTTTTTTTGGGTTTGGTATTTTAATTATTTAGTATAAAACTGGAAAAATAAGGCGATACGCTACTAAACTTTTCCGAATCAATTTAAAAATAATTATCAAAAATAGCAAAGTAAAATAGACTACTGCTTCAATATTGATGATAACTGGATAAACTGCAAAATAAGAGGAACGCTGCCCAATTTTTTCCAAATTAAAAAATTACCTTATCGAAACTGATAAATAAGACCGGAGAAGGCTAAATTTTTATATAAGTTAAAATTTTTAATAAAGCTGAGGAATAGGACGATTCCCTACTAACAATATATATAATAATAATAAAATAAAATAATAATAATAATAATATACATATAATAATATAATAATATAATAACCAATGATACATACATATAAAATTATAATATATATTAATGATAATGTAGTAATAATAATAAATATAATAGAATGGTAACAATAGATTAGAATAGCAACTAGCAGTACTAATGGTAGGTAATACCCATTAATAGGATCATGATAAGCTAGCAAGATATGGAACGATTGTAGTTAGAAAGAATAAGGGTAAGAGAGATACTGTATGGATATTTAACATAACGAAAGGTGTTAACAGCCATAACAAATCACAATACAGATAATCGATAGAGAGACTATGGGAATAGACGTAACGATATATGAAGGAGAATGGTTACATTTGAAAGAGAAGGAGAAGAATGGGGACCTAAAATCACAAAGGCGAGATAGGCCTTCTTCGCAGCTCGTTGGACCCATGTCGTCGGTCAGTTATAGCACTAGTAATTAGCGCCTTTTTGCGGACGATCCACCCACTCGAACACAGTTCAACGTGCTTAGCAAACGGGTGCCGAGGTAACGAAAAATATTTGTAATGGGTTGTCTGGGTATACAACATATAGTGTCAAAAATCAAAACCAGAAACCCACCCAATAGCGCAATAACAATATCATAGAACCCCGACAATTACGACAGCAAAATAACTGCTAAACAAAGGAATCGAGTATATTTTATGTAAAAATTATTAATCAAAAATTGAAGAATTAATTATACAAATTCTTATACTTGAATATTACATGAATAATCACAATAAAAATATTCCAGAAAAATACAAC